>JAIXMN010000028.1:0-480541 GCA_025716815.1 Dichotomocladium elegans | reverse complement strand
TCTTTCCGGCCATAGCAGAACGGGCAAAAGCTCTATCAGATGTTAAGAAAGGTAAACATGATACCAAATACAGGATCATTAAATATCCTCCTGGTAGCACGGTCATGGTCAAAGATGAAGTACGCAGTAGAAAAACGGATCCTCGATATGAAGGACCATACACTGTCGTCAGGGAAACCAAAGGTGGTTCCTATGTCCTCAGAGACGAACAGGGACTCCTCGCAACCAGAAATTTTGCACCCTCGCAACTCAAACTTGTATCTCAAGATGAACTGATCAGCATCGAAGAGGTATATGAAAAGAATGGTAAATACTATACAGTCCAAGCGATTGTAGACCATAAAGAGTTGTCACCCGGAAGGTACCTATATCGGGTTCGATGGGAAGGCTATGGACCAGAAGACGATACATGGGAACCGCATGCGTCCTTCAATAGTCCAGAGCCAATCGCAAAATACTGGGACAGGATACGGAGCCTAGGCCCACAGGCTCATTCAAAGGTAACAGGTACTACACCAACACCAAAGAAGGTAAAGGGTACAACACCCACACCAAAAAACATGACTCAACAAGCTCCACAGCGAAAGCGTAGACATTCAGGTAATGACACCACAAAACGCGATGACTATATCCTAAGGCGTAGCAAGCGCAATCAAACGGCACACCTCCATTAAGCGTTATGTTCAACCTGGAAGGGGGTAATGTGGTGAACATTGATCCGTGTTAGAGAACTTAGCCGGTTTCACATCACTATCGCCGATATCCTGAAACTAAGACAATGATGAATTTAACACATTGATGTTCAGGGACCGATATTTTCATATCCGCTTGCGTGACAGGACAATCGCACCTATCAAAGGTACTTCCTCTACCCGGGATCCATCACTGGTCTTGAAGAGGACAATGAAAAGAGAATGCTCTCATCCGATACGTCCTAACAGGATTAAGCACTTACATCGCCGTTCTAATAGAATTATTACGAGCCTCCAGCCTCTTTCGCCCGTCTGCTGACTGAGCCCCTGCGCTGCGCTCCGTGTCAGTCGCTTCCTGGGCTACAGAGAATTCGGCTCGCTGGGGGGTAAACCCCCCTAGACCCCCCGTACATGTCGTGGAGAATAGATTTTTGCTTTGTGGCGCAAGTTGGTTACACGGGACAGGTCTTGGTTTTTAATGAATGGAGAAAAAAGTTGGCGTCATAAGTAAAAAGGAATCGTATGGGCATAGTTAATGTTTATATAGAGGTCGACTGGCGGAGAAGAACCTCGGGATACACCACATTCGCTGTTGCGGGGTGGGTAGCTGTCATATCACCATATACTGCCACGCGCAGGTTGTCAGGGTTTGTTGCTCGTGACAGCACGACATATAACTGCCCGTGTGCGAAATACTGGTTCGCGAAGGTGGATACCGACATGGGACAGTGTTTGGCCTTGCGCTTTATGGATGGTCATGGCGAATGCAGGACGAACAGGCAATTGGCGACGACACTGGACAAATGGCATCTCGCCGTCTTTAGTGCATAGGTTGATCCGAGGCAGAATGTGCTCCATGCCCTGCGGTCCGTGAGCAATCGCTCTGACGGCAATTGAATGATCCATAAGCCTTGTGAGGATGACCTTGGTACCATTGCAGAGGCCTGCTCCAGGATCGAGACTTCGCAACAATACCAAAGACATACCGACGTTTAACCTCACGCAGTGTGGAGGAACCTCTGCAGAATTAAGGCTGTCGAGGAACTCGGGAGGGTAACTTGCAGTGGCTACATTGGGGTTGTCAGCGTCGATGATGTGGTTGTGCAAATGGTACTCTCTGCTTCCACCAGGAAAGATACTGAAAGCCTTGTTGTTAATATCGTCAACATCGGCATTCTTCGTGGCAAGGATAGCACCATCGCGGAATTGGGCAGACGGCTGACTGGAGAGGCGAATTGATGGGTAAATGGCATCGATGAGATCCATGCTGTCATTTGCATCAATACGCCACTGTTGCGGGAATCTCGAAACTTTCCTAGTAAGGTGGTCGGACGTCAACAACAGCAAGAAGCAGGTCAGCAAAGGAAAACGGCTTGAGGCCCTGCATTCTGCACTCGCATGTTGATGTTCAGATGCAGAACGCGAACATCGGGTCAAAGCATAATGCACTGGATGGTTTTTGAGACGACCTCTGGGCGTCTGCACTGGTCAGGCTGGTGCTGCAGGTACTTGTTTCGTCAGTGTCTAGTGGGACCTTGAAGCGGTAGTGAGCCGTGCAGCCACCAGGAAGCAGGATCACGGCAACGCCAGAAGAGGCGACAGGCAAAGCAACCTACTGTTGAGAGAGCACATGCGTCAGGAGAGCCTTGAATACTTGAGACTTTCCAGTACCACCATGGCCATTGATGAAGAATAGCCGGGGTACATGGGGGTCGCTGGATTGCTTGGCAATTGACGCGATAATGTGCATTATACACAACTCTCTGGTGGTCATTGAGAGTGTGGACCAATTCGGTATTTGGAAAGCTTGTTCATTATTGGCGATACTGCGTATGTTCAGCATGGATCAGAATGTGGGTTGGTGGCACAGTCTCTTTGAGAGTGTCTCAGCATTCCTGGGGCAGGGTCGGAAAAATCCGACAATCGGCGGCCTGATGCTTGCATGATCGAATTAATGGCGCTGATAGATGGCATCTAGATCTTGCTGCTGAAGGTCCTGGTTATTGGGCATACTATGGATTGTCAGAACTCGAAGAAGTAATTATCCGCCATTTGTTGGCGAACATTTATTCCAGAGCTTCAATGGGTCAAAAGAATAGATAATATCATTTTGATGCATGCCATTCACGTCTTTGCCACGTTTCCTGACGTGCAACCCCTTCAGCTGCACTTGTGGAGGCACATGTGAAGGTTGCAAAAGAAAAGGCTATTGGTCAAAGGGGATGATCATGGGACTAAAGAAAATACCCACCACAGGCAACTCCAAGAAAAGGACCATTTTGGCCAATGGGAAAACCAAAATGTTCGCGGAATCTCAATGCTAATCCAACAAAAAGCAACAAAAATCAAAACCTCAGACTCTGTCAGAATCGCATTACACAACGAAATCGGCCCGAACAATTGGCGAATCAGATCAGTCAAAAAGTAAGCTAAACCCCGCTGGAATTACCATATATTGGTTTTATTACGTCATAATTAGCTAGCTAACTACCGTCCTTAAATAAAAAGGCTAGGATAAAAGAGAGTTATTTTATTTTCAGGAATAAACATCAACCTCAAAGATACTTTTATAGTTGTCTTTTTTCATTCTCTCTAATCCATCCATCTCACTGCGTTTTGATCATGGGGAACTGGTCTGCACCCCACGTTCGGTACCACGAGCCCATCCGAGGCAAAGGCCTTCGTCAGATGCTGAAGTCCCATCACATACCTGTCTACCTTATTGACGAATATAAAACAAGCAGGTGTTGCCCCACATGTGAGGAAGACAGCCTGAGGACGTTCCGGTGGATTCATAGCCCAAGACCGAATCCTGCACCTGGGAATGAGATAGTATTATGCCATGGATTACTCAGGTATAAAGTTTGAATTTTTACAAGTCACAATCCAACGCATTCTTTGAACTCTGCAGATGCATAAATACCAACTGCATGCCGGCATCCTGTTTTACTAAAAAGCTTGCACTAGCCTTGCAGGGCGTAAATGGACTAAATGGCTGAATGGATACCCCCCCCCTCCATTTAAGGCACTGCACAATCCAAATTTCTTTCCAGTGTCCTGCACGGAATACCATTTAAGTGCTATGTACTGCACGTAATAGCGTTCAACTGCAGCGTACTGCACGGCGTGAATGGTTGAATTGCTCTGCAGATCCTGTAAGCTCGATCGCTCAGGTAAAAATATGTCATATATGTTAATATATAATGTCATTTTTAGGACAGATGGATAAGGATCATTTATTATTCCATTGGGGCATCTGCTAAAATTGCGTCGTAGCATCCTGTCATGCTATCATTGGGTTGATTTCCTCCTGGGTTCTCCAAATTGTCAACTACAGATTGCTGATAAGCCAATGCCAACTCCCAATCTACAGCTGGGCAAGTCTGGATGTCCTTGTACAAAAAATGCCAGTGGGAGTCCTCGGCAAAAGCATCAGTGTAGCCTGGCCTAATGCGCTCGAGTTTTTCTTCCTTGATAATCCTGTACATCATCTAATCATATGTCAGCCACCGGTGTCGGTTTCCTCTAATTAATTAAAGCTTACTGTGGAGTAAACAAATGCTAACATAGGCTTTGTTAGCGGACTATCTCGGAACACCAAACGGGGCTTTCCGCCTTTGATGTTAAACATTAGCTTATGGAGACATTCTCCAATACAAGAATTTTGCATCAATGCTCCGTCTGACCTAAAGCCGCAGCGAGCAAAGCTAGTGTAAATTGTTAATATATACCATATATTGGCAACACCTCTGATATGGCTGTAAAATGCAAACAAATACCGTTTCGCGTCTTGCAGATACTCATATTGCTTGTAGCATCTATGCTTTGCGTCTTTTGGGAGAGCTCCATGTTTTGAGAAGTCGAACTGTGTGAGAATGCGCACCATGCTGCCATGTGCGTTTGATCTTGTGGTTGTAATAATTCTTCGAGCCTACCAAGACCGTTAATTGCAAGTTGTGATAATGTAGCTAATGAATTACTTATACCTCTTTCACGACTCCCTTGTCTAGGACTAGTAAATCATCTTGAACTTGATATCCCATGATGGCCTTGCTTATGTTAAGACACAGTTTGTGTACTTGATTATGGCTGGGAAAAGCTTCTTCGGAAAACACATATCTCTTGACTGATTTTTCAAGAGCGTTCTTGCCATCCCCGCCAGTCCACTGGCGAATGTCGATTTTGAATCTAGTGAAACTGTTTTCAACAAAATTGTCAACGCTAGAATGTTGTTGGAAGATATTTTACCTTTGCAAGTTGAAATCAACTACTTGCGAATACATGGGGTTCTCCTCACGTGGTGGGATACTTATAATCGAAGATGCGTCCAAATCGGATTCGTCTCCATACTCAACGCATTTGCTTCTTTCATTTATTGATTCAGATGACGGGCTATCTTCTACCGTGTCAGAGTCTGTATCAGAAATGGAAACAGACAGAGCAGTCCGTGCTTTTTTCCTCGGCAGCACTTCAATGGATCGGCTGGTATTTTTGTCCTTTCTGCGGTTGCTACTGGGAGTGTTATTTTCAAACCATAGCATATTTTTTCCTAACTCACAGCCGATGCGAGGCAAGAGAGGTTTGCTCATGGTTTCTTGGAGCATCGTCTAGAGTGAACCCGGCTACCTTACTGATTCTTTGTTGAGGCATATTAGAAAAGTGGATTAAACCAAAGGAAATACACATGGGTCTTCGCGTTTCTGGAGATGACTGGGGTATTTAAACAGTAATGTTGTTTAGCGTTGGCGTTAAACAGCTATGGAAGTAAATTTTTCAGGTTGCTGAGATTCAAGCACGTTTGACCTACCCTTCTTCAGTTAGGTCAGCGGTTCCTGCTCTATGATGGAGAGATATTTCCCATCGTCTTTCCCCCACCTCTTAGAACTCTCTTTCGACATATCCCCAAATGAGTACTGAGCGTTGCATTCATCGCGACTGTGTCTATAAAAATAAGCGCTTTAAATCCTTTGGTCTCCGGCAACACTGGTCAGTATCACATCCAGATGACAATCCATCATCATACTTGGATCCTGGTCAGCCTGAGCAACTTTCTATATCAACCCACAAGGTTAATGTGCTTATCTCAACATGTACATCTCATCACATTAACAATCTTATAAAGCTAAAGAAACCGAGAACCGATCTGTCTGCTAATAATGACATGAGAAGCGTTGATGACTCAGATGTGTTTTTACTCGGATATTCAACAGCAACCCCTTTGAACAAAACTAGCAACGCGGAAGCTAAGCTTATCAAAAAATCTGTTGGTAGGCCAGTCGGTAAGAAACCACGCATATTATGTCACGTAGTATTTACCAGGCAGGATACATAGTGTATGGCGATAGACCTCTCATATTGCATGCACCCCACGGTAAAATGACAGACATCGAATATATGGCGGCTATGTTTGCAATGGAGAATAATCTTTCCAACAAGGCTTACAAAGAGTAAGGATTAGACATTGAAATTCTTAGGAGCAGAACTGACTATCATATACATGAACATAGGCATATATACCTATTAGAAACTACTGCTCAGCGGTCAGGCAGCAAAAAACAGCTTTTCAAATGCAGAAGCATTAAAGAACTGAGGGACCAACTGATTAAAGACGCTGATGAATGTGGACTTACGGTATGAGCAACTTTATGCCTAATGGAACAGTAATAGGCTCACATGGGTACATTTAGCCATTTAGCGATTATCTCATCAACTTGGAGGATGTCGTTGATTTCCCGTTAGGCCGTGTCCAAGAGTTTCAAGACGCCGTTGGTCCATTATACTTTAGCTGCCGCGACATACATGACCTAACGCAGCATCTCTTCGCGCATCCGCGTTTCTGGGAGTGCATGAATTTGACACCGGAAATTCACACCCGCAATGGCGAGCGAGTGTTTAGTGACTTCTCAACAGGCACTTGGTGGGAGAAAACGCAGGTACTGCTCAATCGGAACTAACAAGGATGGATTAAGAAATATATTCTCCAATAGCTAAAATTCCCTGGATACGTCGTCCTTCCTTTGATGCTAGCGTCAGACCAGACGTTAGTGTCAGTCAATGCTCGCCATAAGGCGTGGCCAGTTTATTTGAAACTCGGTACAGACTTAAGTACACTATTTATATTTTACGCTAAAACATGTCTTAAATATTAGGGAACATACCTGCTAAGGTGAGAGAGCAGAAAGTAGCACATGCCACTCGGGTACTTGGTTTACTGCCCGCGATTGAGTGGAAACCGCAAGCGGGGACAACAGCACCAATCTGGTTCAGTGTTGCAAAGAACGCAATAGTGCACCACTGCATGACATTAATGCTAAAGAAATTTAGAAATGTTGATAGCGAAAGGTAGTCTCTTAGTGGGGCGATCATTACAAATGCTGGGAATGAACATGTTATAATGTATATGAATTCGGCAGTTCTATTCGGTCCTTCAGGATGACTGGTCCACATGGACAACAATACCAATGCATTCCAGTCGTATCATGTTATATTGCCGACTTTCCTGAGCAGTAAGTGCATCATCATCAGTTTACAATGTTTACTAATTCAGATGTGTACTGTAGAAAATTACTTGCTAATGTGAAAGGCACTCTTTCTGGGCGTCCTTGTCCTCGCTGTAAGATTCCAGCATCCGAGTTTCATTTGTTCTGCTCAGAGGAAAAACTCAACAAATTGACAAGGAGTGCTCATGATACAAAGAATGCATACTACCGTGCCGTCAACATGATAAAAACCGGGGACAAAGCAGGTGCGGATTCACTTATGGCCGAAAATTCCACGCAACTTGTAAAGGTTTGGTTTCTAATACATATGGATAATACGATGTGAGCTTTAACTAGCTGGATTCATAGAACGCTTTTTGGGATATTCCCTTAGTAGATATCCACGCTGCATTGACTACTGATGATTTGCATCAGCTTGGAGGCGTGTATCGTCATCTCTTGGACTGTGTCGACAGTATATTTTTGAGCATGCCTGACGGCAAGAAAAAGATAAAAATCATAAGTGAAAGGTAGGACTGCACTACTGCTTTTTTACAGACAACCAACGAAACCACATGTACTATATAGAGCATCACTTATCCCTCCATTTCAAAGCATGCATCCTTTTAAGCGTGGATTTATGCTATCTTCACTGAAGAATCCTACGTTTTCCGAGCTAAAGGACCACATGGGTGTAAGTACAAAGTATTGGTGCTAAGCTCGAACTAAATTCTACCAGATTTTGATGTGCTGCGTACATGATTTGGTCCCATTGCAAGTTGCCGTCTGTATCCGCCATTTCATAGACTTTTTCTTCCAGGCTACTGCCAAAGAACATTCTGAGAGCACATTAACGGATATGGAAGAGTCTCTTCGACTATACCATAAGTATTCTCGGATTTTCGAGCGTTGGTCAAAAGTAATTGTTATCCTATTACATTTCCGGACCAGCAATACTTATAAGCCGATATAGAGCAAAATGCGCTTTCCAAAAAACCATATGTTGAGTAAATACTGCGGAGACATACGACGGTATGGCGTTGTAGCTGGGTATAGCACAAGTAGCTCGGAGAGACAACATCGGTATGATGCAAAGGCCCCAGCAAAACATGTGAATTTCAGTAGCACCACTTTTATCCATCAGGTTTGTACATGACATAAACATATATCAAGTGCACGAGTCCGAAATAACACAATACTATGCAATCAATCTCATAGCTCAGTACTTATATTTTTTACCGCGATCTTCTTGATGACCAATACTACCACTTGAAACCATTGGCCCAACCACCTAGTCAGACAGCAGCAGCAGCCTCCTCCTCTGAAAAGCAATTATATCCAACTTTCTCACTCCGTTCGTGTCGAAATAATGGTGCACCCATTTCTTTTAACGACTTGAAAAACCAGAAGGGAATGTTCAGGAGGTTGAAAACATTGTTGCGTACAGAGCTTGATTACCAGGATGGCCGCATGTCATCTGTTGCTGTGAAAAATCTGCCACGGGTCGAAGACAAGGCAAGGTTGCAATCACCTTGCTCTCCGTCCTTTCGCTAAATATATTATCAAACATAGATCGTAGTGTACAATGCTCTAATGATCACTGCAGTAGACGTTGATGGCGATCAGTACTCATACACTATCCGGGCTTATCCTCAGTTTCGAGGTGTTGACCAGTTTGACTTTGTGCAGCTGCAAAATAGTCATGACAAAGATATTTTTGCCCAAGTACATCTTTTGTTTAAAGCTCGAAGAGTTGTCGACGGTCAGAGAATGGCGCCCACGGACTTCTGCTATGTTGAACTTTTCAGACACGCCGACAAACGGCATGCAAGCGGATTACAAGTTTTGCTGCCACCTGAAGTCGGACATACTGCTTTTGCTGTTTTCCCAGTGTCGCGCATCAAGATGCAAGTACATATCGTTCCAGACTTTTCTACAGCGCTCAACGATGACCAAAAAGGCCCATATGAGCAGTATCTCATAAATCGCGACGCGAATATTTTGCAATGGGCCTATGGACAGAGCAATCTTCCAGAGTTAGGGGAGGAATATGTGGGATGGACGGACAGGGAAGATGAGAGCGACAATGGCAATTAATGCGCGGAGGAAAGCGATGTTGAAGCCAAGACGAAGATAGCAGCAAGAATAATGTGAATACTCCTGCAGACGGCGAGGATAATGACGACAGCGAAATGTTTGAATAAATACTGTTATCCAGAAGATATAGTTGATGATTTGAGACGCAGAGACTAGACCTGTAAGTTGTTCAAATGCATCGCAGGGCTGGCGATAAGGGATATCGCTCTGCAATAGCTTTACAAAGGCACTGCAGTACAAAACGAAATCATTGCTGGGTTCTAAATGGCATGCAGAGTACTGAATGGCCTACAGGACACCAAAAGATGTGCAGTGCACCAAAATGTCTGCACAGTTTCATATATAGCAGTGCACACAGTCTTCAGTGATTTATAAGGAACAGGATGGGCCAACGAAGACGGTCAACAGCAATACCGGTATTGGAACCGTGATTTGGCAGCTTGTCTAAACATGCATGCTATTGCCAACAGTATCCGGGTCCAGGGCGAAGTACCAGCAAGATTCCGCAGAGTAGCCTTTGTTGAGGCGGTTTTCCCCGAGGCAGCGCCTGCTACTGGTGTTAGGGCTCATTCAGCCGAGCCAGAACAACGGAATGTAAGGCAGCGGCGAGAACGAGGGCGAGGACAAGGGCGAGGGCGAGCACACGGGCGAAGACGAGGACAGCGACGAAGACGACAAGAGCAATGATAAGGAGAAGAATGATGTGGTCTGGACGAGCACAAATGCAACGGAGGATATGAACGCAATGATACTATTACTTTATCTTCTGTACACTATTCTTTACCAAGTATAATTTTATTTAAAATATATACAATACCTTAAGGGCTCAGTATCGAAAAGCCATGATGTGATCAACAATTGGTGTCTCTTCTGGTATCAATTTTGCCCTTCTCTTGCCTGAAGATTTACTCCTCGAAGGCATTTTTTTGTTGGCTTGATAATGAGTTGCATTTTCATAGTGACGGCAGGCGTTTCTACTGCTCCGTTTTCGCTACCTGGTCGTCCTTGCACCACCAATTTATTTTATATCACCAAGGTAGTTTTATAAAATTTCCATCCTACTGGCCCAAACGCCACGCCAAAGCCTTTCAAAAGTCTCCTTTCTCCATCGTAAAAACAGACCTCCTTGAACTCGGGCAAGAGCCTCCAGAAACCACCCTTCCCTTTCCCTGCACAACAATTGCCTTTGAAGCAACATCCGCCTGCCATTCGAGTCCGCCTTCCGACATTGATGAGGACACTCTTTCATCAACCATCAGTTTCTTTAATCACGCTCCTTTGCGCCTTCAGACGCCATGGCTGTCTTGTGCATACCGTCGACTCTTATTAGAATTTATTGGTACGCCCACAACCAGTTCATCCGCCTTCGTCCTCCATCAATACCATTACACATACTCGTAATAACCATCACCAAAAGCTAGCTCCTTAATATTACATATGCTTTTTACATTATTCACGTCTTTAGTTGGTGCCATGTACGGAGATATCAGCGAGATAGATTTGTAAATCAACGCCGCATGCTGTACTTACTTTTGCTGTGTACCTTGAAACATCAAAGTTTGTATTTATGCTGCTCAGTGAAGTTATGGAAAGACGCATCACAGTGGCTCTCGGTTACGACAGTTGGATAAACATCTAAAAGAATGAGAAACGAAACCTTCAAAATCACTCAGCTTTAAGCTATTGGATGCTTCACTGATCCGGGTTATCAACGTCTCGCTTTCCAAGAACCTATTGCGTTTTACTTTACTTTTCACAACTGACCAAAACTGCTCAATCGGATTGAGTTCAGGCGAGTATGGTGGAAGATAGGCACATCGATATCCTCGAGACTCGATGTATTTAGAGATATCCTCGGCTTTATGGATTGGTGCATTATCCATTACCAAATAATGGCCCTTCATATGTTCATACTTATCCATCTCATCCATTGTTGCCTTAAGAAAGCTGAGATAATGTCCAGTTACAGTTCCTTTGCTCGCAGCTTCCGACTGACCTGCCCTCTTTCTTTTCTTGGTTGGTGGCTGCGGGAGTCTCAAGCTACATTTAATGATGCCTGATGGGGAGATTGCTCCCAAGATTGTGGTTGTCTTTGCTCTTGTCTTTGGTACTGTGACCACTACAGGAGTCCCTTTCTTGGACCATGCCATGCTGCGTTTCATATTAATATGAAACCCGGACTCATCAAGAAAAACGCAGTTTTTTCTAAAGTCGATGTCGGTCGTGTCCCATCTGCGCACCCAGTCAAGGCGCTCTTGGATTTTTGCATTGCTATTCCTGTCTACAGGCTGAAACCGTGCCATTTTCAATGACAAGTTGCATTCGTTTTTCATAAATCGATGGAGTGTCGTTTTGGATACTTTGAGACCTTCGAATCTCTGGAGAAGTTGCTCCATCAGTTGCTCTAGAACAATGGATGGATTCTCATCAACACATTCTAAAATAACGCTCTTGTGCTCTTCATTGAGAATACGCGAACGACCCCTCGCTTTAGGTTTCTTAAAAATGCTGTCAGGGTCCCTTTCGTACTGTAATGCCCATCGCTGGGCTGAACGAACATGGATTCCTAGCTGTTTTGCAGCAGCTGATGCACTTAAGACCTTCTCAAACATCAATTTGAAAAATCTGACCTTGTCTTGGTCCGTGTATGCTGTGTAACTGCGCTTGAAACCCGCTTCTTTCATCCGAATGTCTGTCTCCTTTTGTTTGGGAATGTGCGTAGCAACAAGCCCAGAGTCATCTTTGGAAGATATGCTACGCAGATATTCAGTGTGAGAACAAACGGATTGCAGTGAGTACATTTCCTCATCAATGACATAGTCCATAGGTTCAGGACAGCCACGCTCATCAACGACATGGCCTTGGCCATCTTCGTAGAAAAAAAGATTGCTCATTTCAGATTGTAAAAGTGTATAAAAGAGAAAGAGTGAAAAGGATGAATTTTTATAGAAATGGATTTGCCAAGCTTTTTTTGTGCGACATCTTTCCGTGCGTGCATGTGACATTCGATTTGTCATCATGCGATTCTATTTTTGCCATCCTGCGACTTCAAAACTGGCAGGGTGCGACTTTGGTTTTGGAAAAGAGTGTATGTTTTGTGTATTAAAAATTCTTGCACATACCTCAGTAAAGCTGGTGCCAGAAGGACGGCCGCGTTTCACACCAAGAGCACTGCTGTTAGAATCACTCGTGCTGATCCCCAAGGGCTGCTCTATGCGCGCAAGAAACTTCTTGTTGCTCGTCGCAGTGTTACCGGCTGTTCGTTTTTCCTCATATGCAATGAAATTATGGAACTCGGTCCATTCGATCTCAATAACTAATGGGCATTCTACATCATAATCATACACGTCATCCACAAACGATGCACGGAGTAATTCGGCAGCTTCTTCGACGAGATTTTGTGGCTGCCTATACAATGTAGCTAATTAGCTTGTCTGATCAAACTGCTGAAATCCCAACATTGCCTCCCCCATGAAGAGAAAACGCGGCATTAAGATCTGAGTAAGCAATGACGCGTAGATTTGTCGAATGCCGATCGAGATGAAGCAAAAAACATTACTGAATGCAGGAGATGCTGAAAATGCCGAACTGGAATAAGGACAGAACCTTTTTCGTCCTTTTTATTTTGCTTACAAAATACCAAGGGGCGCCCATGAAATTTTAAGACCAGATCTTTATGGAAGCAAAATTGTCTTCTTGCCGATTGTTATACTATACGTCCAATTGATTTGTAGAGCCAATGCGGTCAATCGCAAGGGAATTATCAGCCAAGTATATTTTTTCAGCAATATGGATGTTTATTATAAAGCTGGCTTTTTGGCAAAAGAGAGGTCGACCGAGGAAAAATTCGCTCCTGAGTCAAGCAACGCCCAAACTCGCTGGCCCTCTATTGTTACAGGTATAACGATTTCTTCTTTGTGAGTCCTTGACTGTTTGCATTTGGTTGCAGCACGGGAAAGCTTACATTGTTGGAGGAGGGTTAGAGCTTCGGCCATTTCTCATCGTCATTGGTGGGAGCACCAGCTTCATCATTTTCCTCCTCAGCTGCATTGGATTGCTGGAATATCAGCGTGGCCATTCGGTTGGCCCATTCTCGACCTTCCTTACGCTCATTAGGCGCGACTTGCGGCTTGTTTTTCAAAATCGATGCTGGCGATTTGTAGTTGAGCAACTGTGCTGGTTGCTAAATTGCACAGCAATGCCCTTTTTCAAGCAATGCTTGCATGGATTAGTGACCAATTTTGGGGTCTTCCCTTACCATTGCTGAAGGAATCCTTATTGCGTTTGAACCGACTTGCACGATAAGTGGCTGCGCTTCATGTGGGCGCTTGGTGCCGGATGTGTTGGGAGTTGGCAAGGATGCCATGTGCTTATTCAGTTCGCGAATGTCTTTGGGCCATTCGGTGCCGAAGTTTTTTAGCTAAAAAGCTAGTGACGACGCGGTGGGATTCCGGTGTCATATTTTCCAAAATCAACGCAGAAATTAGCGGGTGGTCAGATTCAAGTTTTGCTGAATACACAGCTTTGATGAAGCGGTGGAGGTAATTCCCTATCGCCTTGGTAGCAGTTAAGTACCTCGACAATGAGTCGATACTCCTCCGTCGCTGTGTCAAATAAATTGACGATTACTTTTTGGACGACTGCCCAAGAGTGAGTTTGTTGATGGCGGCTAAGGCGGCTTGGCGAGCCTCTTGCGACGCGCCCTGATCGTGAACAGCATGATTCCACTCTCTCGTCAGATTGCCTAACTCGGCAACAAAGGTGCGGCAAACTGACAATACTGCATCCCGGGGCGACGCATGGTCAGAGAAGACCGAGCCAACTTGGTTAGTGCCAGCTGACACAGGGGTGTTGTTGTTGTTGTTGTTGTTGCTGGTGGTGGTGGTGGTGGTGGTGAGAATTCACGAAAAAAAGTGCAGTGGATGGCGTAAACAGACAATAATAAGTCGCGAGACTCGAAGGTAGTGAACTTTATCAGAGAAAAGAACAACGATTCATAATACGAGTGTACGTCTGTGTAAACCTAACTGCTAGCGGAGTGGCCCTCATTACTAAAATTACTTTACTTTTGATATCGCGACACAAATCACTCAGGACACGACAATCCTTGTTCCTTTCAGACCATCCTCACATCGGTAGAATCTCATAAAAACCCGGTGGGAGAAAAATAGAGGGAAAAACACTGTGGAAATGGATCTGGTTATAGCACGGTGCCATGGATCCTTCAATCCGTGATCACCTATGCGACACCTGGTAGTTATCCGACTTGGTGCATGCTGCGTAATGGAAAAGTACCTAACATCCACCCCTTTGTTCTAGCTCTTGACTTGCTTCCAGTTTTCTTCTTGTCTTGTTTCGATCTGCCCATCTGGCATACTTCTGGTTGGTAGTATTAGCGTTGATTTTAGAATATCTTCCTGATTTTTCCACTCTATTCCATTACCAGCATTACCACTATCTGCCAGTTCCTAGTCCGTGCCTTTCTCTTGTCCTATCCTCTGTACGAGCGCAAGTCCTATTACCTAGATCCCCCGTTATTCTGACAACCTTCGAGTCTCACGGCTTATTAACGTTTGTTTACTCCACCCACTGCACCGCCTTTCGCCAACTTGGTGTCCGCCATTGTGCTCCCAGTGCGGCCCTGCCATTGCTTCCGGCGTCGCCCGCCTTTGTTCTTGCCGCTGCTCCTGGCGCACCACCAATATTTCCGTCATGGTCATCGCCATGCGCACAACTAGATACGCCTGGTGTGAGCCGTTTCGGTAAGTCAAGGTGCAAAGGAGATGTTTTATGTTGACTAACGAAACCTTTTTACCTGTTGATACGACACCTGTGTATAATTTGATGTGATGTTTTGAAAGACATCATTTTTGGGAAAATCAAGTATACCCGTTACGATGTGGAAATACAGTGTATTCCTAGTTCTTTTACTGCAATTGATGCGTCTGAACCTTCCTTAAAAATATGACCTTAAAAACTAGGTTCTTTCATCAGAGATATCAGCATTTCTCCTTTGAACAATGCCCTGCAGCAAGATGAGATTTACTGCTGCAGGATGAACTACATGTAAGTGTGTCTGAGTAGGAAAAAACAGGTTGAAGAGAATGAGCTTTCTCATCAACGACAGTGTATAGTCTCAGGGGTGTCGTGCACATCAATAAATTGACCCTGTCCATCACGACAAAAATGAATGTTCATTCAGAACGATGAATTTTTTGCAGAAAAGGATCGGCTGGCCCGAAGTATATTTATAATGAATTTGCCGAGTTGTTTTGAGCGGCATCTGATTTGTAATGCGCAAAGATTTCTTGTCGTCCTGCGACTTCGGAATTTGGTGCATGCGACTCTGATTTTGGGAAATCTTGTATGCTAATGGTATGGAAAATGGGGGTGATGGGGGGAGGGACATAAGGAGGAATAAAAAGATGCAATCGGTTTTTAAAACATATCTTGGTGGTATGCACACATGAAATGATAAACCAAACCGACCATGCTTGCCAGCATGAGTATACGAAAGAGCTTCCAAATGTATTCAGAAATAAGCCATCGTCGATTACTTGCTGAGTGATTGTCTTCGTCGTCAACCTGGAGCACAGCATCGGGCGGTTCTTTCAATAATGTGGGTGCAAATACATCCTGCTTTGACCGTCTCCGCTCCTCCTTTTGTTTTTTCTCTTCTTGGTGAGACTCGGCAAGATGCTCGATTATTTCCTGACTCCTCAGCTGTTCGGATATAACTTCGGCCACCAAAGGTGCTCCGGATTGGGCGATCAAGGCCTCAACAACTTCATAAATCAAACCTTTACGTTCTTCCTCGAGAGTAGCTTCCTCTAAGGCGGCCTGCGCAAGTTCCATAAACCGATCTTTGTTGCCATCACCGAAATCATCGCGATCCATAGCACCATCGTGGTGGTCGTGTTGGGGCCTATATGGACGTCGACGCTGTAACATCGTGATGTCTGCAAAACTTTCCGATGACATCTCTTCAAAATCTGGGTGTAGTGCTTGTTGCCTACGCTGCGATTTGATGTGGTCTCCACTGTCTCGATTTCGATTAGTAGTGATCATGAAAAAGGTGAGGAAGTAAAAGAAATTGTAGCAGAAAGAAAAGGCGCTGTCGGTTCACCCGTGTATCGATGTGTCTACGATTTCCGTAAGCTCAGAGCTGAGAACCAAATGTTAAGCCTGCGAGCTAAAGTGGTGCCGTTGAAACTGGGACCTTTCCAAATATTTTCATTTGAGCGTCCTCACTGTATCGAGTACGCTCGTTTGTCTGACGGCGCGAGCCATTTAGATTTCGAGCGCGATACTAATGGACTGCATGTAGCGCCCAGTTTCAACACCGATCTTTGCGTTATAAACCATCGCGTTATCATCACATTTGCTCGCTTTCAACCGCTTATGGATACAATACCCCCTTCGTCATCATTATCATTACTAGCATCATAATCAAACTCCTGGAGAGCAAGATAGGAATCGTTGAGTTGGCATATACATCTTCAGTTAGCAGCAAGGAAAGGCTTCTTCACGCTTTTCTGACTTCTGAGGGCCACTTTTTAGCGGTTTGACGATGTAGCAACAATGCCCCCACGGAAGTTCTTTCTCTAAGCTTCAACGATATGCCAATGGTAAATCAAGTCCTGTACATTTGAGAGACATGCTGCGGCTCCGCGACATCCACATGATTGGTATTTATGTGTTTTACTGATATGAACAATATCTGTGTCAAAGCGACCAATTATCACAATAGAAAGTGCATATTTCAGCCAACAAGCCAACCAGCGGTTGATTGGGTATTGTATATCTGAGTCAATGACAATCCACGCCAATGGTGCCCTTTTACCACAACTTTCAGCAAGTGTGTGCATGGATATACAATCCTTCTTGCACCATCGGCGCTTGGGATTAAACTGTGGAGATCACGCATAGCAGTTCACCATTTCCTTTCAGCAACTATGAAACGCAGGTAAAGATGACATATTCTAGTAGTTGAAATATGCTTCAGATATTATATTGCCTGTTGTTGCTACTTGAGCATGGGTCCAGCTCACATTTTTCAAGATGGAGTGGTAGGAAAAATCACCGTCTGCCACCGCTTTCCTCCATTGATGATGACTGACGGGACCTGCGATGCAGGCATGTTTACATCGCATAATACATTTAAGGATACTTCACGGTAGTCGCACTTGGCTTGATATTGAGCCAAGTCGTACGCTACTCAACTTGCTGATAGGTAAAGGCGGATACTGGAGGGAACTGCTTCACAGGTAATCTCTTGACAGGAGAAGGGATTGTGGCCGCTCTCACGATCTTACAGACATGGCGTACTTGGACAGATGCCAATCCTGCTTGACATCCACAAATCTTGGAGAATTGGCGTATGGTACTATACAAGCGGTATAAGGTTTATGATTTCTTGGTTGAGTTGACCTAAGCATTACATACGGATCCTTAGTAGGATGCTGGACGCCAGAAGTGGGAAGAGGAGCGCAATCATTTATTAAATTACTTTTCGGGTTGATCACCGATAGCACTCATAGAAGCGAATGCTGTTGCTTTGTCTTTCTCTCTTCATCCTCCCAGGATATCCTGGGTACCCATGCATGTAATATGAACACCCTCTTCTCGGTATTGCGTAGAACGATTAATGACAGGCATCGGTCATGGACTGTTGAAAGACACGCGGATAGCATGGATACGACTGATCAGCCAATCAAGTCGCTGTTGGTCATTTTCGGTCAATGGAAAATTCGAGGTGCATTCAGAATGGACAAGGCATGACGTCTGGTTTTTGGAAAACTATGTCTGTTTGTATGAGTAATCTAATTCAGTACGATAAGATTTGAAATGACTCAGCTGTGTTTTTACGGTACGCGAGACCATGTCGTTTACAAGCATGGCTGTGCTAACCTACGGATTAAGATGATGAGGAATTGTACTTTTTTCAAACCGTTTGTTTTCACACGGATCTGCGTAGTACACCTTGCAGGGGTGACGCTGCTCTTGTTGCTACGCATACCCACAAGTGAATGGATATAGGCATTCAGATGAGAAGTAAATTTAAGTGAACACACTGTACACCGACAAAGATGAGGTCAGAATTTTTAAGCTAACGTTTGAGAAGGCCTTGGGTGCATCAGCTGTTGCAACGCAACTAAGAATCGATATTCGTTCAGCACAAGGAATGCGCATTACAGTACGAAGAGACCTTGACAGCATTTTTAAGCAATGTAGAGGCGGAGGTCGTTCATGTATTCTGAATAAAGAGGATACGAGTGATATCTTACAATGGTTGATGAGAATCCATCAACTGTTGTGGTGCAATTGATAAAGCAATTGCAGGAGAGATTTGTGGATCTTAAAATATCGAGAATGATGCTCCATCGATTTATGAAAAATGAATGTAATTTATCATTGAAAAAGCTTCGGTTTCAAGGGGCTTCTGACTGGGTACGTCACTGGGACATGAATGTCATTGACTTCAGAAAAATTTTGTTTTCGTTGATGAGTCTGGTTTCATGCTAACATGAAGAGCAGTATGGCATGATCTAATAAGGGACTTGCCATGGTAAATTGGACTGCACCCATGACCTGCTACCACGAGCCCTTCCGCGGCAAGGGTTAGAGGGAAATCTTCAATTAGCATTGCATTCAGGGTTTTTTGTTGGCGATTACCGCACCTCCGTGACCTGTCCCGAGTGCTCCAGCCACCTGGAGCTCTTTCAATCGGCGACCATGCCAACGAGCAGAACGTCCTGAAGTTAAATGCCGCAGGCTTCTAAAGTGTACAAACCGTAACTGTTTGAAGTGCATGAAAGAAGTTACGGGATTGTCTGGTTCATGGCTTCGAAACTAAGACACGGCGGCAGTGCACAACTTCAGGCCATACTCTTGAGCCTTCAGATTCTTGTGGTTATCACTTGAGAGTGGAGATCACATGACCCTCTTAGTAACTCGTGAAACACCGCTTACCAATTTGTTATAGCGAAGCAGCTCATGGTACAATAAAGAGCACCTTCATCCAGTCTCGCTTACTTCCGCTCATGATAAAACACAGGTCAATAGCGAAAGTCCAAAACGGTTCCCGCGCGCCGAGTCCCTGGATGATGATGAAAATGACCTGGCACCGACACAGTCTCCAAAGCACAAGGTACAATAAATGCTGCTGCTAACAGGAAGTCATGAGTGAATTGATAGCGCAACGGCTGACTCCCGCGATAAGCAAGATATTTGGACCACTCTACATTCGACAAATGGATGGGGGATATCCTATAGGTGAGTTAAGTGGGAAGAGAGCATCATTTTAAGCAATACAGCCTGCTATGTGACAACAAAGAGACTCGATCTGCTTAACATCATCATTTCATTGTATGTTCATCAGGTTATTACACACATAAATTGCCTCTATTGAACACCAACAAACTATCTACTGATGGCATGATATCCACGATTGCATGATGCAAACTTGATTGAAAATAAATGTAAAAATACGCCGATTCTCCATATCGTTTGCATTACCGCCCCTGGCTCAGCATCAGTTACTCCACCAATTCTCCTCGAGCAATTGACGGATTCTCGTCAAAGCATTCTAAGATAATAATATTTTGTTCTTTAACGATACGCGGACGACCTCTGCTTCTACATTTCTCAAAACGCTGCCAGGGCTTTTGTCATATTGCAATATCCATCGCTGCGTTGAATGAACATGGATGCTTAGCTGTTTTGAGAACCGCCTATGTATGCAGAACATTCTCAAACTTCAGCTTAAAAACCTGAACTTATCTTGATCCGTGAAAGTTACCTGAGTGCGATGTCCATAAATCAGGATAGATAATAGGCCACATAGATGATAGTTTATGTAGTACAATGGTTACGAGTATATTTCATCCAGAGAAAAGATCTTTGAGACACCCAACACAGTTTGGGAACCTTCGTGGCAGTAAGCCGGAGTAGCCGTTGCAAGGTAGAATGCACAGGTTTTCTGCGTGGGTACACAAAATTGAAGAGAGTATGTTTGTCTCCTCATTAATGGCATACATAGCCCACAGGATAGCCATGCTCATCAATAGTATTGTCCTGCCAATCTTAATAAAGAAAATGGCTGCCTATGTCAAAACGATGAATAGGTACGGAAGAAAAAGGGATGATAAAGTTTAAATCGGGAGACGTGCGACTTTAAATTTAGGAAATGGTGTATATCACTTGCTTCAGTGAACACATGGAATAAATTCGGATTTGCTAACACATCCAATAGTATCATTGTCCGCAGGCTTATTAATAAGCAAAGTATCAACTACATGGCACGGCAACAAACATTTGGATCAATCGACGCTATATTCATATATGTGGAGGACTTAAACGGGGGAGTCATCGCCCACACAACCAGGTGATGCACTGATTCTTTCCAATTTCCGGAGCCCATACGGTTTAGAATAATGGACAAAAGAAATATGCTGGATACGAACAATATGTACTTACCTATTTTTCGCAGCTAGAAGTTTTCGTCTGTTCTGTAATATCTGTTTTCGAATGCTTTCCTGTTTACAATTCCCAAAATACAAAATAAGAGGAAATCCATTGACTCCTTTATTGTACCCATGACCGATATTGTAACTACCGTTTAATTGAGAAGGTATGTGCTAGCATACATGGAGGAAGGGAGGGATACAGGGATATAGGGACGTAATCACTGGGATTCTTCAGGAACAACAATGTTGGATAGTCCCCATTTCCTGATACTCATTGCTCTTAAAGTAGTACTGAGCTATGTTCCACAATACGAGATGAACAAGGTTACTTTCACTGTTAAATAGGCTGTGGTTTTCCAAATATCAGTTCTGATGGTTCTGACGGTTGGTCTCAACGCCGAGACAAACAGGTATAAATGGATATATTAATGATCTATTCGACGGTGGCAGCGGCGTCAACGCAGTCTCTCAAGAACATGTCTAATGCCAGCCGTGTGCACATTATAGCAGTATGGCTGCTACCTTCGTTATGGCAGCATCAAATCTACGTAGGAGCCTACGTTCCTGGAAGATCATTTGATATTTCATTGACAAGCTCTTAATCCATTACACATTTGGCTTGCATCGCAGATTATTCAACTCAAGGGAACTGTCCTTATTCGGAGCTCAGAAAGAAAAAAGTAGGACCACATATTTCTTTATTGTGTACAAGCAGAGATTAAAGTTACGAGCATGGATGGAAGTGGAACCAAGGGCGATAGATTGATTGATTTTTACCTTTTGCACGACAACACTTCAGGAGAGAAAATTCCGTATTGATCTCTTTGTTACACATCGTCGCCTTTGCAAAGACCTCACAGACAAACTCCCTCACCCCTCTCTCTCATCTATACCTGTTTATTTGTTTATCACATATTAGGCGCCACAATAATCTCTTCTCTCCTTCCTCTCTTCATTTGCATTCTGTTCTTTTGGCCATGTCCAATATTCTCCCATATAATTTCGAGAACCATTCCGTCCATACTACACCCTCTGTACCTAGCTCCGGTGGATTTACTAATGGCTCTCACGCATCACCCAACTCAGCTGCGTTAGCATTCCGTCGACCCGAATCAACATCCGCACCACTTCATTCCAACCCATCTGTTTGTCTATTTTCTCCTTCTCTTCCATCTCATTATTCCCTGACCGTCGCAGAATGGGCTGGTACAAAGCAGGACTCGAGTATGTATTAATGGAGAGCAAAGAAGGCGAGGAGAGATTGTGGCGGGAGGTTACAAATACCGTGACCCATAAACACCCTTGCAATTTTTTCGCCCCCAGGTACCTGCCCTGCTTCTGTACCCAGCACACCGGCACTAGAGAACGGTGATTGGAAAGATGTGCACAGTAATATTAAACGCATGGATCAACTTTACGATGCAACTTTCTATTCTTGGCTCAAGTCGGAAGACAATGTGCTTGTAACAGCAATGTACCTACATCGTATAGCCAACGAATATGATTTGGAACGGATCGCCAATGCGCTAAAATGGCTGGTTCAAGACTGGCGTTGGGAAAATACTAGTATCTTAGTTCGTCATGTGACAGTCGACTGGTGTGATGAAGAAGGTAGTATGAAACTCTATTATCATCAATGAGAAGCACATAAAGAAGAGATATACTGAAAAGAATGGCTATAGGTGATCGTAATCGTGCATATCTTCTACGGCACTTAACGCAAAACTGGGCTACGCAATATACCGCCACGCTCATTACGACCATCCTAGCTACTCCACCCTACCTTTCATCAGATAATACCCAGCGGGAACGTTTTATCCGCGCATTTGCCCGAGATTGGGATTTCTCAAAACTATCAGAATTTTTCATGTACCTTCAAAGTCGTGCCAAGATCGATTATAAGCTGAAATGTATCATGTTGCAGGAAGCTGCACAACGGGACCGGGAGGCACTCAGTGCAAAGCTTCATTCAAGAATGAAGCGGGCGGAACTAAAAAGTCGACAGGAGGCATCACCATCCATGGCTAGAACTAGCAACAGCATTGTTACTAGCAATGCCACATTTACCCAGCACAGTAATAGCTCTACACCCATGGACTTGGATCCTCATCAATTACCATCCCCTACCACCTCTGATTGTCACCATGTCGAGCCCATGGTTACAGAACATGACCGATCCGAACCGATGATTGATCTAGTCGATCGTATGTCACCTTTATTACCGACCACAGCGGATTCTATGGCTTCTCACACGGGGGAATCAGTCTCAGATGGAACAGCGCCCGAGTCAACTACAACACGTGGGCTAGCGTCTCCACCCGCATCTTCTTCTGCGAGCGAATGGAGGCATCATAGGCGGACTTCGAGCAATGATGCTACAGATATGAATAAAAGGTTTCGTCTGTCGAGGACAGCTATTGAAGCAGAAGAGAGCGAGAATATTGCATCGTCCTCGTCAGCAGACACAAGCTGCCTCTCAGAGACAACGAACATTCCGCTCGCCCCCATGCGTCAGCCTTCTCCTAACACTACCACCACGTCCATTACAGATGCTTATATTGACTCTTCGACCACCACCACCACCATCAGCACCGCTTCCATGGGGACTACCGGAAATGTGACTATGATCCGGCGGGCTTCACCACCTGATCATTCATATTTTCATCACCATATTATCTGCTCTTCCTCATCAAGTGCAGCAGCACCAACGCAGTCGGCTATTGCACCCTCAGCTGCTTCTTCCAGAAACATAGATCCAGGTAGTAATGCCTCAGGCAGTAATAGTGATATCCTTACCTCAGCCACTGCAACTCCTGAGCATTGCCATCATCACCACTGCCATCACCATCGCCATCTCCAGGCTGGTGATACGGGTGGCATAGGTAGCGATTTATCACACCTTCATCTTGGTTTTGCTGGCGGTGGCGGACCGTCGTCTGGGGCTACAAGCACGGCTTCCTCGTCCCCACCCAATAATTTCACGAGTTCGCGACATACCGCCTGCTATCCCACGCCGCCTCCCTCCTCATCTGCTCCGTCTTCACACCTCCAGGTTCATCGCACTTTTCGCCTTCGCCGCCGCTCCTCCTCAAGCTCTTCAACAGCGTCTACCGGCTCAGTAGGCACATCTCATCCAATAGGTGGAAGTGGTAATCCTGATCCCACTTCAATGGACCATTTGGAAGATGACTCGGGCGTCAAGAAAAGAGCAGCTTCCTCTGTCAGTAATCAAGAAGCGGCTACGTCTCCACCCGTCTACTGATGAATAAATTCCAACATCAACTTTTTGGGTTGGTAATGGTAGAGATTTACAGTTAGGAAAATAGAACAGGAGAAGGATTTGAGAAACAATGAAGCTGGGGTTTATTTCAGATAAGATGAAACAGTGCTACGCTCATTGCATAAACCTGCATCAGCACACACATGATACGCTTTATTGACCTAGCCAAGAATCGAGTTTCAACCAAGCGTAATTGTCTTATAGGAAGATGCTTTAAAAGCCAAGAAAGAATAATCATTTCTATCAAAATTAAAGATTTCAGACGATGCACACCTGTTTCTAGGGCTCCAGACCGTATTAGACTTTCACGTCCAATTTTAACCTCGTATTTTACGACTGTTACGCTTGAAGAATTGCCATCATTTCCCAAAATCAGAGCTGCATGCCTTTCGAATCAAATCTATAAGAAAAATACCCTATACTGTAACTTAGTGCCCGTCGACGATATTTTCAGTAGCTATACTGCTACACTTTCTGATTTTGAAAGCTTTGTTTGTCATTAACGAAAAAATGCTAAAGTGTACATACACTATCTTTCAGCAAAAGCCGGGGGTGGTAAGTCTTAATATCAACAAACAAAAGGATATATCTTGAGAAGTAAGCCCTTAGGCCAGATAAGCTTCAGATTTGGAGCCAATTATCAATCGCATCATGGCTTCTCAATGCTGACTAGTTGGAAATAGCGCACAGAAAAGCTCATTTGCCCTTGTCCCCTTGGGTATGGCCCTCATCTCCGATGGTGATCTCGTCCATGAAAGCGTGCTCGGCGGAAGTTTGGCGGTAGCACGCCTTTGGCCCGGATACTATTGATGATGGGATGGTACGATCAGAAAATCTTTCTATTAATCTTCTTCGTTGGCAGATATTCAGTTAGCATTTACACAACTACATACATGTTCCAAGTAAGCCATGTCATTTTGACCTCTCATTTCTGGGTGCCGGATCAAGTCTTGGTTATTAACCCCCAGCCCGGAAAGTTCTCAAAACTGGCTTCCTCGAATCTCCGACAGCAACTGCTTGTCTTGATTCATCGATAACATGGAAAGGCAGATCGTGTGGCTTCGGCATCTGTCGTAATCCTTTGCGTCGGACGGGCTTGTGGCGTCGAAGGAGTGGATGTTGCAAACCGATTGCCTGTTGATGATGAATTTAAAATGTAGCTTAAGAATGCTAGGACGGGCGTGTTCGTGGTTAACGGTTGTGTGAGCATAGAAGACACTATGATTCAGAAACAAAATACGCCGGAATGATTGGACATACTTCTCAATGTGATTGTTTCTGGATCAACAGTAATGTAATGCATAAAGTCATTAAAAAAGTGATATCCCATGTCAGCATATATGTTGAACAACAAAATGTGAAAGCTAACAATTCTGTACTCTAAAGCGGCAAGATCGTAATCAATGCAACCTCAATTCATTATAAATAATTCAGACAAGCGGGTTTATTTATTCTTCCTTCCTTGCGCTTTGAGCAGTATGCAGTCCTATCAAAATGACTTGTTCCACTCTGGCAAACTTCTTAAGTTCCGGATCCTCTCTAGGTGCTGATATCAGCCTAATCCAAGTGCCTCCAGAAGAGAGTATACGGGATGTGGATGTGGACCGCGCGCAGGCCACCCACTATGGCTTCGGCAAGGTGCTGCTTGTCTTCCGCTGCATCCCCCCGATGCATCCGCCGTTGACACACAGCAGCCCTGGCATCTTTTCTTTTCCTCACTCTCCCGCCATTGCTACCGCAATGGTGTACCCAGCTACCTTCGGAACAAGGAAAAGAGTAAGAAGGCCGATGTTTTATGTTGACTAACGAGAATCGCTCCGGTCTTCTTTGCTCTAGAAAAATCAATTTCTACCCATACATGTCACATGGTTTGGGGAGAACACTATTAACCGGATAAGATGTTGCCCAATTGTATTGGCTAAGCTTCACTTTTCTATTGGGCAGCGGCAGCGACCCACTGCGTACAGTATGCAAGTGCGCCTTAGTGATGCAGAGGATGCATCTTGACGATCACAGCAAGCGGTAATACGCACAATAAGTACCTCGTCGTCCTATCTTCATGGCTCCATTTCGTGGAATGCATCAGTCCGTTCATACGCACCCCTTTCTTTATCCTACCTTATTTTTTTCCATCATTTCCGAAAAACTTTTCAGTTTGCTTGTACACATATAAAATGAGGTGTTCTAAGTGCCGCTCTTGTATCGGCCGTCCCCCGGCGAGAATTGATGCTTTAATCAGTCGCTATAGCAGTAAACGGAGAAGCGCGTTTCGTAGCCGTTTCCAGTATAACCGGTTATCAAGCTTCATTTTCCTGCTCTTCTTTTATCTTATCCAGATCGATACTGCGGACAGCAGTATTATATACGATGTCGACGTCGTAGAGCTCGCTAAAATCCCATACAGCTACGCCACTACCACCTTTGTGAAAAATGAGACCCTCTATAGTTATGGAGGGGTGACACGGACCTCTGATGCATCTCAAAACTTTGCATCCATCCGACTCGACTTTGCAACGGGCGAAATTTCCTATGAATCGGTTGTTCAGGTCGGTAACATCAAGCCCTATGCTGCGTACAGTCAGGGTGTGTTGCTTCCTGATGGCAATCGCTTCGTTCTCTTCGGTGCTGGTCAGAGCGAAGCTGATGTCCTTAGCTGGGACGGTGCTCTCCGCGTTTATTTATACCGATTCGATACCATGGAATGGGAACATTTGAACGTTACCGCATCCTCTTTACTCCCAGTTCATCGGGGCCAATTTACCGCTGACCTTTCGCCCAATGGCAAAATCTATTTATACGGTGGCCAGACACCTGGTGGGAAATTGTCCCTTGGCGACGCATGGGTCTACGATCCCGAAACACTATCTTTTTCGCTCATCCCACCTATGCAAGGGCTCAACATGTCTCTTTTTGGCCACCTGTCCATCATGCTTCCGTGAGTGAGAAAACCTCCATTATCGGCCATCTTCTGCTGTTGTTTGCGGGACTTATGAGGATCGATGGACGAAGAAGGCTCATGAAATATGGCATGTAGGACCGGAACGATTGTGTATTTGATGGGGACAGGGTACTTGAACGGTGTCTTATATGACAACAATGTGAACGGTACAATGTGCGACATGGCCCTCCTCTTTGATACATATTCTCACCAATGGAAGTATCAGCCATTGGGCGGCAACGAAGAAGACATACCGCAACAAATTATTAATGGATACGCAGCACTTGGTAGCCACTTCTTCTCTTAATACACCTAATCTTTTCTGTTCTGATGTCGTCCATGTTGTCCTTCTTGTGTTTATAGGTCCAGATCAGCAGACCGTTTATCTCAGCGGTGGTTTTGGTGCTAGCAGAATGCTTCGCCAGCAGTCGGTATCATCTAATGACATGAGCGTCCTCAGTACGGTTACATGGAAGTGGCTGCCGAACGGTAATATTAAAGGGTCCACTCCCAGACCACGCTTCTTTGCCAGCGCTGAACGGCTTTCAGACACAGTCATCGCAGTTGCATTCGGTACGTGTAAGACGGAGGAGGACGACCTTCCCAAGAAGCGAGTAATTTCACTTCATCTTTTGACATCTTTATAAAGGCACATCCGAATACTTTTGGTACAACGATATCAATCTACTTGAATTCTCCACGCTCTCCGATGGAACTGAGATCGGCATTTGGCGGACTAACATCTCAGCGCCACTGCCAGAGCCCGTATCGGAGAAGACAGAGACACTTTCCCTGGAGCAAAAGACGGGAATTGCAATAGGCTCGTTCATCGTTTTCGTTGCATTTACCTTATTTGCGTCTTGGTATTTCCGGGAGAGTGTCCGTCAATTCATTAACCGGTCTTATCGCGGTGTTGTTTGGACAATCCGGTAAGACGATATAGTCATATTAAACGGCGAAGATATGTGTATTCAGTTAAGACGCTATGGACTTAGAGTCGGAGAGCCGTTGTGGACTGGCATATCCCATATTGTATCAAAGATTACATTGACCTTTCTATTCATGGCGTACCTTGTCTTCATCGTCAAGTCGGTTATTGACAGCGGCCAAACAGTGGTCGAAATCACAGAACCGGTTAACTGGGTCCTCCTTCCGGGTAGGTACCAAATCCCCCATTCAAGCCGGGCGTGATGCTCTGTTCCTAAATGTGCCTGACCTCCCAGATATCCGTTTCTGTTTCGATGGCTACACGAACACTGCTGTTGGTTGTGAGACCGAGAGCCTCTCGATTGATGACTGTGTCCAGCTGAACTTTACACAACGTCTCAACTTGACGCAGCATGCGCCCTACTTTGATTACTCGGGTGAAATCGAATGCCATCTCTTTCATGCCGACGAAACGTTCAATCTTGCTGCTTCTGGGAATTTTAATCAGAGCACTCGAAGGTACTTTGGTAGTCGGATTCAGTTCAGCCTTTTCGGTACACCAGCCAATCTCAACCAGGTGGAGAAAGATGAACGATTTGTGCATGTCGCGGTGTATCCACGCAACCGGGATCCCAATCGTGATTTCTTCCTCAATGAGGGCAAGTACATGTCCTCTGCCATTCTGGAAAATTGGCTGATGGATGACAGCAATAACTTGGCCACCTCAATCGACCACCGAATGACACTTAGCGCCAACACGTCGGCTACTCTGAGCTATCAGCTCATCCGCCACCAATCGCTCCAGAGTAGCGTCTGGAACAATGTCGGCATCGCACCAGCGTACATTGACACCGACGAGGTCGAGGCTACGTTTTCGCCAGGGGTCAAGAGATATCTCCGGCCGGGGAACAGGCCTGGCTCGGTCAACTTTTTGGACGTGTACCCCGAGGGGTTTGTCTTAAAGAAACGGCTTGAGCAGAAACTTTCTACATTCCTCTCATCCGTCGGGTCCGTCGGTGGTCTCCTGTCCTTGTTTGTCACTTTAAATTCGTGGCTGTTTGGGGCAAGACCAAGGTCTCCTTGGGGCATTGTCCACCGTGTCTTGTGGGGCAATCTTTCCAAGAACTGGCTTCTCAATGGCTTGCGAGCCAAGTTCGGCGGTATCTCCGCAAATGTTCCATTTGTCCATCCGGTCGAGTCAGCGCTCTTGACGGATGACCAGGCAGATTATTTCGGTATCGATTTGAACCACCGAGTGAGCGACAGGAAACAAAAGAACCTCGCCTCCTCCGTAAACGTCATTAATCGAAGGGACACATTGATCACTCAATTTTCAGCACGCACACGGTGCGAAGATGGCAATGATGTAGTGTCCGAAGATCCGAGAATTGCTGTACTGGTGGATCAAGTCGAGCTCTTGCACCGCCGCATCCAGATGACCGAATTGGTACTCAAAGAATACTATATTGATGATGAAGTCTTCAGAAATATTAGCGCTGCAATGAATATCGCCGAAGGAAATCCAGATTATGCAACCCTATCGCCGTCAGATTATCGCATCGGCGCTCTAACTACCACTTCCGCAGCCGAAGACGACGGTATCATGAAGCAGATAAGGAAACCTCTCGCGAGACATTTAAGTATTCAGAGCGCGTCGATGAATTCCCATGACCTCCAGGAACAGAAAGCGATCCGGTCAAGCTCGTCTTTACCGTTACCAGAAACGCTTGTTCACAGTCCCGACGTTTTAAGTAAAAACATACAGTAGGCCGACTGTTTACCTTCTTCCATATATAGCACCATATTAATAGCTATAGTTTTAGCAAACACCAGCAATAGTTAGTATTTATACATTCAATAGCATTTGAGTAACACGTGTATGGCATATTTTCGCCATATACAAGCACGGACAGGCTAAATATAAAAAATTGTAACATGGAAGTTTATTGCTTAAAATATATAGAAATGACGTGCAATGAGAGACGGAGTGGGGAGCTTTACAAATGATGGGAACCCGTATCTGTTTACACGATCATCGCAAATAGTGGGAGAGGGGCAAGAAAGAGGTTGATGAGCATAGCAAGATCATGTGTAAATGCCAGGGACTATTCGCTGGCAGCCATATGTGGACAAACCCAAGTTGCAATCTGCTTGAGTAGTGCAGCACCGTATACAGAAGATGTTGACATCAGGCTCAACAAGATTAACAAAGTACTTCCAGCCATTGCACGTGCTCCCAACGATATTCCTGTTGTCGTATTGACCACCACCATCGGAAGCAGAAAGCTTGTACTTTGTGCGGTCGATTCGACCGGTAACCTGCTTGTAGGTGGACGTAGCTTGGTAGTGGGAAGAAACAATGAAACCTTCAGGAAATTGCTTCGTGCCTGCGGACTGCACAGACGTGCAATAGGGGACACCATCGTTTTCGGTGGTCCCTACGTTATCACCTTCTTTGGGAGGCAGGTAAGAACAGAAATTACTAGCGGACGTGACTTCGATGTTGACACCGGCGCGCTTGTCCAAAGGAATGGCTATACACATCAATTGGAAAAGAGCAACGATGGCAACGAGAGCTGAAAAGAGTCTGAACATTTCCCTTGGCGAGAACCTAAAAACGGTTTGAAAGGAACTGCCCCGGGGAGTCGGTTTTTATAGTTATTTTCTTTCAATAGCCTCGGAGTGCTAGCCTTCACCCTCCCCCCTCCCTCCCCCAATGGAAGGGTTTCAGTACGAACCCATTCCGATCAAAAAGAAATACCAGAACTTCGGAGTATATATGCAGGTAGACAACAGTTTCTCTGCTGTTATGCGTCTCTCATTTTGGTTTATTAGATTTAGTCAGAGCGATCTTTTCCTACTACGCGGCCTCCATAGTATTTTTCTGTATTCAAATAGTGAATAGGATGCTCATAAACTGATCTTGCCCGCCAACAGTACTGAACTTGAGTAGCAAGGACAGTTTTCATGCACTCGGTTATCCGGGCCGGTCTTGCCTAAAAAATCGATGTCTAATCGAGGATATAATGCTAATGACAAATAGATGCAGCAGGACATCATTATATATGGAGTGCAATAAATGAATTTAACGCCATGCATTACAGTGTGCGGCTGTACGTAATATTGACACAGACATTATCCTTTACCCCCAAAAAAAAGAATAAAGACCCTTGCGCTGAAAATTCGATGCTTTTAAAGCGGGCATTAACCATGTCTTTGTCCTGCAGACAATCAGAATAGCTATACGTATGATAAAAATAGCAATTGTTTCCTAAAAGTCGGTAACCGCTATACTTTATTCACTATTAACGCGCGTGCCAAAGTTTTAGAGTTTACTTGTAGGACAATTTGCCCGAAATGCATATCTCCATATCACTACTTTAGTCTTCATGGGGTGTGGGAATACTTATTTTCAAAATAAAATGTCGCACTCAAGATAAAACGATGTCGCATCAAAATGTAGCAGGTTATCGTACCAGGAGGCAAACCGATATCGTTCGACAACGATGGAACGCTGAAATAGTGCCCAGGTACAGATAATTTGCTCGCGACCTCTTAAAAAAAACTGGTAGCTGTCGGGGGATCTCGAGCTATAATCAACGCCGATAATGCTCCTAAGATTGGAATTGTCTTTTGGCACTGTAACTGTTGCAGAAATCCCTTTGATTCGACTACGCCGTGTTGCGTTTCCGTGCTAATGTGCACATCTTCCTGCCTGTTGACCGGAATCGAGCCATTTTTCCAATGACAGCTCGCACTCGTTTTTCATAAATCGATGGAACGTCGTTTTATATACGTAAAGATTGCTCAAATATCTTCATCATTTTGCCCCAGGACAATTGATGGATTCTCAGTCAAAGCATTCTAAATAACACCCTTATGCATTATATTAAGAACACACCGGACGACGACTGCTACTCTGTACGTTTCTTAAGAATGCTGCCAGGATCATTTTTCATGGTGCAATGTCTGAATGAATATTGCATTATTAGCTGCTTTGCAACAGCTGATGTGCTCAAAGCATTCTCAAACACCGACTCGAAAAAATCTGTCCTTATCTTTGGTCATCAGTGGAAAGTTGCGTATGTAGAAGCTGCTACTTTCAGCAGAATGTTGAGTCCTTTCACCTAGTAATATGCACGTCCAACAACTATAGAGAAACCGTTGCAAGATGCGTAAGCTATGCAGGTATTCGGTGTATATGTGTGGGAACAAATAGGCCGAGGACGGAGTACTTTATTTTCAAAAATAAATTTCGCTAGAGAGGAAGAAGGCTGCATGCAGACTTACCCGTTAGTCAACAAAGAATATCAGCTCCCTTCTTACTCTCTAACTAACCCCGAAGGTAGCTGTGTGTACCATTGTGGTAACGATGGCGGAACAGGGAGGAAAGGAAGGATCCGGAGCCGTTGAGCGTCAACGGCGGACCGGTTGGAGGAAGAAACGAGGAGGGACGACGACGGATCAACGACCACACCAGCGGCAGAAGCATCGGGGGAAGCAACGGAGGAAGCGGACGAAGACAAAAGCACCTCAACGAAGCCATGGTGGGAGACCTGCACGAGTGCAACCAAATTATGGCCTCACCCAAAGGCCACATCTTCTCCGCTCGAGGCACCTTGAGTTAGGCTAATATCATTATCTGCAGAGGATCCGGAATATTAGAAGGTTGCAGAATGGAACAAGTCGGTATGGTAGGCTGTAGACCGTTTCAAGGCGCAAGAGATGAGGAGGATGGATTTGGTAAAGAAAATTAGTTGCCCAAGTCCCCGTTATTTATAATGAAATTGAGGTCATGCGGACGCATTAAGGAGTACCTGTAGACATATTAAGGAGTGCATCCAACTCCATTGTCATCATTGGTAATATCGCACTGTTGTAAGACCGTAATGCTTTAACTGAATACCAAGTATTGAACACATAGGGCAATAGCGCTTTTAACAGCCCGATCAACATCTATCATGTGACCTTGCTTACTAAGTAACACCTCAACAGGATTACTAACAACGCTATCCCCGAAACAAAGCTTATGTACTTACACATATCCTTAACCATTCAAGCTAGTATAAACATTCCATTAGTTAGCAATACAATAAAGATCAGTCCCTGTTTTATTCCCTTGTTACGAAGTCCTATTCTCTAGCAAGTATAACTTTATTTTACAAAATATACAATACTTTAAGTCCTCAGTATCGAAAAGCCATGATGTGAATCAATAACTGGTGCCTGTTATTGGTATCAATTTTACTCTTCTCTCGCCAGGATTTGCTCCTTGAAGGCATCCCTTTGTTGAATTGATAAGAAGAGTTTATTATGTTTTCGAGTGACGGCAGGCGTTTCTACTGATCCACTTTCACTGCCTAGTCCTCCTTGCACTACCGCTACATTACTAATCATCAAGTTGGTTTTAGGAAACTTTCATTCTACCAGCCCAAACGCCGTGTCAGTGCCTCTCAATATCTTTCCGCCATCGTAAAAAAGCCTCCTGGAACTTGGACAAGGACTTCCAGAAATCACCTTTCCTGTTCCCTGTACGACACTTGCCTGTGAAGCAACATCCGCCTACCATTCGACTCCGCTTTCCGACATTGATTAGGACACTCGTTCGTCAACCATCAGCTACTGCAATTGCACTTCTTTTGCGCCTTCAGACACCATGACTGTCTCATGCATACCAACGACTCTTATTATTTTCGTTGGTATGCCCGCAATCACTTAATTCAGCTCCGTCCCTCCAGCAATACCATTGTACATACTCGTAATAATCACCACCGAGAGCTAACTCATTGAACTCTTTATTATGACATATTATTTTTCATTGTTCATGCCTTTAGTTGGTACCATGAATGGAGATATCAGAGTGATAGGATTGTAAATCAACATCGCATACTCTGCTTACTTTTGCCGTGTACTTGGAAAGACGCATCAGAGTTGCTGTCTGTTACGACATATGTAAGAATGAGAAACAAAACCTTCGAAATCACTCAGCTTTAAGCTATTGGATGCTTCAGTGATTTGGGTCATCAACATCTCGCTTTCGAAGAACCTATTCCGTTTTATTTGCTCTTGACCGCTGGCCAAGACTGCTCAGTCGGATTAAGTTCAGGCGAGTATGGCGGAAGATAACACGTTGATATCTTTAGCCTTATGGATGGGTGCTTTATCCATTACCAAATAATGGCCCTTCATACGTTCGTACTTATCCGTCTCGTCCATCGTAGCCTTAATGATGCTGAGATAATATACAGCTATAGTTCCTCTGCTCGTAACTTCAGATTGACCTGTCCTCTTCTTTTCTTGATTGGTGGCTGTGGGAGTCTCAAGCTACATCTAATGATGCCTGATGCTGAGATTGTTCCCCAGATTGCGGTTGTCTTTGCTCTTGTCTTTGGTATTATGACCACTGTAGGAGTCCCTTCCTTGGACCAAGCCGTGCTACGTTTCATATTTATACGGAATCCAGACCCATCAAGAAAACGCAGTTTTTTCTAAAAATCGATGTCGGTCCTGTCCCATCTGCGCACCCAGTCAAAGCGCTCTCAAATCTTTGCAGCACTATTCCTATCTACTGGCTTAAATCGAGCCATTTTCAATGACAAGTTGCATTCGTTTTTCATAAATCGATGGAGCGTCGTTTTAAATACTTTGAGACCCTCAAATCTTTGGATCAGTTACCATATCAGCTGCTTTAGGACAAGGGATCGGTCCTCATCAATGCATTCTAAAATAACGCTCTTACGCTCTTCGTTAAGGATACGCGAACGACTTCTCGCTTTAGGTTTCTTGAAGATGCTGTCAAGGTCCTTTTCGTACTGTAATGCCCCATCATTGGACTGAAAGAGCATGGATTTTCTAGCTGTTTTTGCAGCAGCGGATGCACCCAAGACTTTCTCAAACATCAGTTTGAAAATCTGACCTTGTCTTGGTCAGTGTACTCTGTGTATGTGGCTGCGCTCGATTCCCGCTTCTTTCATCCGAATGTCGCTTGGGAATGTGTGAGCGGTAGTAAGATCTCTGCAAGATATGCTACGCAGATATTGAGTGCGAGAACAAACGGATTGCACAGAGTACATTTCTTCATTAACAATATAGCCCATAGGTTCAGGACAGCCACGCTCATGAACGACATGACCTTGGCCGTCTTTATAGAAAAATAGGTTGCTCATTTCAGAATGTAAAAGTGTATAAAGTAGAAAGAGTCAAAAGAGCGAGATGGAAGCGACATCTTTTCCGTGGATGCATGTGGCATTTGATTTGTCATCATGGATAATATGGGCAAAACGCGGTTTTATTTTTATGATCCTGCGACTTCAGAACTCGCAGGGTACAACTATGGGTGTTGGGAAAATAGAGTATGTTTTCTCCACAATGGCATAGTCCGTAAGTTCAAGCAGGGCAGCCCTTGTTCATCAACACTATGGCCCTATCCATCTTCATTAAAAAAAAAAAACTGAGTGCTCATTTCAAAATGATGAATATGTATAAAGCGCTGATAACTTGTATACGCGACTATTCTTTTTTTGAATCGAGAGCCATGGGACTTTTCGGGTATTTGGGGAAATCATACACATTCGTCATGAGAACGGCTCCCCTTGTCTAGATTTTTGGACCGCAAACCCTCGTAAAAGTTATATCATTTTTTGTGGCAGGTGGGTGGTGGTATTAGGATGAAGCACAGGCCTTTATTACTTGGATGGTTATATGAAAGCAAAATCTCTCTCAACTCCTCCGAGAGAGCTTAGATAAATAAGTTGAGCATGCATAAGTAAATGCATCGTACTATGCAGGAGGAAATGGACTAAATTTTGGTTGCATTTAAATCGAGATTTGTTTGCACTCAGGGACCCATGGATGGCGGGCACCCTGGGAAGGATTTCCAAACCGAGTCCGAAAAAAAAAAGTTGCTTGGTCACTAAGCAGTCATTAAGAAAGGTGTGTTGTCTGGGATGTCCCGGGAAGGGGGTGGGAAGGGGACGTAGTGTTTGGGTTTCATATACCCATTGCGTACTGCACTATTATGCAAAAAATGAGACGTTTCGTCATGGAGATCTTCTGTGCGCATGCATGCAACTACAGGCTGCAGATGAGTGATCTGCATAAGTACGGATTGCACAGTCTATCACATCCCCAGGTATAGCGGTCAAATACACACGTAGGTAAGAAAGAGAATTATATTGCGTTATGTACTTTATATTGACTAGTGATGGGTGGGGGTGAAAGGTGAAAGTAAATATGAATTAGGGAAGAATATGAATATAATTTCTTGTACGGTACAACTAAAGATCACTACTGGTGCATAGGAATGTGTACAGGCCTGACCATGTTTGAAGGTTCGCCGATGGGAGGAGGTTGCTGCGAAGGTCCTTGTTGGTTGGTGGTCATTGGCGCTGCTGTCGTAGTTGAATAGCCGCCAGCGGGGTTCGGGTTTGGGTGTTCCCATGGCTGAAAGGTCGGTTTTGCTGCTGCCGTTTTCTCGGGATCACCCACGCGACGGCGGCTCCTGTTTCCTGCAAAGCAGCATGATCCGGAGTAGCAGAATGACCCAAGCAGCAACGCGCCCATGGCGCCTAAAAGCGTCCAAATGGAGTTACCAGCACGGCCAGTCCAGCCATCCGTCACGCCCTTATTAAACGAAATGGCCAAGACGAGTCCAATAACAATAGCCCCGATGGTGCAAAGAAAATTGAGCCAAGTGAATATCGACATGATGGTGCTTGAAAAGCGGCGCTGCTTGCAACAGAATAAGAGTGGGAAGCTCAAAAGCCAGATTAAAAAGCTTAGACACACGCCCGCCATGACGAGCGAGAAGAGCGCGGTGAAGAGTTGACTGTGAGAACCGCCCGGCGCATATTGTTCAGGCAAGAAGCTACCCACAGTCGGGGTGTGAGCCCAGTTGTAAGATTGATGAGTCTTGCCGCAAGAAGTAACTGATTGGATGGTGCCGGTGCAGTAATTCCTGTGTACTCACATATGAGCCGGCGGGTTTGTTTGGGGGAACATTTACAGCTGGGGATACGGATGCAGCAGCATCGGGTATATCTTACCACAAGTTCAGGTTGTATAGCTCGTTCGTACCATAATTGCGAACTTGATCCACATACATGTGGCGCAAAAACACGCGATTGGATAAGCCTCCAATCATCACGAAGAGATGCAACAGGAAGGAGAATAAGAGGAAAAGTGAACCGAGCAAAGCACAGCAGTTGAATAGGAACATTCTGGTGAACACGAAGCAGAGATAATATCAACAGCCCATAGAACAAAGCGATTTAAATAGTTGGCAAGGGCTTTGTCAATATCGTGTTTTACTTCTAAACCCTTCCACGACAACATCAGCGGCCTCGTTACCCATGCTGTCAGGATACATTGCATACCCCTTGCTAAAATACTGACTCGCGCCCTCTGCCGAAAATATCAAGGAGGCGCTGGTAGGAGTTGTGTCCCCCCCCTCCTCTGTGTGTAAGTGCGAGTGAAGGAGGAGCGAGTGGCCAAGAACCAACTCTTGGTTCCCAATTTATCCTTTCAAACCAAGATAAAGAAACGACAGCAAACAGTGCTCTTTTTTCTCCTCTCTCTCTTTTTCTCTTTTCTTCTTTTACTTCGTCTTATCATGCAATCCTGGTCTCAATTAGTTTCTCGCCTCGTTACTCGGCGAAAGAGAAAGCAATCCAATGTGCAAGATACTTCGCAGCCAGCAACACCTATTGCTGCTGTTACTGATACTGCTACTACTACGGCTGCTGCTGCTGCTGGCACTGAGCTTTCTACACGGCATCATCGAAATCGGCAGCAGCACGTCTCCGAAAACCATGAAAAGGGCGAGGAGAAGAGCAATAGCCAGAATTTAGGACAATCGCAAAAACCGAGTTCTCTACCGTCCTCTACACCAACAGATGAGGCCGGTAAAGTCGACGTCGGGACACTCGAGTTTCCTGCCTCCAGGGATCTTGCGCTCACACTCGGTGATGAATGGAATAAGGATGACAATATGGTCTTACCATCTCTGGACCACTTCCTGCCACCACCAAGTCCGGCCACCAATGGAAACTCAGTGCTTCGAAAAAAATCGACGAGGAACAGATTGTCCTTGTACCGACCAAAATCGACACTTCATCTGTTGAGGGGTTCAAAATCGATTCCGCAAATAGTATCCTAAAGTTCTAGCTACTATTACTATTCCTTTACTATGTGCACACAGACACACACATCCATTCACGCTCTATCTTTTCTCTATATGCTTATTATTACTATTAAAGCTATCTCTCTCTCTCTCTGACTTTGATCAAATTCTCCACCCTCGCCCCCCCCAATTTCTTCGATATCTTCCCTTCATCTGAAGCAGCGTGACTACGATTCCCCTTGCGGCGATGTTTTCTATACCTCGCCATTTCCCGCTGCTTCCTCCATATTTTTTTTCTGCAGAACGCCGATAAGAAATAACTTTGGGTTAGAATGGCTCTTGTGAATATCACGGCGAGAAGCATGTTAATGCCACGATGCAAGGTAAGTTGATATGGGAAACGATCAGCGGCGGTGTGTTTCAGCCAGGTTGGATTCATGGTTTGTTATTAGCCTGCTATGTTGCGTCCGCTTGCACAACATCACATTTTGCGCCTCACAACAGTCAATGCCTTGGGTTTGGTATATGTTTAACTCGATGGACTCCCTGTTAAATAGAAACTGAAGCCTTTGGACTAACTCTACTATACCAGTCTACACGCTGGCAGTCTTCAACTACATCCGCACCATCAGAAGCGCGCCCGAAAGAATACTCGGAAACGACGAAGAAGGTTGTGTTCGCGCTTGCCCGTGTGCTTGGCTATAACTCGGAAGGTTCAAGAGCCATCCGCACGAGCCACGATCTTTACAAAGTCTGTGCCAAACAGGCAGAGGTTCACAAAGATTTTTTCATAGAAGGTAAAAAAAAAAAATGCGCCGAAAGACGCACGCACGCACACGCACATTCCCCGGGGTGCGCGTTGTGTGCGTGAAATGGGGAAGACGTGTTAATTAGAACTATTCTCGATGGGTTGTATTTACACCTTATACAAATAGCCTGCAATCTTCCGGATAATTTTCAGTCATGGTTCGCTGTGACCCAGCTGCATGTGTGGATGTTGATGGTGAGATTACGCGGAGAAAAGAACGGCCGCCTCTACATACAAGAACTGGTCAACCGTCTTTTTGAAGATGCCGAGGACCGAATCCGAAAGCATGATGTATGAAAACAAAGGCGACAGAATTTGTGGGTTGAGTCTCACATCTTATATAATAGATCACTCAGCAGAAGGTGATCAAGAGCTATATCAAGGATCTTCTCGCTCAATTCCACGGCGGCGTGGTTGCCTATGACGAAGGCATGTGCAAGGACGACCCTGTTTTGGCCGCCGCTCTGTGGAGGTTAGTAACCAATTTTTTTTACAAAAAAAAAAAAGTCAAAAATTCCCCAAAAGCTGATAAAGCAACGTCTCAGAAACCTCTTTGCGCCCTCGTCCAACAACGCAGTCAACTTGGCCCTCGTTGTACAGTATATCCGGCGCGAACTCAAGGCGCTGGACGAACTGGACGGCGAAAAGCTCAATGCAGGCATTGTGCAGTTCGGGAAACCAACCAACACACTTTGAACGAAACATTTTTTAAATAATTCCACTCCCATTCACGGCACCCTCCCTCATCCTACTTTACCAGCACAAGCAACAATGCCCATCCACTGTCCTACCACGTATACACACAAACATGTATCCAACACTTCCACTTTTGCTTTCAATATACTGCTGCATAAATAAACCCGTATACGAAAACATGCACTTTTTTATTATGCATCACCAGGTCCATGAAAGAAACATAGAATACCAACAAAACACTATGACATTTAGTTCTTTCTGTCCTTCTTGAGAGTACCCATGAACTGGTGCTTCTCGGCATGGGTTTGGAAGCGACCATGACCGAACTTGGACGAGGTGTCGATGAACTTGAGCGAGACCTTCTCCAAGGCAGAGCGCTTGGTGTGAACCTGGAGCGACTTGCGGAGGGTGAGGACACGCTTCTTGGAGCCAGAGCAGCAGCCCTTGATCATGACAAAGTCCTCATTGACGACACCATAGTGAGGGAAGCCACCCATGGGGGTGATGGACTTCTCGGTAAGATCGTACTCAGTCGAGCCAGACTTGGGATCAGCACCGTGAGCAATGCGGTAGATCTTCTTGTTCTGGTCAGTACGACGGTGGTAACCACGCTGACCAGCGCGGGCAACCGAGTACATGACACGGGAAGGATGCCAAGCACCGATACAGGCAACCTTGCGGAGACCACGATGAGTCTTGCGGGGGAGCTTCTTAGTACCCCAACGAGCGGTGACACCTTCGAAACCGTGACCCTTGGTGGTACCGATAATGTCGATCATCTCGTCTTGCTCAAACACAGAGCCAACAGACACTTCCTTCTCGAAGTGCTCGCGGGCATAATCGACCTTCTGGGCGACAGATCCACCGTTGAGCTGGATCTCCATGATGTGGGCCTTCTTCTGGCCAATGCGGACCTTGGAGATCTGGGTGTGAGCAATGACACGGACAACGGAGCAGTACTTCTTGATACGCTCGAGCTCGCGGTTAACATCCTTAGCACCCTCGGAGTACTTCTTGGCGTACTTGGTGAAGGCCTTCTTCTTCGAGGAGTACCAGTTCTTGTAGAAGCGACGCTTAGCCTCGTCAGACAAGTGCTCGGCCCAGACGGTGGTGAGGGAGCGGAGACCACGGGGAGTCTCAATGTAACCAACAACACCAACAATGACCATAGGAGGAGCCTCGATGATGGTGACAGCCTCAACGATCTCCTTCTTGTTCATCTCTGCAAATACAGTGTCAATAACCTCGTTTGAAACATGCTACAGTAAACACTTACTGGAACCAGGGCGCTCCAAATCGCGAACAATGTGGGTCATGCCGGCCTTGTAACCCATGAAGGCAGTCAAGTGGACTGGCTTCTTGGCATCATCCTTGGGGTAGGCCTTGACTCTACCGCGGTGTTGTCTGGTGCGCTTACGGGGCAAGAAACCCAAATGGCCGTGGCGGGGAGCTAAGCGCATGTGATCATTGAGTAATCACATTCGATCGGTGTAAAGTCATTTTCTCTCAGCATACCTTCGTACTTGCGGTGCGACTATAAGATTCAGCAATATACATGGTTAGATGGATTGATAGCGCGACGGATGAGGCAAGCTTACCATCCGGAGAAGATGGATGAATAGAAAGGAAGGACACGTTCTGATCGAGGAGTCTCATCCATTATGTCTGGCGTCGGCCAATGAAATCAGACGGATTTGTTCGTTTTCCCCTTTTTCGGAAGATGGCGGGGGATGGGGCGGTAATCTAGGCTACAGCCACGGCAGTAATAAATGGCACTATAAGCTGCTTGCTATGTGAGGGCAATACCTACTGATCTTGTGGTATACTCCCGTTAAAGACAATGTGGTTGAAATACTTCCATCATTCTGGACTGTATATTGTTCAGTCGCTTTGAGCAAAACTCAAACCTTTTCAGTGGGCAAGGTAAGCTCTTCTTTTCCCTGAAGGAACTGTGCCGGATATTCAATTTGAACGAGAAAAAAAAAACAAAAAAAGTACCTCAGCTACTTCGAGAGACACACACACACTCTCTCTTTTTTTTCCCTCCTTCTCCCTTTAGAGCAACTAGAACATCACCAATCCGCCGCCTTTTCACAATGGCTCGAGGTGCCCAAAAGGAACAAGCAAGGTAATGCCTTTAATGGAGCACATGGATGCATTGAACTGGATTTAACGTGTAGTCTTCGGACTCGTCTTTGACTGATAATCCTTTAATCAGACAAAGGGCCCAAAAGGAAGCCTCCAAGACGAAAAAGCCTCAGTCTCAACTTGGTGCACGTGCTGCTGGCCTGCAAGTACGTTATCGATGTCTTCTTGCCTTTGCCACTCTGTTGCAACTCACGATATTTTTTCTTCCCCCCTCTCTCTCTCGCTTTATGTTCTTGTGCGCGCACGTTTGTAATAGGTGAAGTGCCCCAAGTGTTTTTCCGGAATGCCAACGTATAAACTACTTGTTCAGCACATGGAGGTATATAAAACTTGAAAAAAGGGAAACGCAACACGAATTGCGGCAATTAGCTACGAAGGAATCGACAAGTACTGACACTATTTTGATATAGGCTAAGCATCCAAAGGATCCTATTCCGCCTGAGAGTCAGTTTGCTGCATAGCTAATTTTCTACATGCTACGCTTTCCGCGCTTGTTGTCTATTTTGCTGTTATAGTTCATTTTTACTCGTTACTTGTTTCGAGATCACGGTTCACCTTTACTGAGCGGTTTGTCCAACGATCTGATTCATTATTTGCACTGCCTTTCTGTAGTGTCTTGTACTCTCTATGTGTCATCGTGATTGCGTGTGTATTTCTTTAGCTCTATCAACGGGAGAAGGTGTCAGGTTGCCGGATATATGGCCCGCCTCTCTCTTATGCTGTGTATTAACCTCATGGATATACGTACAGCGCGATTCCTGGAAGTTCTAGTGCTGCTAAATGTGTAGACGCTGTTGATAGAAATAAAACGTGAATCCGTCATGTACATTGTCGATTTCTCGGGGAAGGTTCGGGCTGAATCCATAACAAATTCAGATGATGTCTGCGAAGAAAGATCGAGTATGACTTCATATGTTATGGATATGCTCATCCGAAAAGCATGTGTGCAGTCGCACTTGGATCGCATTGGTACCAGGGGCACAAAGACCTCAGCAGCTGATTCTGACGTTTGAGTAGATTTTTGAACCAAAATAGCGTATCAGCCGATTTTTCAGACAGTCAGCATTTTGTCAAGCCTTCTTCGATCATGATAACCCACCACGACGCTACACCGAATAAGGTGATTTACTCATTCGATATTTCCTCTCATGCATCTGCTTTTAAGGTATATATCCAATATCATCCTTCTCCACGTAGTATGGGAAACTGTTCCTTGATTAAAACGGATACGCCTATTTTCGGTTTCTAGAGGATACGGGACGAGCGGTGAGTATAAGGCATTCATGTTGCTCTCATATTGAACGCTATTGGCTGACTCCGTTGCCAGGTACTATAAAGTTCATTCGCGTTCCTTGTCATATCCTATTTCTTCTCTTTTCTTTTTCTTTTCCTGCATATTGTTTCTAAACTGACTTTTACTGGTCCTGTATTCCGGTAATAAAGATACAAACGGGTGAATTGCACCAATGTCGACATGGCCAAACTTTTCCTGACATTGTAGCTGATGTAGTAGTAGTAGTAATAATAATAGCAATAGTTTGCTTGTAAAATGTTTGTCCAACTGAAAAGCCTACTGAGCCGAAGCAGCACAAAACAACAGCAATATCCTCAGCAGCACTCGACATCGTATGTTAAACGGGAAACCCGACAAGATAATGGATTCGACGAACACCGACCGTCCTGTGCTGTAACACAGCAGCCGCGGCTGCCTAACTACAAGGGACTTGACCGGTACCAGCTTATAGACAAATTAGGAGAGTAGGTGTCCTCGTCCCCCACATAAGGCCATGCCGGTTATCCCTTCTTACAGAGTCCTTTGCTAGAGGAGCCTTTTCAATCGTTTTTAAAGCAACTGATCTTGAAACAAACGATCTGGTGGCTGTCAAGGCAGTTCGAAAACTAGAACTTTCTCAAACTCAGGTACACACTCTCTGGGGGGAGGTGGGGAGAGCGAGCGGAAGAAAAAATAAAAAGGGTTTGTGGTTACACACATTAATTCTTTCACTCCCGGCTCGCTCGCTTCGATGGATTTCAACATGTAGAAAGCAAGCGTCCTTAAAGAAGTTCAGTTGATGCGGACAATCAACCATCCATCCATAATCAAGCTGTATGAGTTTATCGAGACAAGCGAGGTAATGTCGACCTGGCTTTGGCGTGCGAATTATCAAGTCAAGATTATAATCGTAAATCATATCGTAGCACTATTTCCTTATCTTAGAGCTGTGTGATGGCGGCGAGCTATTCCACCAGATTGTCAACCTAACATATTTCAGTGAGGATCTGTCTCGTCATTGCATTCGTCAGGTAGCTGACGGGATCCGCTATCTGCATGAGGAAAAAGGCATTGTGCATAGGTAATAAGGCATATATTCCCCCCCCTTTTTTTTTTCTTTTGGGTTTGTGATATACATATGCAGAAACAGCTTGTATTCATTCTATATTACTTTCTACAGAGATATTAAGCCTGAGAATTTATTGTTTAACTCTATTCCATTCATGGAGCGCGTTTCACCACCACCTCCGCAGATGGAAGACGATGAACCCAAAGAAGATGAAGGCGAATTTATACCCGGTTTAGGTGGAGGTGGAATCGGCCGAGTCAAGATTGCCGACTTTGGCCTGTCGAAGGTTGTCTGGGATCAAGAAACCATGACACCGTGCGGAACAGTTGGGTATACCGCGCCTGAGATAGTGCGTGACGAGCGCTACTCTAAATCTGTCGACATGTGGGCCCTTGGTTGTGTCCTGTACACCCTTTTGTGCGGGTTCCCTCCGTTTTACGACGAAAACATCCAAATATTGACCGAAAAAGTCGCTCACGGACAGTACACATTTTTGAGCCCTTGGTGGGATTCTATCTCAAGCTCCGCCAAAGACTTGATATCTCATCTGTTGTGCGTTGATCCCAATGAGCGCTACACAATTGATCAGTTCTTCGAGCATCCTTGGATGACAGAGGTATTTAGGTTACACAGCAATTGTCACGGGCAAGGGCAACTTAAAAATGGAACCAAGGACCTTGGTAGGACAGACGCCAAAGGCAGCAACAGCAACGGAGTCACCCTAACATCGTCCACAACGGATGACGAAGAAGAAGGGGAAGTCAGCCCATCCGATACATCAACAAATGCCACCGCCGATACAGAGGACGATAGTGGATTGGACAACAACACCGACACGAAGGCTACTTCTGCTGCAGCTGATGGTCTTCTCCTACAGCACCACATCAAAGAATACGGAAATTCGACCCCCGCATCTGCACCACGCAATATACCCAATGCCACGAACGCTTTAGGAGACAGCACGAGCCCATCCTCTAGGCGTCATGAGTTGTTTTCACCAGGGATCAACACCATGAAAGAAATATTTGATGTATCTTATGCTGTACAGCGCATCACCGAGGAGGGTTCCAGGAAAAAAAAATGTCAAGCCTTCGGACACCCGCTTAACATTGACTGTGACAGTGACAACGACCAGGATATCATTAAACGCCACTTAAAAGATGACGATGAGGCCGAAGCTATTCGATCACAGCTGGAAAACTCCCTTTCATTGAAACAGAACCATTCCACAGGGAGAGAAGCGCCTCCTCCTTCCCAGGAAGAAGCAGCAAGACTGCTTTCAAGAGGAGCCGCAAGGGGCAGCAATACGATCACGCCCTTATTTGAGCTGAGCATGGATAATTCAACCTTGCTCGGCAGACGCCGCAATACCGCTAATTTGACCAGTCCGCTGGATCGGGCACAATCCACTCATTGCTCTGCACACTTGGATAAAGGAAAATAAATCATATTGCACCAGCATGAATCCTTGAGAAAATGAAGTCTAGCGGGGTTCTGGGGAGCACCAGAGGGGGAGGGAATTTAATAGGAACAGTCACGCATTGCGCCACCCGGCCCCACGCACCCCCAATATCGAGGGCCCTTGTCGCGCTGTGGTAAGGATCTTCCTCTTTTGCACTGTTTCCTAGGTATGAATCCATCCATCCATCCATCCATCCATCCCATGATAGGATACTGTTGCTGATCGATATTGATAATGGGATCCAGGTTCTTTAAAAGTCCTCGAACAGCATTTTAATCAGCATGTCGAAGCGAGAGTCCAAGGAACTGTACTTTGAAAAGGTGAGCTTTATAACCAAAGGAGGAATCTTTTAACGCGAGACGCACAAACCTTCTCTAATCTTGCCCCTTTTATTTTTTTCTATAGCTCAAGAACTATCTTGACACCTACAAGACCGTTTTCGTTGTCAATGTTGACAACGTCGGTTCCAACCAGATGCACCAGATCCGTCACTCTCTCCGTGGCGATGGTGTTGTCCTCATGGGTAAGAACACCATGGTCCGTCGTGCCTTCAAGACTTTCGTTGTCGACCGCCCTGAGCTCGAGCGTTTGACTCCTCACGTCCGTGGCAACGTCGGTTTCGTTTTCACCAACAAGGACCTCAAGGAGATCCGTGAGAAGATCACCTCGAACCGTGTTGCTGCCCCTGCCCGTGCTGGTGCCGTTGCTCCCAGTGATGTGTACATCCCCGGTGGTAACACTGGTATGGAACCCGGCAAGACCTCGTTCTTCCAGGCCCTTGGTATCCCTACCAAGATTTCGCGTGGTACCATTGAAATCGTCAGCGATGTCCAGGTCGTCAAGAGTGGTGAGAAGGTCGGTCCCTCCGAGGCTGTCTTGCTCAACATGTTGAACATCTCGCCCTTCACCTACGGTATGACCATCACCCAAGTCTTCGACAACGGCACCGTCTTCTCGCCCGAGATCTTGGACGTCGAGGAGTCTGCCCTTGTTGCTAACTTGCTCGCCGCCATCCGCGAGGTTGCCTGCGTCTCCCTTGCTGCCGGTTACCCCACCTTGGCTGCCGTCCCCCACTCGATCATCAACGGCTACAAGAACCTCTTGGCTGTCTCCGTCGCCACCGACTACACCTTCGAGGGCTCTGAGAAGATCAAGGAGTTCTTGGAGAACCCCGATGCCTTCGTCGTTGCTGCTGCCCCTGCTGCTGCTGCCGCTGCCACCGAGGAGGCCAAGGAGGAGGCCAAGGTTGAGGAGGCTGAGGAGTCTGATGATGATATGGGCTTCGGTCTTTTCGACTAAGTGCCTCGGTTATCGCCGATCTCTCTATCGATCCCCGTCCTTTCGATGAATCCCGTAAAGAACTAAATAAATAGTTTTTGTTGCAAAGAGTCGGTCAATGCTGCTGTCTTTATTTGCTGTATAGCTGTAGCGGAGGGTTTGTGGTCGATACTATCGAGGGCAGTTGAAGAGATGGTTAAGGAATGCACAAACCGGTATCTAATACATAGGCGCAGGTGTTGACCAAAATCGTGCGGTGACATCTGGGAGGATGGGGTCTCTGCAGCAGCAACGTAACGGAATTTGATGGATTGTCAGGCTGGAGATATACCTGGTAGTCAACAGAAAATATCAGCCCCCTTCTTACTCTTCAACTTACCGCGAAGGTAGCTGGGTGTGCCATTGCGGCAACAATGGCGGAAGAGGGAGGAAAGGAAAGATCCGGAGCTGTTGAGGATCGATGGAGAAAGGGACGATGACGAGCAAACGAAAACGCCAGCAGTAGAAGCAATGGAGGAAGCAGACGTAGACAAAAAAAACCACCTCGACGAAGCCATGGTGGGAGACCTGCGCGGGGTGCAGCCAAACCACGGCCCCATATCCTCTCCTCTCAAGGCAACTTGAGAGTTAGGCTGCTATCGTTATCTACAGAGGATCCGGAATATTAGTAAGATTGCAGAATGGAACAAGGATATTCTATTGCCTTTTACTTTGATTTCGACAACCGACCAAACCTGCTCAATCGAATGGACGTAGGGTGGCAGATGAGCACATTGATATTCTCAGCCTTATGGATAGGTGCATTATCCATTACCAAGTAATGGCCCTTCCTATGTTCATGCTTATCCATCTAGTCCATCGTTGCCCTTGAGGAAGCTGAGATCATGTTCATTTACAGTTCCTCTGCTTGTGGCTTACAGATTGACCCCGCCCTCTTTCTTTTCTTGACTGATGGCTGTGGGAGTCTCAAGCTACATTGAATAATGCCTGGTGCTGAGATGGCTCTCAAGATTGTGGTTGTCTTTGCCTCTTGTCTTTGGTACTGTGCCTTATGCAGAAGTCCCTTTCTTGGACCATGTCATGCTGTGTTTCCTATTCATAATGGAATCGAGAATGACCAAGAAAAACGCAGCGTTTACTACAGCCGATGTTGATCTTGTTCCCATCTGCGCACCCAGTCAAGGCGCTCTTGGATCTTCGCAGCTCTGTTCCTTTCTAAGACTGAAACCGAGCCATTTTTCAATGACAAGTTCAACTCATTTTTCCATAAATCGACGGAGCGTCGTTTGAGATACTTTGAGACCCTCAACTCTTTGGATCTGTCGCTCCAACAGCTGTTCTAGGACAAGGGATGGATTCTCATCACCGCATTTAAAATAACGCTCTTATGCTGCTCATTGAGAATACGCGAACGGGGGTGTGGGCCATGATCAAACAACCCCCCTTCCCTGGCATTTGGGTCTCAGCCGTGATGGGGCGGCGGATAGGGCGATTTCTTTGGCAAAACAAAACCAAACCCCCACTCCTCCCTTCCGGGTATTTTCAGCTCGATTGTCGTATTGAACAGTAACGGCACCAACCCCTCAACTCATTCGCGAAGAAAGGCATTCGAAACGCTTTGCTGCCTGTCGCTTCTTGGAAAGAGGGTTTTCCCACCAGCGTACATAAGAGCGCAACATACAGAGATCACACACGCAGAACTAGAGAGGAGCGTATTCAACAAAAGATTTACATTATTGCGAGACAATCCGATATATATCCTGTATATACATATGGGAATGATTATATATCCAACCTTTCATTTGCCACATTAGATCCCCAGGCACGTTCAACGCCCCGCACCTTAGTCAAGTCAGCCAGTTCGCGCAGAGTAATTACTTTTTTTTTTTTCCTCGGGCCAGATTGCATTCAACAGGAGGCAAAATAATAAACTGGTCCCCACTATGCAACTTTTGAGCTAAAGGCGATATCAAGAAAGAATTTCTCTATATTTATTTACTGGCCTCTTTTCAAAAGGGTTTATAATGTACATCAACTGAATAGTGGTAGAATAGACGGGGAGGTAAAGGGTCGGGTAGGAGTAAAGAGAAATGCAAGAAAAAGAAAGAAAACCCAAGAACTTTTTCAAAAGTCAAATTAATACGGCTCTTTTTCGTTTACCACGAATCAATCTTCATGGTGCCCTTCTCCAGCAGATTGACGTGCATCTTGAAAGCCTTGTCAAGCATGTGGGGTTCATGACCACGGCCAGCAGCCAGGCACTTCTTGGTGGAGTAGTCAAGGTAATCCTGCAACAAGGGCTTGTAGTCAGGGTGAGCGCACTTGTCGATGATGACCTGAGCGCGATCACGAGGGCAAAGACCACGGATGTCAGCCAAACCCTGCTCGGTCACAATCACGTCAAGATCGTGCTCAGTCTGATCAACGTGGGTGGCGAAAGGCACGATGCAAGTGATGCCGGTAGGATCCGTCTTGGAGCGACGAGCCGAAGGAGTATGCATGATGGAGAGTTTCGAGTTGCGCAAGAAATCGGCGGAGCCACCGAGACCGTTAAGCATACCCGAACCGCAGACGAGAGTCGAGTTGGCATGGGCATAGATATCGACTTCAACAGGAGTATTCATGGCAATGCAACCAAGACGGCGGATGATCTCGGGAGAGTTGGAGACCTGCTGGGAACGCAGCAAGAGACGGTCCTTGTACTTTTCCCAGTTGTTATAGAAGCGGTCAAAGCCATCAGGCGAGAAGCGAATGGAGGTAGCGCTGGCGAACTTGAGCTTATCAGAGTCGAAGAACTCAAGGAAAGTGTCCTGCAAGACTTCGGTGAACCTATTTTTGAAAAACCGCGAAAAAAAAAGGGCTGTCAATAACGATCTCAGTTTCTCGCTCAACTACTCCGCTACATACACAGTGACGTCCTTGAAGGGCGACTTGGCAAGACCACCGATGACGGCGTTGGCAATGTTACCAATACCCGATTGAAGAGGAAGCAAGCTAGGAGGAAGACGGCCCATTTTCACCTCGTGAGACAAGAAATCAATCAAATGACCGGCAATGGCCTCGGACGTGGCGTCAGCAGGGGCGGTGGGACCGGTGTTATCGGGGCGATCGCTCTCGATGACGGCAACAATCTTGTCCTGGTCGATAGGAATGGAAGTCTATCATAACACCTTTCATTTAGTATCGAGCGCCTTTTTGCCCCATACCTCCCTTTTGCTTTAACACATACCGAGCCAATTCGGTCCTCAGTGGTCATAACCAAGTAAGGTTTGCGGTTGGGAGGAATGCTTCCCATGGTGATATCGTGAAGACCCTCGAAAGAGGGGATACGGGTATTGACTTCAACGATAACCTTGTCGGCCATTGCCAAAAGTTCTGGGGTGGCACCGACAGACGCGCCGGGAACAATGGCGCCCTCTTCAGTAATAGCAGTAGCCTCCACAATCACAACATCCAGTTTGCCGTTAGGCTTGTCCTTGGTGTAGAAGCCTGAGTAAGGGATTTCCCTTTGTTAGCTAACATGTATTGAATCACGCAATCGATCCCTCCTGAGAGCGCATACCATAGAGCAAATCTTGGGGAAACATGGACAAGTGCTTATCGGCGAAACGGATACGGCCCTCGTTGATGCCCTTCTTGATGTTCTTGCCGACTTGGTGAGGGTAACGGCGATCAATCATGTCAAGGGTGGCCCAACGATCCTCGGTCTCGGCACCAGTGGAGGCACCGACAAAAAGGTTGAACTTCATCTTGCCCTGCAAGTTGTTCTTTTCAACGTGATCGGCAAGAGCACTGGGGATCATCTTGGGATAGCCAACACCAGTGAAGCCTGACCAGCCGAGGTACCTGTTCCGATGTAAATAAAGAATTATATTTGTGTTGTCAAAAATCTATTTCTCTGTATAACCACGTACTGGCCATTCTCAAACAAAGGAATGGTATCCTCGGCCTTCATGACCTTCTTGAGCAGTTGAGGACGGCGGACACGAGACTTCAAGGCAGCACTGATAGAGGCCATTTTGTTCAAAGTAAAAGAAGAAGAGAAATTCCTTGTTTCATGACAGCACCAATCTGATTGTTGTTTATATATACGGCGGGTTGGGCAACTGGGGGCGGAGCGTGGCTGCTATGCCAAATAAATATCCGAGAACGCGCCTTGTGGGGTTGTTCCATGGTGAGACTCCGCCAGGTTTCAATCCGTTTGCCCAGTGAAGAGAACGCATCACCAAAAGAAGTAAAAAAAGAAACGTGGTTAGGCTTGAGATAATATTGCGGGTGGCAATTGTCTTATTTTTATTCAAAAGCTAGGGTGGGGCAGATTAGACGTTCTGCGAATGGTGTTGGTAAACGCCGTCTAAAAGCTTCCAGGATGAGGGAGACATTTCCCTTTCCTCCCGTCTTTGCTCCACATTTCCCCGCTTCGATTTAGCTGTTCGAAAGAAACATGCCCGGCTAAAATTTCAGGAGCGGACTTGCTCATTTTCCCGATCAAGCAAGGCATCTCTGGCTGAACGAACATCCGGGACCCAGCTATGTTCAACTCACTATGCTTCGTCTCGAATAAAAGCACAAGATGCGAGGGATGGGAGAAGGGTGGCAGCAGTCGTTTTGGTCCCTCAGCGAACGAACAGGCCACATCATCATCAATGCAGCGGACTTGTGTCACCTTTCTATGCTAGGGATAAACTGACTCTATGGGATTGCTCGTAAGTGTACTTTATTTCTTTGGATCCTCTTTCCGTACAGAAGCTGGTATTTATATACAAGTGCGGTTTTCCGTCTCCTCATACCCCGCCAACGCTCCCCACAATCTGGAACCGGAAAGAAAACAGGGCTCCGAATCCGATCACCTGTGCGACTTTCTATTGATGTTATTTCCACTGGATTGACCTCTGCACCATTTGCCCTGATGATAACTGGGCACACTTCCTATTGCATTGGACTTAACCTCCATGTTCTTGTTTTCTTATTTCAATGTCAAATGCATAATATGAACAATCGATTCCTGTGTCAGATGGCTAATCGTTCAAGTCCGACTGAAGACTGAATCTCTTTTTCACAGTCCCTCTCCAACTAGGATGTTCATGCACAAAAGGAAAGATTCATAGCTAATACTTTATTTTCAAAAATAAATTTCGCAGGTGGGGAAAAATTATGTCGCATGAAAATAAAATAAAATGGCGAATCAAGATGGAAAGAGATTTTAGTCAACAGAAAATATTATCCCTTCCCCAACACTTTAACTTACCCCGAAGGTATCCAGATGTGTGCCGGCGATAACCGACACGGAAAATCATCGCTGTTGGCGACCTCGTCCTGGTCCTCTTCGTCTCACTCTTCGCTCGTCGGGCTCTGGTGATCTAGCCCTTCTTGCTAGGCGCCTGTCACCACCCGCAGGTGCTCGCCGAAACCTTTCTGGGACCATGCCATGCTGCGCTTCATGTTAATATGGAATCCAGACTCATCAAGAAAAACGCAGTTTTCTCTAAGGTCGATGTCGGTCGTGTCCCATCTACGCACCCAGTCAAGGTGTTCTTGGACCTTTGCATCGCTATTCCTGTCTACAGGCTGAAACCAAGCCATTTTCAATGACAAATTGCATTCGGTTTTCATAAATCGATGGAGCGTCGTTTTGGATACTTTGAGACTCTTAAATCTCTGGAGCAGTTGTTCCACCAGCTGCTCTAGGACAATTGACGGATTCTCAACAACCCATTCTAAAATAACACTCTTATCCTCTTCGTTGAGAATACATGAACGACCTCTGCCTCTACGTTTCTTAAAAAATGCTGTCAGGGTCCTTTCCGTACTGTGATGTCCGTCGCTGAGCTGAACGAACATGGATTCCTAGCAGCTGATGCACTCAATACCTTCTCAAACATCAGCTTGAAAAATCTGATCTTGTTTTGGTCAGTGTACGCTGTGTAACTGCGCTTGATCCCCGCTTTTTTCATCCGAATGTCTGTATCCTTTCTCTTGGGAATGTGCGTGGCAATAAGCTCAAAGTTATCTTTGCAAGATATGCTAAGCAGATATTCTGTATGAGAACAAACGGATTGCAGAGTACATTTCTTCATCAACGACATGGCCTTGACCATCGTAAAAAAAATAGATTGCTCATTTCAGAATGTAAATGGGTAGAGATGAATTTGCCAAGTTTCGCCGTGTATTGCGACATTTGCTTTATCATCATGCGTAAAGATTTCTGGGCAAAACACGACTTCTATTTTTGTAATCCTGCGACTTCAGAACTGGCTGGGGTACGACTTTAATTTTGGAAAACACTGTATGCATGATGTTGATAATGTTTATGCAGCAAAAGTACGCAACATATGCCTGCTTGCATGCACGGGACCTTGCCCGTGATCCAGAAGCGATCGCTGCGCACAAGAAATAGAGCCTGCGCGGCGCTAGGACCAGCATGGTTTGAGAATTCTCAAAATGGGACCACACATAAGTCCTCCAATTTTGTCAATTAAGGGGCAAAGAAGCCCGTCTATTTCTCTTTTCCCGGTTGGATGCGGATAAAAGAGCTGACAGAGTCGTCACGGGGATAACAAAACAAAAAGAAAAACCAGGCGGGTCTCTTTGTAGATCGCCACATGATGTTCGCCAGCAAGGGTCAGAAGAGTCCTGCTTGACTCTGCTCTGCATCATCTCAATCCCCATAAAAAAGAAGTTGTCCCTGAACCGTTACGGATCAAAACGATTTCCTTTTTCGAATGCTTTTGTTACTTTCTGTTTCCGGTGTTATTTGTCTCTCCTACTATCTCTTTCTTTCTCTCTTTCTCTCTCTCTCACGCACTCGGTGTCGCCTGCTGCTTTGGTTCCGGCGCTCTCCAGCCAATGTCGAATCCAATTGCAGACAAAATCGACTACTTTTCTAAACTCCAGCCTGTGGCTGCGGATTCCCTGGCCGGGTACCGTGAATACCATCGTTCACTCCTGTTTCAACATCGCATGCGGGTCGAACGCGATTATGGCATCGATTACAATCAAGGCGGATATAGCGGTGATTTAAATGCATGGAAAGGATCCGTTCACGACCGTGACCCATCCTTGTGGCGAACGTTCAAACGGCGCATGTCGGGGGTCGTCCCGTTTCCGGCGTACTACGACGCAAGCAATGTTGACGGTGTGGGCCAAGGCGACGGTGTCTTTTCAGAGTACACAAGCCCATTCAAAACAACGCGTCTAACGCGCCCGCCTCCCATGCTTGGCGAAGACGACAACCTGCCGTCCACAGAAGAGGTTGCCAAGGCGCGCCATAGAGTAGCGAAGGAGCTCCAGCAGAGACAAAGCTATTTCGAGCGGCCATTTGAATCAGACAGCAGTCTGTGTAACGACCACTCTACTGAAGCCTCAGAACCCATTCCGGCACCCACACTTGAATTAAGGACGACGGCCGTATCAGCCCTGGGGCCGGATGAAGGTAGGCCTCTTCTGATCATAGCATTGGAAAGATGACCTAGATATTTTTAACTGCTGCTCATAGCGATTTCGGATGCTTGCCCTGAACAATGCAAGGTAAATGATGCCAAATGGTTCTGATCCATCCACCTTCTGAGAATTTCCCACCTTAGCCCGAAGACCTTCATCGATTTCTCTGTGTAAGTCATTCGGTACATTCTGTTTCCTCAAATTCACGCTTTCAAATGAATCCAGTTCTCGCTCCGGGACGTTGACATCGACGATGCTGGCGAGTGGCGTTCGCAGCATCAAATCCACTTGCAATATGGAGATATCAAATGGACGGTGCGACGGTCCAACTACGACTTTCTTATCTTTGACAAGAAAATACACATGTCAATTGCAATCAAACCGAACGCACCATATAACCCAACATCCATTCCTCCCTTCCCGGCAATTGTCAACGCCGTGGTGAATCAAACATTAGTCAACATGAAACTTAAGGAGGACGACAACAAGGAGGAAGAGAGGTTAAGGCGGAGAGCAGAGCTAGCCCAATATCTGCGAGAGTTGATCCGGAATTCAAAGTGTGGGTTCCATCACGACTTGTACGAGTTTCTTGAATTGAGCGCAATGAGCTTGACACGGGACATGGGATGGAAGGGTAAGGAAGGTTACTTGGATTATAGGGTAATCACACCATCGCCTACGCCGCTAGTCCACGCTATGCGGCGCACCAACTGGACTAAACGTTGGGTTATTTTACGTGATTCGTAAGTGTGGAAAAAAATAATTCGGATGGGTTTAATCGCATTCATGCACCCTGAAGTTTCTATACATATAAGCTATATCGCGTTTTGCAAAGACGTTCACTCCACTTCGCCCGTCGATATCTTCTTCTTTGATACCTCATACAAGCTCGAGGAAAGAAAAAGTTTCCGAATACACGATACTCACCTGATAATTTCAAATCACTCGCGCAAAATCGAATTCAAAATACCAGGAAAACTTGCAGAGGAATGGCATGAAAATTTTCGGAAAATCCAGTACGAGAGTCCATGGACCTATCGCAACCGCTACTTATCCTTCGCACCTATACGAAAGAATGCCAAAGCAAAATGGTTCGTTGATGGCCATGGTAAAGTAGCCAAAAAACAAAGACACATGCCATGGATGCGAATGAATTTATGAACAAGTGAACAAAACACGGCTATCAGAATATTTTGAAGCAGTTGCAGAAGCCATTCTCTCGGCAAAACACGAGATTTATATTGAAGATTGGTGGTTGGTAAGGAGCGAATTCAAGCGATATGATTTTCGTGTTATTTATCCATCCTGGGTACATTGTAGAGTCCAGAGCTGGTACATTCTTGCTGTATAGCAGGTTTTTTACAAATGTAATGATGGTCTTATTTGTACTATTCATACGTAGTATCTCCATCGTCCTCACAAGACCAACCAAGAGTATCGGATCGATCGGCTGTTGAAAAGGAAGGCAGAGAGAGACGGCGTCAAGATATACGTGGTGATATATAGGACCAACTCAATCGCGTTACCGATAGAATCAAATTATACAAGGGTATCACTACAGGGGCTCCATCCGAATATTATTGGTAAAAAGTGCCTATTTCACTGTGATTTTCTCTCTGTCTGTCTCACCTGTATATAGTGCTACACCATGCGAATTACACCACTGCACTCTTTTGGGCACATCATGAAGTAAGCTCGGCTACGATGCGATAGCGCTCTCCATATATAACAGCTGAACACTAGAAAATACTGGTGATTGACAGTCGTCTTGCGTTTATTGGTGGTATCGACCTTTGCTTCGGGTAAACTTAAAATGATAGGCGTCCCTTTTGATATACTGAGGTGTGACCTCCATGCGGTAGCCGATACGATACTCCCGCCCATGATCTCACGGATTACCTTGCAGACGACGAGGTGCGTCATGAGATATTCCCTGGACAAGACTACTCTAACCCGCGAATCAAAGATTTCGTAAAAGGTGATTGCCATTGTATGTTCAGCTTTTGGATCGTATCTTATAGGAGGCGATGGATGTGTTTGCAGTGAGACAATATAACATGGAAACAATCGATAAACGATATATCGCTCGGATGCCCTGGCACGATATTCATGTGGGCATGGTGAGTGGCAACAGGAAGGCAGTCAATACCATCTGTTGGCTCTAGGTTTAACCTCTATGCGTGCGTGCAAAATGGAAGGTCGGGCAACCAGCAAGGGACGTCGCAAAGCATTTTGTACAGCGGTGGAACTTTATTAAGTCTAGCACGCGCGAACGCGAAGTGCCTTATTTAACGCCCAAGGGCGAATATATATCCCAGAAAGACGAGAAAAAGTTCCATGGTTCGTGCCGTGTACAGATTCTGCGCAGCAGCGCCGAGTGGAGCCTGGGCATCCCTCGAGAGGTAGTGGTCATTATATCACCACAGGAGAAAAAGAGTTTGCGGCTAAGAACAACAAACGTTTATAGCATTCGATCTATCTTGCATATATGGAGCATATATACAAAGCAAAGCATTACATATACATTGAAAACCAGTTCTTCAGTATGTTAACCGCTTACTGGCATCCAACAGAAGCTCTCTATATATAATTTCCCTCCACCCTTCTTTTTCTGTAGTAACATCAACTCAGGATGATGACAGATTAATCAAAAACAAGATAGGACAGGTACCGTGATTTGTTCCTTCTGGAGGTTATTAGCCCATGCCTTTCGCCTAACAACCATCATCCATGCTAGGCTCTTGTGACCCGGATAAAACGCGCACATAAGGAAAACAAGAAGTTCCGTGTGATTGTGGTTCTGCCTCTCGCGCCTGGGTTCGAAGGCGATTTTGCACGTGCAGAGCTTGTATCGCCACTGAGGTGTGTGTGTGTGTGTGTGTGTGTGTGTGTTTGGGGGGTGGGGAGAAGGATAAGAGGCATTCCTGAATGTTTAGCATTTCTTTCGCACATGTCCTTGATCTCCTGTTGCTCTTTTGACGGATAGGTCTGTAGCACACTATCAATATATCTCCATCTGCCGCAGCTATCATTCGGTGCTCAGTCAGATAAAAGAGGCGAATATTCCCCCAGAGAAGTACATTGGTTTTTACAGTCTGCGAAACTGGGGTCGTATCAAAGCCCCTCCTCCAAGTTGCAGCAGTCCTACGCCGAGTGGCATCAAGGAAGATTCTCCAATAGACTCGATGGCTACGATCATCGGCACTGAATCACAAAGCAGCAGCAGTAAAAATTTCAAAAGCAGCAACGGAGCAGCTCTCCTAACCCGATCCAACAGTGGGAAGCAGGGTTGGAAGCGGACAAGGAACCGGGCTGAAAATAATCCGGGAGGACCGGAAGAAGCTCTCCGGCGCACTAGATTGGCCTCTACCCGCAGCCGCGATAATGAATATGCAGATCGGCGCATGGATTATGTTACTGAACAGATCTATATTCATTCGAAACTGATGATTGTCGATGACAGCATTGTACTCTGTGGTTCTGGTAATTTCAGCGAGGTCCTTCTTGGCCAGTAAAAAAAAAAAAGAATTATTTGCTTATATTTGGGTTTCCTCCATAGCCAATTTAAATGATCGGTAAGACCCAAGAAAGAAGATTACCAAACCAAATTGTTCTGCTTATCGTCCAAGAGAAGTTCTCAGCTAGGAAATCGCGATTCTGAGATTGCGACGGTGATTGAGGACACAGATAATGTGGTCTCGCAACTGAACGGTGCTCCGGTAAGCGGTCACATCTCTATGAGCTGTTTGTTTCTTATGGGGTTATAGTACTTGGCAGGAAAGTTCGCGTATACATTGCGGATGCAATTATTCAGAGAACACCTAGGAATGGGCGATGGGCAAATCCAGAAGAAGGGAGGTGAAGAATGGAATGATAACGGCCTCACTATGGACATCCTGGACGACGATTTTTACTTTCGCGTTTGGAAGGACACAGCCGAACAAAACACAAAGATCTATCGCAGTATATTCCACTGTGTTCCTGATGACACCAGCAAGTTGACTTCTTCTCTCACACTGACACATGCGCACCGCTCCTAAATCAAAATTTTCTTGCCTACAGTACACACCTTCGAGGCTCATCGGCAGTTCATTCCTGATCGTGCTCATCCCGGCCACGTGGCCGAACCAAATAAATGGCCAGAAGACAGACTTCGTGGCGAGTTGAGCAAAATCCGTGGCCATTTAGTGACATTTCCTCTCGAGTATTTGTGCAATGAGAACCTAGTCACTGGCAGTGTGCAAGACGCAGTGGTTCGTCCGATTATCTTTACGTAGACTTATTTCTTTTTACCTGATGCATTGTAAATTTTTTTTTTAAAAAAAAAAAAAAACAAAACAAAAAACAAAATACAGAATCAAAGTGTATGCCAGCACAACAAAGTGTTCATAGCAAAAAAAAAAGAGAGAATGTAGCCTACATCATCGGCCAGAAAGTCGTGTAACCCGTTGGATATCATCATGATCCATCAGCTGCAATGGATGGATTGATTAACTCCATCATTCCTGTTATCGCTGCGTCTCTTTGTAGCCATCGTTATTCCCCCCCCTGAGAAGTCGCAACCCTGTATCACGCATCTCGTCTCGAGTGCTACATGGTCAAATGCCTCATGTTGATCAGCAAGTCATCCGAGGCAACAAATAATGAAGGAGTAGAGAGTGTGTGTGTGTATGTGGGTGGGTGTTTCACCGAGTTTTTTTTTTTTACACTTCTTGAGATCTGGTTTTCCACCGGCTTCCAAGAAGTATTTTTATGTACTCAAAAGAGAAAGACCAACCTCTTTCATACGTAGACCAATAAATCAAACAAAGGTCATCCTCCGGAATATGGACTGCAACGTTGTTCGATACGTATCGAATTTCGCCATCTTCGCCCGCACGGTCGGGAAGGGTTTTTTTTTGGGGGGGAGGGTTTGAGAAATAAAAGATAACCTTTCAACCTGAACAGGGAACCCACCCACCCCCCATGCTCTCTGGGTCGAAGCATTCGCCCACGCCGATTTTATTTTATGATTGCCAGCTTCATGTAGGCATCAAACGATGGGGTGGGCCAGAGGAGAGGGGTGTTCCCCCATCCAGACAAAAACAAACATACGAGCCTTGTTGATTCTCCATCCCATCAGATCAACTCGATAGGTTTAAAAGTGTGTTTACACCTTATGGTGAGGGCGTGACCCGAGACCGAACCCCCCATTCATCATCAAAACGCCCTTTGACGTTGTAAAAAAAGAACACACATACAATGTGTTTGGGAAATGAAAGCAGCACCTCCCCCCTCTCCGTTGCCTCAGCCTTGTTCGCTAGACAACAAATAACGAATGGGTTGTGTGTGTGTATGTGTGTGTGTGTGTGTGCGCGCAGATTTTAACCTCCGTCTGGAGACGCCGAATTATTACGGCCGACGGATCCCCGAGGGACAGCGAAAGAGCACACAACACATATACACACACACACAGACGGGACACGCACAAACGCACACACACACACGCACGCACGCACGCACGCACACACGCACGGCGCAACAATTTGTAACCCGGACTTATTTGCTTCCCCAGTTCAATGGTTCTTTCTTTTGCTCCACTCAAGCATCTCTTCAGCATGTCAAACTCGGATTCGGACATGGATTCTCAAAATGACTCCAAGGCCTCGCCTGCTGTCCTCATCAAAAGTATATATCACTCTCCCCCCCCTCTCTTTTTCGCCATCACCCATCCCCGCTCATTATCAACTAGGTATCGTTCGAGACCTATTTTCATATGATACTGTGAAGCGACGGCGCGTCCTCGAATTTTACTTTCTCAAGGATGCCATATTAATCACGCCGCTCCTGGCTACGCATGGCCTTGAGTCTATCTCAAAGTAAGAAAAAAAGAGAGGGAGGGGGAGCTTGTGGGTTCGAAGATGGGGTTACTGATAACCTATCTATGTAGCATTTGCAGTATTTATCAAAACATCAATCGCCAAGAACCCACCATTACCAACATTGTCTTTGATGGGTGAGTGCGAAAACTTTTACAACCTCTGTGGAGGAAGGGGGGGCCCGTCGGTCGTGATCCCTTTTTTTCATCCATGATGATCGACTCATGAGAAATACGCAGTCGCACAGCCGTTGTTCATTATATTCAAAATGTATGTCCCACGGTCGTACCGTCTCGTTACACTATTCACGTCCCTGCGATCACGACGTTGTACTTTAAAGAGCACGATGGCTTGACCAAAATCTACCGGCAAGAGGATAGCTGGACTATGGAAGGTAAAAAAAAAAAAAAACTCTTAAAGATCTTATCTTTTTTTCATCGTCTGTTTTGTACGTATATATATTAGGCTTACTCCTATCGATCCCGACCGCTTCATTCTGGTACACCCGGGTACTTCGAGTCGCGTTTGGAAAATTGGCGTCGTTTGCAGGTGATGCGCTCCAGGACACAACATCGTGGCAGCAGAATCTCTATTCGCCTACCTGGCAACAAGAGGAGCAAATTGTTGTGGATGATAGCAAACATGCATGTTGGCAAGAGTATGAGATGGAGGAAGAAAGAAAACGGTCAGAGTGCAACAATAATGAGTTGGTCGATGGTATGGTCATCTTAGAGGATAGCTAGAAGAAGCGCGTCATGCAACGCCATCATCATTACGTATACGGGTTAAACAAGTACAATTCGCATGTTTATGTATAAACTATACCCCCCTCCCCTGCCAACCACCCAATCAACCCCCAACTCAGCGGCTTGATTCTGAACACTTTGGTATCTGCTTATCCCGTCTGTATAGGAGGAATTCGTATGCATATAGATATATACATATATTGTCGCCTTTTTTTTTATATATATTTCTATCATCTAAGGTTCCTGCTACTGCACCTTTTTCTCTTATTCCCTCTGGATGATCAAAGCGCTAGCAGCGCCACCGCCGTTGCAGATACCCGCAGCACCAAATTCGCCGGATTTAAGCAAGTGCGTCAGGGTCACCACGATGCGGGATCCAGAGGAGCTATGACAAAAATGTTTTGTAAGGACACATGCACATGCGCCTGGAACATAGTGATATGCATGCATCATCACTTACCCGATAGGATGGCCAAGTGCCACAGCACCGCCAGCCACATTCACCTTGGCAGGATCAAGGCCGAGGATCTATGCGATGATGTATGCATCATGGTAAGTAGAGAGCAATTGCCGAAAACGAAACAAAAAAAGTTCCAACCTGTTCATTGGCACGCGCCACCACACTGAAAGCCTCATTGAGTTCAAACTTGCTAATATCTTCGATATTCAAACCAGCCTTCTTCAGGGCAATGGGGAGAGCCATGCTAGGCGCAATGGTGAAGTCGATAGGCGCAGTGGCAGCATCAGCATACGCAACAATGCGAGCCAAGGGCTTGACGCCCAGCTCCTCAGCCTTTCTGCGGCTCATCAGAACAACAGCAGAAGCACCATCGTTCAATGTGCTGGCGTTCGCAGCAGTCACCGTACCTATATCACACAAATCCGCAATTCAAACAAGTCAGGCACAAAGTTTGGAGGAGCACTTCCAACTTTACCATCTTTCTGGAAAACAGGACGCAAAGTAGGGATCTTGTCGTACTTGACGTTCTTGTATTCTTCGTCCTCCTTGATGATAACCTCGCCCTTCTTGGATTTGATCGACACTGGCACAATTTCGTTATCAAAGACGCCATTCTATCACAATTTCCAACTTGCGTCAGTGGGCATGTCTACAAATCTGTCTTGTTACTGTACCTCCCAAGCCTTGGCAGCACGACGGTAGGATTCAAGCGCGTGGGCGTCCTGATCTTCGCGGGTGATTCCTCGAACTTTGGCAGTGTTCTCGGCGCAATTACCCTATATCATGATGTTAGATCTAATCCGTCTTTTTTTTTTTTTCCTTCCCAGCCAGCGGCTTTCAACAATCGCCACAGAACACGTTACCATGCTAAAAAGCAAGAAAAAAAGGCATCAATATATAAACAGAACAGAAAAACATCCCGTACACACATAGACAATACTTACTGGAACTGATTGTAGACATCCCAGAGACCATCTTTAATGATGGAGTCCGTGAGCTGCTGATGGCCGTAGACCATATTGCGCTGAGCATAGTAACTGGAAGAACATATTAGCGGGAAATTGGGTTATGCATATTCATCCGAACCCCCGCCAACCCCCACACACACAAAAAAAAAAAACTTACGGGGTGTTCGACATGCTTTCCATACCACCGGCAACCATGACCTCGCGATCACCAAGCTTGATGGACTGGGCAGCCATGATAATGGCCTTCATACCCGATGAGCAAACCTTGTTGATCGTTGTAGCCTCAGTAGACTCCGGGCATCCTGCAACACCACCACCCCCCCAAAAAAATGTCAGTCATCTGGGGAAATGCCGCGGGGTCAAATTCTATTAGTCATGGTCATCCTTTTTTTTTACCCGCTTCGAGAACAACTTGACGGGCAGGTGCCTGGCCGAGATTGGCCTGGATGACATTGCCAATATACGCTTCCTCAACATCCTCCGGCTTAATTCCTAATCAACATGGCAATACAAGACATTACACAGTGGTCAGTTAGGCAACATGTCGGTGTGTGTAGTCCATGGCGTGCATGTACCTGCACGGTCTATGGCGCCTCGAGCAGCAATAGCACCAAGCTTTGTGGCAGAAAGAGACTTCAAACCACCATTGAAACAACCTACAGGAGTCCGAACAGCGCTGGCAATGACAACGTCCTATAAGGCAGAACCCAGGGGGTGGGGCCAGTTGTTGAGCAAAAAAAAAAAAAAAAACCAAGAGCGAGAAAGAAGCTTACATCAAGCGACTTTGTGGCATAGCTGCGAGCAAGGAACTACGGGATTTGCAACGGTATTGGTTTTACAGATGACGCATAGATATTTATTCTGAAATTCTTACAAGACGGGAGGAACGGACGGCAGACTGCTTGAGGAACATGGAGTGCAAGGAGAACAAAAAGGAAGTGGATGAAATACTGTAAAGCCGAGAGCCGCCCCCCTTTTGAATCCGAAACTTTCCCACCCTTTAACTCCGCGTGTGCGTTTTTGTCATGTCAGGACGATGTGAGAAAAGAAAGGGAAATGCATTACTGTGGATTACGTCTTATAGAATTATGATAGAGGAATATTGCCGTCGAGTAACTTCTCAATCCAGTAGAGGATAATTTCCAGGATCTTGCTTTTCGAGCCTCCTTGCTGAGACGCAGCCGCAACCAGTGCCTGCTCCCAACTGCCAGGATGGCCATTTTCCAGCAGAAACGTGGATGTGACGATGCCAAAGATATAGACAATGAGGGTATAGATTGCAAACGTTGCCGTGTTCGTCACTGCCCGGTCATTTGGATGTGTCAGTGCTCGTGTAGTGCTGCTAGCTGATGATACATCTGCTTCGGCCGCTGTTATTGCGATAGGTGATGATGGAACATGTGGAGTTGACTAATCATGTATCAACGTCGGCGGTCGCTCACGCCTTGTGTATCCATTTTTCTCATTTCACTTACCCCACCAAAGCCTTGGAATACTCTAGGTTTGCTCTTGTCCATCTTGCGTTGTCGTATCCTAGACTGCGTCCATATGTCGACCATCTCAACGGTTACTTCGTTTGTATGCTTTGTCGCCGTCTGGTCAGTATACGGGTCTCCACCCAGCTTCGCTGCCTGAGAAGCCAGCTTCTCTACTTCGTTGCTTGTCGCCGAAAGATCATCATTCGTCGCCACCGACCACTCTTCATCTTTGTCCTGGACCCTTGGAGGTTCCCCTTCCTTACTTGACGCAAAGGTAAGATCCTCTATTTCATTCATCAGCTCTTTGTTCTCGAGTTCCAACAATCGTTTCATCCGATGAATTTCATCTCTCACTATAGCAATATCCGCGTTAGCCATGCTCTCCGCATTCCGCTCTTCCTAGCCCCTTTACTTTGATCCAGTTCTTCTAGCTTCACCGTCCGTGAATTTTCTTCTGCATCTTTCTCTAGTTCCGTGAATAATGTCTAAGGCGTATAAAGGTACATGTCGGTAACACTATAGGAAACGGAATCCTCATGATGCAGACGCAGCTTACATGCTTAGGCGAAGGCGTCTTACTGAATTCGGCCAAAACTGGGTCTGATTGCGAATCAAGATTTTCCTTGAGGCCGTCAATGATCTCTTTCAGTCTCTCGTTCTCCGTTCGTTGTTCTTCTAGCTCGACATGTGTCAGATGTGAAGTAGAGAGTTCCCACTCCAGGCTTCTCTGAAGTTCGAACAATCGATTTCGTTCTTCGTTTAGATGGCTGAACTCGTTATTGATTGCCGCCAACAATCCTTCTGTTTTTTGAAGTTCGGTCTCTTTGTGTCGTAACATGTCCTGAAGCTCCTGAGCCTCCCCTGTACCACCATCCGCAAACACATGCTGATGAGATGTTGCTGATCACGTTTTCCGTAACCGCTCCTACTTACGACACTTTTCCTCGAATAAACGCTTGATGGACAAGTAAATTTGCTTCTGATCGGTCTCTGAACGTTCGATGCGATCAATATGTTCTTCAAGCTTGTAATAAAAGTGGTTTTTTTTTGGGGGGGCGTTAGGCCATTCCCTCGTGATAATCCGCATTTGTTGATCTCGTGGAAGAAATGAAACTTACTGCGATAATTTGGTCCCGGCTACTTTCCTCCTTGCTCTTGTACTCCTGGATTTCACGCTTCTGTTTGGTGACCTCTTTTGTCATATCGTCCACTCGGTTCTGCAGTTGCAAAATACGATCTTCGTTGTCACGTGTCATTAACGCGACACTTCGCTCGGATTCCTTCAGGCGCCGGGTGAGCTGTAAAGAACGGCGGTAATACTGGCGAATATTCGGTTGCTAACAACAGCCGCACCCATTCCCCCCCCCAAAAAAATAGAATGGTGTGTGTGATCAGCAAATGTTTGTGTTTGTTATGTGTGCCCGGTGCTCATTCTTATGCTTACATTTTCATCCTCATCCAATATTTTTTCAGTTGTTGCAGTACCTGTTGGTTCTTCATGATAGCCGCTTACTTTGCTGCTATCACCGTCGCTTGTGATCATATCGTCATCTAAACCCTAGTAATCATACTTGTTCTTTAGCTTCTCCTCCTTTTCGTCTCCTATGCGGAGCTTATCTCATGTCCAGTACCTCCGGTGGATCGAGCTCCATCACATCACTACTCATATCGAGGACAGAAGAAGGTCGCCGATAGCTGGCTGACAGCGGTGCAGATGTTCTTGGCCGCGACGACAAGAGCTTGTCGGAATTGGTTGTAGGGAACATTACTTTGAGGAGATTGAGAATATCATCGGCCGTCATCTCCAGTTCGGGATTCGCGAAACAATAGGGTTGCAAGGTGGTTTTCTGTTCGGGCGTGAGCAGCATAACGCCTTGTTGTTCCTCGTATTCACTCAGCAGCATAAGAAGATCCCGTGTCAAGATGACCCCGGACTGATTGTGTTGAGACACGAGGCGTTTGAATTGGACCTTAAGTACGGCATGAGGAATGGGACGCTAGAGTTATGTTGTATGTATTATTGAGTTACAGGCGTTTCTATGCAGGAGTGCGGAATATGCTGCTTTACCGTGGAATGGCACTCGACTGTGGCCATGATTGATGGTGGCAACTATTCTTTCTTTCTGCAAGCTGGTGTGTAGCGAATAAGGCGATGAGTCGCTTGCGTGTGCGTGTGAGAAAGAAAATGATTTTAAAAAGGAGAAGGGGGAAAGGAAAAGAGGAGCGACGGACAGAAACAATACTGGTGAACAATCGCCTAGGACAAAAATGGGATGTGCACGAAATCATTGGCTCCACCAAACCAGCCCGGTGGGGAACGCTACCACAGGTGTTGCTCCAAAGAAAGAAAGACAGACAGACCCCCGAGGATGTATATAGCAGACCTGCCTCTCCCAGATTGCAGAAGCAGCATGCGTCTCCAAGAAATAAAGGACAACGGGATGTTTGCGTTTGGCAAAGCTTCTGTATCGTCATATTGGATATTTGATTACTGCTCTCTATAAATGGGATAAACGCTGCATGCCAATCTTTCCGACCGAGGCGACAAACAGTCAGGTCTAAGGGCATTCCCGTCACATAAAAGGACATTCTGCGCATGCATTGCCCCAGAAAGCTCCTACTACTTTTGGTGCAGCGCTGGGAGCCATGCTTTAAATAAAATCACGATGGAGAACTGATCGCAGTTTGGCATTCGCCATTTTTAGTAATTCGTTTTCTCTTGCAGTCCGTCTGCGCTTTAATCCACGGATGCAGAGTTCGGCTGTGCGCGTTATGGCATCATCGCCATGGGGAAAGAGGGATACACACTCCTGCACTGGTTGCAGGAGATTAGCAACATCAGCATCAGGCACCCTACATTTGAGTCATTCATCCTTACTACTTTTCTCGGACTGTACAACATTAGATATCATGTGTATGGTGTACTTTTATTTTCCAAAATAAATTTCGTACACGAGATAAAAACAATGGCGTATAAAATACGCAAAGAACGACGTATTAATACGTAGAAGATGTTGCATTCATGGATTAAAGTATGTTACTCCTTCATTCCACCCATGAACTTGCAACACACCGTTCTTCCAACGGAAGAGCACTTAACCCCTGAGAGCTGTCGTTATCCTGAGTGCGTCAGCGATAACTCACGTGGAAAATTATTGGCCGGGGTCATGACCGTCTCGATCGGCATGAGCTTGTACGTCGTGGTCTCCCATTCCGCTGCCCTGATTTGGATGAGCGTGGCCTTCCACGAGCCATGGATGCTTGTGCAATACTTCTTCTCCTTGCTGGGATAATGCCATCTTTCCGATGACCACGGAGGATATGATGCATGTTAAGAGCCGCCGCCAGATCTCGATTCCATAACCTTGGCTGACGAACACCCTCTTCCATGTCCGCTGTACAGTTTTAATTTGAACATCTATTGAGGCAACGATATATTAGAAAATTTTGGAAAAATATACGCACTCTGGTTGCCCTTTCATTCCGTAGCAGGCCATGGCACAGGGTGAGTGGATTATTGGGCTGTTGATATGGGCGTAGATTAGACACCATTTTCAAGGTAGTGAGAGACTCACTACCACAGGTGGAGCAAAACTTGCTGGTTTTGTACTGGTCGATTAAAGACACATTGCAACTGTTATCCTTTCAACAGCCTCCGAGAGCCTACACTACGGATAGGTTCGTGGTATTTGATATTTGGTGCAGGCCTATTCTCATCACGAATACAGCCTTACTTCCAAACTTCGCGTTCATAGAGCCGGGGAGCTTTTCATTAGCTTGTTGCTTCTTGTAAAATGCGGACAGGGGAAGTTTTCGAAATAAAAATTGGGGAGTTCGGGTGTTACGTTGTGGTTGCTGCATAGAAAGTCTTGAGAAGCGTAGAGACCTGGCTTTTGGCAGTGAGATATCCCTCCTAGTCGAGTACGGAAAGTGTACGACTTTAGAACTGAGATAGATGCTGTTCGGCCAACACCACCTCAGGCCGCTTTAACTTGACTCGTTCTCTCAATTTGCGGTACCACTTGGTCCTCCGTGTACGATCCTGAAACTCCTTTGTATAGCGGAAAATTTGATGGTTATCGGATGAAGTGTTCTCATGAACGCAATACAATAGGTCCCTTCTTCCAGGATTAACGGTGGCCTGTTAGCCTATTGGCCTCCATTCCGGGTTATCTGTAGATTGATGTACTCGGTATCTTCTTTCTTGATTCCAAATCTCTGCTCAAAACCGGATTGAAGGCTATTTGTTTTCTTGAACATTGTTACAGTACAAGTACTGTTGAGCGAGCACTTTGGAAGAGCCCTGATATACAGCGTGGAGGAAGCGTGAACATGACGAGAAGAACGATGTTGATAATAATACAACGTGGGGATGCCCAACGTCACAGGACATCCTTGTTTATATAGTAGACGGTAGCGGGGTAATAACAGTGGTATACACATAGGATCGTCGTACAAAGAAAGTGAGTGTGGTACACAATATCTTCGCCGGAGATGCGGTCTTGGTCGTGATCGTTATCCTTGTAGTATCTTGGCCGTCAGTCGATAGTGACCCGTCAGTGTAGCTACTGCTACAGAGGGTGGTATTCATAATCAATTGATATATGAACGTATCTCGAGAATACAGACACGTTCTTCTGTAGTCATTTGGTTGAACCCTATTGGACGGTTTTTTCGGGTGTCTAAGAGCAAAGTGAAATGAAATAGTTTTGCAGAAGGACCATTAAGTTAAAGGTTATACGGTTCGATCAGTCTACGATTAATATCGAAGGAAGAAGCTTGTTCTATTTGCATTCCCGCCATTTTAGCTGGTGTTTCCACATCCATTGTTACTTCTTTTTTAGTCGTCCGTAAGAAGGGCAAAGTCATATGCATGTCACATGACTTCGTATTCCAGCGTCGCAGCTAAGACCAATATTCTCTTTGTATTCTGATAGTCAGTTGCGCTTGATAAATGTTTATTTGAGTTTAAACAGCCATAATATGCTCCGCGCCTCAAAGAAGTATTGTAATTAGGTGGATTAATGTCGGTATTCGAGAGCATTGGATATCGGCTACTCTTCTTCTGTTAGCGCATTGGCTGCTGACTCGAGCAACGAAGTGACGGTGCTTGCGCTGCAGCAAAACTTGCGATGCATACTGCTCTAGAGGGCCAGGGATAGTGTGGGGCCTTGTATCAAAGTGATGCAGTGTCATTTGGCAGCGATTTGAAAAATCGAGATTTTAAAAGCGCCGTGCCCAATCGTATAGTTTTGTAGACGTCTTTGATGGACAACGAGAATGGAGTGAACATGTATGAATACCGTAAGCTGGAGCTGCTTGCGACACACCAGGAAACAGGGCGCCAATTCATTGTAGTAACATTTATCGAACTCAGGAACAGAAAATAACGGGATACACATAGTTCTTCAGCTGGGGTAAACAGCCATCTTTCCGCAGTTTGAGTGTTGCCATTTTCAGATATGCTGCTGAGACATCATCATCGTTGATACAATGGACAAGTTCAGCTTATTGCACCATCGATCGCTACGGGTATTCGGCCATTGTAGTGATTCCTTCACGGAGACAGTTTGGGATATTTCGTAGAAAAAGGATGGCACTTCTGCTGTGTCTCTGGCGCATGCGTGATGTACTTGATTTTATCGATTGGCAGATAGTGTATTTCTCCTTGGCTGCATTTCCTTGGTTCCTGCTCTTCTTTTTCTTCTTCGATCCTTGCCCTTCTTGCTTTTCTTTTTGGATATTTGCTCCCTTCCTTTCCTCATAGGTTATTGGACTTGTTTTTTCCGTATTCTCTTTGTAGTTCTGCTATTGGTTTTTTGCTTCTTGCCTTTCACTTTGGTCCTTGCCTTCTCTTTTTCTTCTTTTTTTTGAATCTTCTGCTTTTACACTCTTATCCTTTTTTGAATCTTCTTCTTTTTGCACCCGTTTTCTTTTTTGAATTTTCTTTTTGAGATTTCTTTTGTTTTTGGTTCCTTTTGCTTTGTTCCTCTTGTTCCTTATATTCCTTTTGTTCTTTTCTTTTTGATTCCTTTTGCTTTTGCTCTTCTTGTTCTTTTCTTTTTGGTTCCTTTTGTTTGCTCTTCTTGTTCTTTTTGTTTTTTGTTCCTTTTGTTCCTTTTGTTCCTTTTGTTTTTTGTATTTTGTTCCTTTTGTTTCTTTTGTTTTTTGTTTTTTGTTCCTTTTGTTCTTTTGTTTTTGTTTTTGTTTTTGTTTTTGTTTTTGTTTTTGTTTTTGTTTTTGTTTTTGTTTTTGTTCTTCTGCTTGTTTTTGTTCTTCTGTTTGTTTTTGTTCTTCTTTTTGCTTTTGCTCTTCTTTTTGTTTTTGTTCTTCTTGTTCTGATCTTTGATCTTGATCTTGTTCTGATCTTTTTCTTGAACTTGTTCATGTTCATGTTCATGTTCATGTTCATATTCATGTTCATGTTCATGTTCATGTTCATGTTCATGTTCATGTTCATGTTCATGTTCATGTTCATGTTCATATTCATGTTCATGTTCATGTTCATGTTCATGTTCATGTTCATGTTCATGTTCATGTTCATGTTCATGTTCATGTTCATGTTCATGTTCATGTTCATGTTCATGTTCATGTTCATGTTCATGTTCATGTTCTTGCTCTTGCTCTTGCTCTTGCTCTTGCTCTTGCTCTTGCTCTTGCTCTTGCTCTTGCTCTTGCTCTTGCTCTTGCTCTTGCTCTTGCTCTTCAGTCGTTCCTTTAAGACCCTTGCTTTTCTTTCTGGTCGTTGCATATCTTTGTGATTCTTGTTCTTTTTTCGTTCTTGTGCTTCTTTTTGGTTCCTTCTTTTCGATGTCGACCGTTGTTCTCTTGTATTTCTTGTACGTTGATGCCCGTCTAATATGAAGCAGCGCATAAATTTATGGCCTTTCATATTACTGATTTAACAGCACATCAGGCAAATCGGGGACAAAGATAATCTCATTGGCGAGGAGGGCTTCGTGCACGTCTTTTTTCTTGCCCGCGGACTAAGTCGAATATTTATGGACCGCATGTTTCGGAGTACTCCGTGGAGCTGTACACCGTCGAATTTGCCGGGATTATTGATCAACGGCTTATTGAGATTTGGGTTGCTTTCATCTTCTCATGCGGCGTATCCATTTCTTAAACAAGGACGTAAGCTTGCAGTAGTGCTGCCGTCGTCTAGGTTCGAGTTACAGCCCGCATAATTAGTTGCACATGTTGCTGAAAGTGTGCACGCGTATAGGATGAGCTTGTTTCCGAGGAGACTGCCCCGTAAGCGAAGTTCGTAGTTGCTCCCGATGCCTGGAATCTTCGTTCATAAAGCAAGGACACCTTGTACTTCCCGGATACACCCATAGGTGAGAATATAAACTCGCTGCCTTTGCCCAGAAGTGCGTACTTGCACACGCCTACCTTGAGGGCGAAAGGGGGAGGGTGATGGAGAGGGAGATAGGGACTTCGGGATCGCCCATACGGAAAGCCATCAAGAGTCGGTTCAGATGACTTCTTCTGCAGCTCCTGTGAGTTCCCAGCAGCCTCCAAGCCCGCAACGCTTGGCTTATCCTCCCCAAACCAGCAACAGACGCACACCGCACGCCCAGGACTTCTCTACTCCGATGGTACGGGGATTGCCACAAATCTTGATAAAGTAAGTTATGTCTTATCTTCATGAACACATTTGGAGTACGTGTGTGGCCTTTGAATTTTTTCTTCTCGACGCTATAGTCAAGTATATAAAAATGCCTGGTGTGCTCTTAATGGCACAACACCAGGCATTTCGACAAGGGACATTTCATGTGGATAAAATTAGTTAGTATATCTTGTTCATTACAAGTATCATAGAAGATGGATATAAGGTACTTACAGTAAACTCGCCGCTGGAACCCCGCTGCTGTGACAATGATAATGATATACAAATGATATACAGATAGAAGTCTGTTATGGTGCCACATAGGTCACCAAACGCTCTCATGAAGTTTTGAGCGTATCTCTTGCCTTATAGGCTGCCAACAAGAAAAAGTACTCTTCTGAGTGTTCATGGAGATAAGACATAACTTACTTTATCAAGATTTGTGGCAATCCCGGTATCATCGAAGTAGAGATAGCCCCGAACGGGCAGTGTGCGACCTGTTGCTGATCTGAGGAGGCATCACCAAACGCTGCAAGCTCGAAGGTTGCTGGTACTTTCACAAGAACTGCAGAAGAAGCCAACCTCCCCGGCTCAAGATGACTCCCGCAGGGTTCACCCTCCGTCCCATAGACACGTCTCCCTACTCCTCGGGGCGGGACGGGGCGGGAAGGAAGGGAAGGGGGAAGCACACGCACAAGAGATTGCGCTCTTGGCGCTGCCGGAAGCGGCCTATGCAATTAAAACGGTCAGTCGTGGATGGTTTAATTGGGGTTGACACTTACATGATGGTGGAATCCATCTGCGTTCAGGATGCGTGAAACACGCCGGCCAGACTCAGGGTGAGATGACGAGGCCGAAGCCAAGTCAATCTGAACACAGCTGCAGTGCTGGCAAAGGGCGCGGCGTGGGGGAAGTGACAATTGCGGATACGGTGCGTAGCGAGGTGTGATGGCATGACGCCGTGATGCACCTGCGCTACGACCGGGGGAAAAGGAAGAGAAAGGAATGGAGGTGGGCGCATGGCTAGAAGCCAGAGGCGCTGTAGCTGTTGAAGCTACTGTTGTAACAGCTGTTGAAGCTGATACAGCTGTTGTTGTTGTTGCTCATGCAGCTGTTGAACATGCTGCTGAAGCTGGAGCTGCTCTAAGAGCTGCTGCTGCTGAAGTTGATGCAGCTGTTGAAGCTGCTGTTGCCTGACGTACAGGTCTTGAAGCAGCTGTTGAAGCTGCTGCTGCTGTTGTTGTTGTTGCTGCTGCTGCTGCTGGAACTGGAGCTGGAGCTGGAGCTCGAGCTGGAGCTGGTACTGGTACTGCTGCTGCTGATGGAGAGGTAGTACTGCAGCTGTAATTGCTGCAAGTACTCCTCATCGTGCTTTCGCACTCTTCGTTGTTGTCGCTGCTGCTGCTGACGCGATCGCTCGGCCAGCAGCGCCTGTTTTGGATATGGTCCAAAACGACGATGGACGCGACCCGGAGTGACGCGCTTGGACAGCGGACCACGCGGTCCACCTGAAGCAGGTGGTGCGGGTCTCGACGCCAACCCCGAATCGACGGCCATCGCCGCTTTGGCCTCCCGTATGTGGAGGCGGCGACGACGAAGATCGCAGCGGACAGCGGCGGAAGGGATGGTGTAGGGCATTGCCCTCAGCCATCGGACGCGTGAATGTCTCCTGCCGGAGCACGGAGAAGAGATCGCTTGTGTATCGAAAACCATCTTGAGCACGAAGAAAGAACGAAGAAGATGTGAAGGTGATCGCTCTTGGGGATTTCCAGTATTTTTTATTCTGTATCCACATTTTTTTTTGGTGGGGGAGCGGGAATAATGGTAAAAACGGGGCAGACGAGATCTTGCATCAAAACCTCAATAAAACTCCAAATAGCTACTTTTGTCTTTACTTCGCCTCATTTTTGATGTAAAACCGACCTTTGCGATTCTCCTCGTACTAGTTACGTCTGATTTGAGCTACATCTCGGCGAACGGCAAAGGATGGATTGTGGTAAAGGATGACCAAAATTTGCACTCCGGTGTTTACCTCACCTTGGCAACGGGAGCGGGACCCGGCATCACCCGGTCGCTTTCTTGGCATAGAAGTGCTTTTTCTATCAGCAACAACCGATTTGGAGAGATCTCGGCGCTTGATCATGCTTCAGCGCTCTAGAGCGGCAGTCGATTCGGACGAGTAGCGGGTAATCAAAGAGCAAACAAAGCTATCGCCTCTTTACACGAAAGTGGTTCGATATTCCGGTGAAAACAGTATTACATATTTACTCATGTAGGAAAAGAAGTTCTCAGCGTCTGTTTTAACTTGAGATATATCGAGGAAAACCTGCGGCTATGACGAGTAACCGTGCGAACATCCAAGCTGATTTGCCATGGAAACTCTAAGGCATGCACTTCCCGATGGTACAATGTATAATGCATAGAGTCTGTCACTTTTCAGTAGTAATAAATTTATCTTTGCACCAAAGGTAGCTTATGTTCACTCAGTATTTTTATATGAGTTTTCCAGTGTATGATTTCTACTTTTACATTGTTGTCCATCATAAGGATCCAATTCAAATTACGGTCTTCATGAACCATATCGTAATCCTTTCCTTACAGCTACCACCAAATCTTACAAATATAATAATACTAGGAATGCATGGTGAGCAAAATCGGCTACTATACTCGCTCACTCTATAATTACGCGCGCGCATTTCCCATAAGGGCTGCATCGGCACCATCATTTCACCAGTCATTGACATATCAACCATCTATAAACAACGCTAAACACAAATAGCAATAATCCTGACTCTTTGGCGACATTTATCATTTGTGGCTCTTCAACGATAGGTTCTCTTGGAGTAACCGCAGTGTATTCTGAAGAGATTATATCGTGCATGTGTCACTGGCGCAGTATCTGAATGCTTGTCGAAACAACTACAGGTAATTGTGCTGCTTATGGTTGAGTGCAGCATATTTTGAGAGATGAACGGGAGAGAAAGCTTATTGGCGATATCGTTCCGCATGATCATATGCAGCAGCAACTCTAGTCCGGAGAGATCTTGATCTCGGGAACCGATGTATTTTGCCATTCGTTGCTTCGACCACCATTGGGATAGGTGATCTCAATGTTTAACTGTACAACGGGCCGTTTTAGGAACAGAAGACATCATCACGTCTTTCACTACACTTCTTTCATGTTTCCGCAAGCACAGTATATAAAAAGACTTGACAAGTTCAGAACTAATTCTCTAGGGCTTTATCAATCATACTCGCATAGGAAATCCATAAGCGTTTTAAAGTGTTCGTTATTTTGCGTTTATTTCTGTTCAAGGAGAACGATCCATTGAACTCGGATGGCCCATTTTTTCTTTGAATCATAACTGCTTGAGCATATTGTGTGCCAGAGGCTGAAGTTCTTCGGCCCCTCATACATGACGAAGCGTGACATGGGCACTATATCCCTTGTTAATATCCGTGTAATATATCTTGTTCTTTGTGATCAATGAGGACATAATGATAAACACATCCATAGCCTTACTGCCAAGCTTAACTTCTATTTTTTCCAGGTCGCCGTCTGCTTCTTCATGAATTCCTATGGAAAGACAGTTTGGAAGCAATCCAGTAAATGACAACGAGTGATTTCATGTTGCTTTCACAATGCGAGTCCAAGCATTTTGCTCTTGATTATACTACAGCTGTGAATGTGAAAATAGCATTATGGTGGGTGATGATTAGAGACCCGGTATGAAACACCACAGCATGGAATAGCAATGAACAAAGACGAAAATCAGTGATTACATTGTCAACGAGTTCAGTGGTTGGCGGAAGAACTATTAAAGTTTCGCCAAGTCCAGGGAGACCGCCTGAAGAAATCATCTTCTCGACATACGCATTGCTGATAAAGATCAATGAACCACTAATACCTGCCTTGATAATATTTCCTACGTTTTTGTGTATTTGCGCGATGCACTGAAGGGGCTTATAATCATGGTTTTCGAAAACTTCAGCAATTATATCCGACATATTACTATCATTATCAATGACTCCATGTGGCGCGGCAGATAATAGAACTGTAAGGCCAAATGTGAACAAAAGAGTGCCATGCTTTGATAATACTATATGACGCCGGCTCATTCTCTACGGGGAATGCCAAACAAGTGCCATGATCCAGATCAAAATACATAAATTCCAACTCTACGTGCTTTCAGATATCATTGTGAGCATTCCAATTAGGCCGATTTCAGCATTGAGATCATGTTTCTTTTTTATGTGATTGTTTAAAGTATCGGTACTGCTGAATTCGTCAACCGGACAAGTCGTCATCAGGAACTAGAAATTACCTAAAGAATCACAATGCACACCCGCATCATCGTCATCTTTGGAAACAAACACAGTGCGGTCAAGCTTTCTGCAGTAGCAGATTTTCTGTACAGAGCGAGAAGGGTTGCAATTCTCCGGGGAGGTTCCACAACGCGGGACAACTAGAGCCTAGGAGTAGGCTCAAGTTCATATGAACACAAAGCAATACCTAAGATCATTGTAATTGCTTCACTGAAACCACCGTAATCGATATGGTTAGCACAGTCTCTGATGGATATGCTGTAGCTAAGCAAACGCCTCTCAATGAAATCGGAAAACACCTACTGTGCCATCATCTACGCCAAGGACAGTTCACAAAAGATCGTCTTTGAAGTAGATTCAAAAACCGAGGCAGTAACAGCGCAACAAATACCGATAAATGGCAGATTCCGATGGCCCTTCTTAATTAAGGCATCAGAATCACGTAACAATCTTGCTTCAGTTGCCAGCCATGCCTCCAATGCCAGTGATATAAGTTTGGCTATAGTTTACTATATAGATTTACAGAAAAGGACATAAAGCTTGAAGGTGTCATTGTATTGTTTGAATGATTAAACCATAGCAAGCTCAAGAGTATCTCCAGAAAGTCCAAGATCAGTACCATGGGCAATCCCAGGCAAACGCTCCGCGCTGAAAATAAATTGACATGCTGCAGTCACCTGATGCCGTAAGTTCAAATACTGCGGTAGTATCCCCGGCGCGTGTCACCTTAAAAACTGAAATTGCAGGATGTGCTCTATATGCTGAAAAACTGTAAAAAGCGTGATCTGACTGTAAAATGAATAACGAACATGTATTTATGATGATTATAAGATGCTTCGAATCTGAAGTTCCTCATTAGAAGCTGTGCAATTATACGCGTTGGTAATTGGAATATCTTCAGGCCGTGGATCATTCTAGTTGTCAACGGGAGACATGGTCGTTCACTATTTCAAAGGGATGCTGCTTTTGGATATTTATTTATATAAAGAAAGGTGAGTGCAGGAAACGCCAGCCAAAAATGGCTTCACAAACGACACCTCATTTTTGAGCCCAAAAGGACGAAAGCTTTGGGAAAACGTCGGCGAGTGTTATAACCTTGCGCACATACACCCCCTTCATATGTAACTAGATGGCAGATGAGCCCTACCTAGGAACATCTGATTTGTGTGTTTTCGTCTCTATTCCAGTATTGTTTAAAAGACGCAGCTGATGGTCTACAAAATAACATTCATTGACAAAGCACAGCAATTATAAAGACATCGGTTCTTTTGACGCGTAGACCAAGGTAAGATATAGGTGTCTTCTCCCTTTTAACAGCCATACTGCCGCCATCTCTGATATTTACTCATTCCACCGTATGGTTAAGTATTACAAGCACTGTTGAGCGAGCACTTTCGAAGAGCTCTGATATACAGCGTGGAGGGAGCGCGAATGCGACGAGAAGAACGATGATTATAATAATACAACGTGGGGATGCCCGACGTCACGGGCCATTTTATCTTGTTTACGACATTTATTTTTGAAGATAAAGTAGTTCATCAGCAACCGTCACCCATGTGATTACCCACTACCCATCTTTCAAAAATAGGAAAAGGGTCCCACTCCGCCAGAGGAAGATCTGGAAGACCTGACGACTATTCCTTCCGCACATGATTATATATGAAATATCTCTGAGTGGGCCTTCAAAATCATCCATTGATAACTCTCATCGACGCTCCACTCTCAGGGAAATATCGAGACGTAGTAAAGATAAAGGTATTTTTTTTTGCAATGCGTCGGTGATACCGCTGGGCAACATGCATGATGATATTATCTCAACTCTTTCAATTTGAAATGAATAAATACTTTTGGGACCCTTTCTGTTCCTCCAATAGAATTCCCTTCGCTTTACTGCAGCCCTTTTAATAAATCTTCTTGATTCAACTTCAATGTCACGCATCGGATCGGATCGGATTATGACGGTGCGTTTCCAGAATGCAATTTCGAATCCATTTAGGCAAAATGGGCCGGCTTGGGTGTAATCTGTTCATGTCATTCCAGTACTATTATGCTTCTATCATGTTCCTTTAAAAGATTAATGACTGATGGTCGCGCAACGAGCAATTAAAATAAATAGAGAACAGAGTCGATGTCATGGTGTGACCGGAAGCGAATATCATTTCTGGAGAATTTGGATGGTATCCGTCTACACGCTTGTACGCTCCTTAACAGTAATGTATCCATCAGCATGGACATCATGTCTGTACATGCATACGCAGAAATAAACCGCATCCACAATCCTGGTATACAATACAAACATAACAAGCAAGATGCCTTGCCTGAGAGCTTTTATATCAAAAGAACGTAGGAACAGTAAAAGCTACTAGGAACAAATCCCCTTCACCCCTCTAATGGTGCTCAACGTTCTTGTGATGTTCTAAAAATAACAACCAGAATTAGACCGTTGATCTCTCCTCATATCTGTCCCCTCCCCTTTCTTTTCAAATATTTACTCAGGTGGAAGTGGTAGTCAATTGAGTAGCCAATGACAAAGACACCGAAGATGAGGTGGAGAAGAGGAGTGACCGAAGCGTTGTCGCCATCGATGTAGCGAGCCTTATAGCGACCGAAGAGACCTGAGGGCTTGGGAGGTTCGACAGTGCCCTTTGGCAGGTTCTGTACATAGCAAACAGGAATATGAATTCAACTGGCTCCGCGCGAGTTTCTCGTGTCGGGTCCATGCGCTGATTGTCCCAAGTACCATACCTTGTAGAAGCTAACAAGAGAGGCAAGCTGAGCATCCTTTCCTGCGCCCGAAACCTTGGTAGCGGCAGCAACATTGGGAGGGATTAAGGTCTTGGTGCTATAGGCGCGACGGAAGACTGCGTTCATGGCGTTCATGGTGGAAGATGCGTCAAGGGGAGGGAGGGTGTGGGTGCCGAAAACGGCTCTCTATTTTTTCACCAGGGTCCAAAAAATGACGTGACGTGCAAAATTATTTCGGCCCTCTCGCTCGGACATTCAAATGATATGCTCGGGTTTCATTGAAGACTCTCTGTCTTTAATAATTGCTATCCACTTCGACTACGCTCTGCAATTAGTAATAAGCAATGGCAATAACTCTTGTGAAAATGATACACTTCTCCAGTATCCTCCGCAATATGAGCTGTGTGCATGCGGGAGGATACACGGTGATTTTCAAATGACCACGTGGTCGTTGCCATGAATGCCTTCCGGCAACAGTTGCTGTGAGGGCATACCTTGTTGCTCTCCATGTGAGGGGAAGGGGAAGAATGGAGATATCGATCGCAGTAGGCTTGTATTGAGATTATGCATTGATCAAGTGACCTTGTGTTGTATGCACATGGTTCCTCTTGCAGTAAAATGGCGATGTTCATATGATGAATACGTCAAAGATTATAGGAACTTTATTTGTACAATAGCTATGCAGCGTTCAGTATTAACAAGTTTCCCTATCTTTAGCTGTATGCATCAATGTGGGGCTCTGAAGGAAAAGAGGAGCTAAACTCATTATATGAACCAGGAGTATGCAAACGCTTCCTTTTCTGTCCAATACTTGGGCCGTTACAGTGCTTCTCCTTTTTCCCCACGTCAATCGTAACATATGAGGAGCTTTGAAAGGGGTCAGAATCGTCCTTTAATTTCTCTATTTGAGAGACCAAGAGAAAAAAAAAGGGAGGGCAAGATTCAAAAATGTGGGGAAGAGAAAAGGCGCTTTGCCTTTGCTCGCTCTCGCCTTTGGAGAGCGGCCTCCAACTCCGCCAATCGTTTTATGTCAGACAGCTGGAAATTGAGGATACCAGGTTTTCTTTTTATTGAACCTCCCCCTCTTCCTCCTCTTCTCTCCTCTCCTCTTCCACAACACACCTACCGCTACCCCACGCCACATGCACGAAAAAGATAAATCAAAGGATAAAGATTATCTACTCGGTTTGCATTGGGCTGCCACAACTGGCAATGTCGGTAATTGTCAATACCTACGTTGTTGCCATTATGTCTGAGATGTTCACAACTTGAGTTCTTGGTTTTTCGTGTCATCAGGTCTCGTTAAGTTTGCATTAGACCATGGTGCTCCTATTGACGCTGTAGTAAACGGATTTATGCCGCTCCAGCTTGCATGTATCAGCGATAACAACATAGCTGTAGTCCAGTACCTTATAGATCGAGGTGCCGAAGTAAATGCACAGCGGTAAAAAAATCATATGCGAGGGACCGTGTGTGCGTGGGATGAGGGTAATAAGAGATTGATCAATGGTGGAAACGGACTTGCCCTCCCCTCTTTTCCAGGTGGTCCAAAAAACATAGTGCGGATAAATCACAAGCTGTTGCAGGGGCCATCGGTTCTACAGCGCTTCATGTGGCCTGTGCGAATGGATGCGTTAAGACCGTCGATCTTCTGCTGCGAAATAATGCCCTGGTGGATGTCAAGGATAAATATGGTTCGAGCCCACTCGATATTGCAGCGGCCAAACACCACGTGGAAATTGTGCGGCTTTTGGAAACATTTGGTGCAATGCAACAACAAAATCGGAGACTACTGCAACCCCGTCCTCCTGTCCCGCACGAAGGCAGGCGGTCGATGGATGTGGCTACCATGACACAGAGTGAAAAAGCTGAACGGTTTCGGCGACCGTCGCTTCCGTCTGTCTTTGAAGGCAAGGCACCACTACATGTGCCTCCCGTTGAGACTCTTCCTCCGCGGCGAAAAAGCACCGCGAACGATGAAAATAACGCCAGTAGCAGCAGTCAGCACCACGATAGCGCCAACAGCTCTAATGCTGCCATGGCTGCGGCGGCTGCGGCTGCCATGAGCCGCCGGCCTCCGGATTATTACGGATATGGTGTAGTAAACCCCTATGATGAAGAGAACTATCTCTTATCTCTCGAGCGACGAGCTTTTGGGCTTGCCGCGGCCAATAGTTTAGGAGGGGATGATTCCAGCAGCAACAGCAGTAGCGGCGGCGGCAGCAGTAACAGCAGCAATCATGTCGCCTCCCGCCATCCATCTCCTGCATCATTGAAACGCTGTAGTTCAGATGGCGGCCATTTGAGAACGACAGCATTGATGAATGCCATGGCTGCAAACAATAGCAGTACTGTCATTGATGGAGAGCCTACGCCACGGCCATCTGTCGCCCTCGACGATGGACCTGAGGCAGAGGCATTACGGGGTTTTCAAGAACGCGAAATGAAGAAGGCCTGGTGGAGCGCCTTTGGCGGTCGCAAATCCATGGACGTCGCTACCTACCACTATGGTCGATCCACCATTGACATTCCCAGGAAAAGCTTGGATCTGAGACCAAGCTTAGACAGCCTTTCACAGCGGGCGAAAAAGAGCGTCGAGGGTCTGTCTCGGCGCAGCATCGATGAGCGATCGATAAGCCCCCTAGATTACCAGTATAGTGCTCCAAACAGACCAAGCTTTCTTACCAGGATGATGGGTGCCTGGTCAGGCAAGAGATGATATCCCTTCGATATAACCCCGCCAGCTTACACATACGTACAATCGTCATTCTCTCATTTCGGCTCCGATATCCCCAATGGTTTTGCTTGCCTAACCGCTCGACCAAATCGCCACCATCGTCATCCTCATTCGCTCTCCCCTCTTTCTCTAAATCTTCTGTCCCTCTACCAACATTTGTATATAAATTTTTGGCAGAAAGAACAACACTTCTTTTACGGATTTGAATCATACGATGACTGGTAGTTCCAAAATGGTTTAATGGCTTCCGAGAAAGACAGATTAAAATAAGCAACTAGCGCGAGATCTACAGTACATCTAAGAACATAACACCAGACGCTGTTATGTACGGGAAGTCCCGAGATGGAATCAAGTTTTACTGGCGCAATATGTGTTCTGATCAGTGCAAGTACGGTATAGAAGCACGAGTATCAGCAAACAAACAATTTACGTAGGCTGATGCTATTGTTTCTGTTGAGATAGCTCTCATTCGAAGGGTCTGAATAGTTCCCGCCGGGAGGAGCTGGGGGGAGAAAGTCGGGGTACGTATGAAGCACCATTCATACATAGAAGTCATACATACAGGATGATCTGGATGGAAGACATGGAAGAAATGAAGGACCCCGGGAGGTACAGGAAGCTATGTACTCTCGACATGGCATGGTGCACCTCGTATAGTAATTGTATGCTACGTTTTTCACGGTCAGACTGAACAAGGAAAACATCAGTTTTGCCGAAGAAAAAGAGCATGATCGTGCGTTGCAAAGTAGAGATTGTTTCCCTTCCGTACTAAAGCACAGACAATGTTAGCACGTGTTTTAAAAAGGCGGAATAAGAGTTTGTCGAATAACCTATATTAATCGAGGACGGGGAGCACAACAATCATGTCGGTGGCACAATCCTGTTTTCCAGAATATTTTTGCCTTAATTGGTAAATTCATATTAAGACAATATGTATCCAAGAAGAACATCGGCCCAGTTACTTGATCAGTCTTATCCTTCATTACGTATGAGAAAAGAAACCATAGGAATCCTTCAATGTGGCTCCTTATTGATGCACCGAAGGATTGCCGTACGGTTATATACCGGTAGGCCCCGTTCAACAAGTAATACAAGTGGCAATTAAACACCACTTTGGTTTGTACGACACGTTGGACAGAAAACTAATGCCATCGGGTGGATGCACTCTCTCTCTTTATGTTTCTCTTTCTTTCCTTTTGAACAGTAATGCCCCATCCATTCATTTGACATGCGCTTATCATCCCCATTCCTTCTGATACTATTTATTATCGTGTGGCTCGCTCCGATCTACGAAGCAGCTCTACCTTCCGTTCCGCAGCTCTACAACGAGACGAACCGCTATATTGTCGTCTTAAAACCAACTGCAGATATACTTTCCATCGTTAATCATATCCAACAAGTTCAACCATTCCGAGCCAATCACACCCTCGCAAAATCTACTGCTTCTAACAACAGCAGCAGCAGCAGCAGCCCATCCGCAGAGCCAGATAAGAAATACTCGTCTATTGGTAACCTTCGATGGTACAGTGGCGAATTCTACTCGTCATCTTTTGAGTCAGCCATTCCATCTGATGGTATCGTCCACTACTGGATGAAAGACGTACCTGTATCACTGCAGGAGCTGGTCCAGACCAACCCGCCCAGTTGGGGCCTTGATCGCATTGATCAGCGGGAAGGAATGAACGGCCAGTACCGATTCCCAACTAGCCAGGGTTCCGGGACGACGGTCTATATCCTGGACACCGGCGTCATGGGCGACCACAATGAACTCCAGGGCCGCGTCACTTATGGCCCGTCGTTTATTGATTCCGAAACAGATGATTCAGACACAGACGCCAACGGTCATGGCACATTTGTTGCAGGCGTCTGCTGCGGAACGACCCATGGCGTCGCTAAGCAAGCCAATATCGTCTCGTTAAAAACCCTCGACGATGATGGCAACGGTATGCTCTCAGACTTGTTAGAGGGTCTCGCATGGGTTGTCCAACATCACAAGCCTGGGGACAAGGCCATTGTCAAGTATGTTCTGTCCTACAGCATGGTATACGCACATACAGATGGATATCATATGTATCTGTAATAACACCCCGTTCACCTCACTCACCCATTTTTCTTAAACATGGATTATAGCTTGTCCCTGGGTGCCATGTATAACCAAGTGGCGAATGATGCTGTAGCGCAAGCGGTGGGCCTAGGGATTCACGTTGTTGTTGCAGGTAAAAAAAAATGATGACGCTATTTTTTATGCAAACACCCAATCGTTTCAAAAATTCTAGCTGGTAATTATGGCGAAGACGCGTGCAAATATTCACCTGGATCGGCGCCGGGAGCGATCACCGTTGGGGCTATTGACTCGGACGACGGTATCGCATACTACTCTAACTTTGGCAAATGCGTTGACATGTAAATCAGTTTGCTTTGACCTCTATTAATTTCTTTCGCTCACACACACGCGCATGTCTCTCCATCTCAAGTTTTGCTCCCGGTACAGACATTGAATCCATTTGGAGCGGGAAACCTGATGCTGTAAAGATTCAGACAGGCACATCTATGGCTGCACCCCGTAAGCTACTTGAAAAAAAGAAACAAGTCAAGCAGACGCTTCTTTTTGCCCTTCTCGCTGACACTTTTTGGTGTAAAATAGACGTGGCTGGCGCCATAGCCTTATTCTTAGCCGAGAAAGATTACACACCAGACGAGATGCAGTATCATCTGAAACATGTGTCTAGCTTGGTGAATGAACAGTTTGTAATTGATGACATGGGAAACGCGAACAAGACTGTTCTCGACAATGCCATACATAACGGCTGGAAAACATCCAACTACCGCGACAGCGGGACTATCGCCAACCTCCTCTTTACGCACCCCGATGATGGCGGACAGCTCTGGGTCTATGGGACATCGCGCACCAGCGCAGCACCGAGGACAATAACATCTCCGGCTTGGATGTTCCTGATTGGATTTGTAGCTGTTCGGTTAACGTTACGTATCTAAATCAGCATCATCATCTAGAAAAAAAAATACACCGAACCATGGGTTTCATTTTCTCAACCCATCCCCCTAACGCGTTCCATTTGTTTAAATTGAGCTCGTCTATACATTTTCCTTTCGTTTTCCTTTAGCTTCTTGCTTCTACTCTCAAAAAACGATGATGATCAAAGCCTTGATTGTTCTTCTCGCTCTGGCGATGCTGATCCAGGCGCAGTCGCTCTCTGCTGTTCAATGTAAGTCGTGTGGAACTTTTTTAGAGAATGGGGATGATTGACTAAGAGTACTTTTTTTGGGGGGGGAATAAATGGAACAGCTTTGGCATCGGGTGTTCTGTCCGCAGCATCTTCATCCCACGCTGCAAGTGGTTCGTCATCTGCATCCGCATCGTCGTCGTCTGCGTCGTCAATGTCGTCGCAGGTATCCTCGGCCTCGTCCCTCGTGTCATCGGCCAGCTCGTCCTTGGAGCGCTCGTCTGCTGCCCAGTCGGCGGCTACTTCTGCAGCTCAGTCTGCATCGCACAGCCCCTCCAGTGCTGCAGGAATCACACTCACGCAGGAGTTGCCTCGTTCGATCCTCATCCAGGCTGGCGCACTCGTCGCTCTTTTTGTTGCCAGCTTTGCCGTTCTCTTGGCTTAATCAGTAATGATGGCTCGTACATGTCCAGAAATGAAAATAAAGCGTACATTCTATTATATATATATATATATATATACTTGTGGGAAAGATCCTTTAATCAGTGATTGGGGACATCGATTCTTCGGTCGCTATATTCCGTGCTGGGTGGGTGGATGGGTTTTTTGTCAAATGCATGGGCAGTCGAGAGATCGTATGGGGGATAGCACGGGGTACTGTGTGAGTGTGTGAGTGTATGAATGCATGTACTGTACGGTGCGTGGGCTTAGGAAGGATCTTTTTGTCTGTTCACCATCATTTATTGACGGTGAACTTGGGCTTGCTTCTCGAGAATTGCCTTCCGCTCAGCTTCGAGAGCTGCTTTCTGCTGCTCGAGCCGCGCAAGCACCTCTTCTTCGGACTGTTGCATGAGCTGCAACTGCATCTTCTTCGCGTCCGTGTCTTCGCGTAACTGGATGCCGTAAAAGTACCCCACTGGAACGATAATGACTGCAAGAGCTGGAACAATGTTCTTCCTCAATCGATGCATCACCGACATTGTATCAAGTGATTCTAGGCAAGCAGTGGGCGTCTGCTTTCTCTCTCTCACACACAGCCGTGCTTCTCTTTGCCACCCCCAGCCCCCCGTCTCAGTATAAGACGGGGCTTGAAAAAATGGGAGAGGGCAAAAAGAAGGGTGACGTTTGTTTACACAAAATCGTTGTGTGTTTTCAACTTCCTCTGGCACCCCCTCTCTCCCTGCCTCCCTTGCCCCGCTCCCTTTGCTTTAAACTTTACAGTCATGTCCTCCAAGTTCGTTGGTGCGCTCCAGGGTGCTGTTACTAAGCTGAACGGTATTTCAATAAAAGGAACCTCACGTTGCAACATCAGAAACCTTACTCAAAGGACAATCGTATCCATCGGTCTTCCCTTTCTTATTTTCTATAGCTGCTCAGAAACCCATCGTGTACAATGCCAAGGTCGCCGTCGAGGTCGCCAAGCAGGTGTACGTCAAGGAGGGAATGCACTTTCCCACCGGTAGCCAGTTTGCCGAGGCCGAACAGACCGCAAAGAAGTACCTTAACCTCAGCGCGTGGAAGAAGGTCACTGCCGGCGATGTTGTCAAGGGCAGCATTGTCGCCGCCGAACTCTACACTTTCTTCCTCATCGGCGAAATCGTGGGCCGTAGAAACTTGATTGGTTACAACGTCGAGTCGGCAGACGCCCATGATGCTCACCACTAAATCACTGCCGAGCTTTCTTTCTCACCCACCCCCTCTTCAACACTTCCTCTTTGTCATTCCACAACCCTGCGCGGCCATCATCTTGCAGCGTGTCTAGACCGTTCTTATTTGATTCAAATGGACTAGTAAAAAAATATACAATGATGTATTTCTCGTTCTGTCCAATAATGAATGAAGATAATGTTCAGTATAATACAGCTTTTTGTTCCTTTATACAAGAGGATTTTGCTTCCTGATAGACGAAGAGCGAGGGTATGTTCAGGGCAGGGAAAGGTGGAATGGAAATCAATGCTGACGCGTACGAGGTGCTTTAGGCGCTGAGCCCGTGTCGATCAGCAATGCGTTATCATAATTTGAGATATAGTAGTACCGGTATCCATGCGTCGGCCTCGACCGGTCAGGTATGTTTCGGCGCGTCATTTGCTCCTTGATATCGTTTCTGGGATCCATCGCCTGTGCCGGGCGGGTCATTATGGGCGGTAACGTCAAGGCAGCTGACGGGGCTCGCCCAGACACTTCTCTGATTGCGGGTAGATGGATTATAGGTGAGAGGGCCCTAGTAGCAGAGGATGCGACAGGGGGTGGCAACCTGTGTAGGGAGCGGAAATGACAAGGGAAAAAATACTGGAGAGACGGAGACGTACCCATGTCTGCAACGTGGGGTTGCTGCTGTGGCAGGTTGCTCAGAGCGTTGTTGAAAGGGAATTCATTGTGTAATGACGATGATGACATCGACGTCCTCGCTGAGAAACATGCTTGATAGGCGGTGGGATCGCTCCCTTCGTCCACTGCACCATTCGCTTGCTGCTGCTGTTGTTGTTGCTCCTTCTCCTGAGAGGCCCATCTTTCAGAAGAGCTTCCTACGGTTGTAGCTGACATCGATGTTGGAGCTACCCCGGCAGCGATGAATCGGGCAGGAGGAGTTGCGGCGGGGGTTGGAACACTGCCATGACCATCATCCGAGCTCCACAACTCTTCTTCGAGATACATGGCAGGTGTTATAGGACCAGCGAATATCAAATGATCCATTAAGGGCATCCATTGCCAGACCTCTTTCGCAGCCAACATGCGGTGGTAGACAACGATGGCGCGGGCAGACATTTGGATCGGATGATGGTTCCGCAGTTCCTCATCATCTTCCCCAACAGTACCAAACAATGTTGCGACCCACTGCTTGGCTTCATTAGAATAATCCTCCCAGGGAACGTATATCCATAAGGCATTCTCGACTTCTTGTTGGCTGATGCAGCCAGTGTAGCGACGTTGAATCATTCTGTCGACGACCTCTGGCGGACAGCCTTCGATGCTCAAAGGACAGCCACTACCTGAAACACCCGCACGTACTGTCCTACCCAGCGCCGCGATCAAGTCGTTCGTTCCATCAAATACTCGGCAGTAGTGCCCTATTTTCTCCTTCTGATGTTCTTGTAAAAGTCTCCATGTTGCAACAGTGTTTTGAATGAGGTTGCGAATGTCAGCCTCGGTCAAGCTTCCTGCGACTAACTTGTTCCTGCTAAAAATAGAACAATAAGTAACGAGAGGGTAAAAAGTTGTTTCGCTTGAATCAGTCATTACGGGGGGGAAGCTCACCTCATGTTAGAAGAACAGAGTTGGTGATTGTGAACCTGTAGATAAAGCAGGTAAAAGGCGTCGTCTTTGTCGGTCGTCATATGCCGAAAGCACGCAGCGAGAGATAAATAGGGTTCCCCCCGAGGCGAGCTGGCTTTAAAAATCGGATAGGCAGTGGCTGTGGGTGTGGAGTGGGATTCAATGCAGAAACAGATGGAGTTTGAAAATCTCTTAATAACCTTCTGTTACTCTTCGTTACCCGATTCCAAACGGTGATATTCCCAGGACGAACAAGCGAAGAAGCGGTAGGGCCGCAAAGATAAGAGACGAAACATATGCAGACGTTTACACCTCGTCATAGACATAAAACAGACAATGTGATGAGGACAGGTACGCGTAGTCAATGAGACCTCCATAGAAGTTTGAGGGTGCAATAACGGTCTTCCTCAGCAGACAGGTCGTTTGATCACGTTGATCCCCATCTGCTCGACCGGAAATCGTATTCTTTATCCGCGATTGCTGGAGGTAAATTCGAATCTCTGAGTTGAGAGATGAAATCGAGCGGTAGACATGCTTATTTGAGCAATCTACTAAAGAAAGGCATAAAGGTCTGTGTGCGTGTCATCCCTGCATCCGTCGACTTTTAGGGTAATGATCAGCAGTCCATGATTGCGCAGTCAAGGACAACGGCAGTGCATGAATTTGGGATAGCAACCCACACGGCCATAAAAAATTAAAAACTTTGCCCGCCCACCCCCTTCCCCACATTTTCTTTCTCGTTCCTTGTTTTTCTTTTCCCTTCGCTCACTGTCAAAGGTCATACTCAAGCAAAGTTTTGCCTTATCATCACCACCGCTAACCTAGAATCCATTCACGGCAATCCATTGCCATGTTCAACATTGCTCCCTATATTGCCAAAGCAAGTAGCTCGTGTTGTTGAGCTTATTGGATCGTCCCTGTGTAGCAACGATTCGCTGATGCAGGCATTTCTATAGTATGTACGGACATTCCATGCATTGAACGATCAATGGCAAGTGCCGTATAGCCATACCCAATTCGGTGTCGTACTCATGGTCGATGTTGTCGGTAAAGCTGTGAGAAGTAAAGGCGCTGTTTAATAGAGGATGCAACTAAACAAACAGATTTGCCTTCGTTCTGGCAAATAGGCTTCAGCAAGGTGAGGAAAGAATCCCTTCGATTATTGTCACCCTCATGTGTTTCTTCACCGACACCTGCCCGCTTTCCTTTTTCCACCACCAGTTGACGACTTTGGCTACCGAAAAAGGCGTATCGGGGGCTGAAGCAATTGCGTTGGAGATCGGTACATATATGGGCGAGGTGAGTAAGAAATCGCGCCCACAAGTTGATCCGCTAACTCTTTTTGTCATGAGATTTGTAGTGCATCCAGATAATTGAATCGTATGGCGGTGATGTAGTAAAGGTAGGTCATATTGTGCCCCAGAGAATAGGCACCCTTTGGGTGTTCACCATTTGGAGAGGAAGAATAATAGCAAATAAACACAAGAACCCATTTTTGTCATGTCCGTACAGTTTCTCGGTGATGCAGTGCTCGTCAGCTTTCAGCCTTCCCTTGACGATCCTACTGCCGATCTCTCCGAGATGACCAAAGAATCTTTGAAGCGTCGCAAAAGCCATCTTGTGCGACGCGCTGTTGAGTGCGGTCAGCAGTTGCTCGCTCGTCTTTCGCATTATCGAGTCTATCTCACTGCAGAAGAACGGACAAAACATCGTGCTGCTTTCGGAGAATCTGACTCCCGAGAAAAGGCCCGTGAACAGCGCTTCTTCTTGTTCGACGGCCAAAGCACCGGTGACTCTTCTACCAGCAATACAAGTACAAGCAGTCAGCCGAGTAACAACAGCAATACCTCCACAAGGATAAATGATGAAGCAGTATCAACAAATCCTTATATGAAAACTCGCCTGTGGAACTGTCTTCCTTCGCTCATTAATCGCCACCAGGAGGCGAACGGACGCCGTTCACGCCGCCAGCGCCGGCAACTTCTTGTTGGAAATAACAACCGCAAACAGCACAGTCGTATCTATGCTCATCATCGAGCTAGCTTATCGACCGAGACTTTGGGTAGAAATGTGAACGCTATTGACCTTGAGCTGCATATCGCTGTCTCTTGTGGAGATTTGACCAACGTCATTCTCGGTGAACGAGATCCGCAATTAACAAGTCAACAGCAAGAGTTACAGAAACACCAGCATCAACAACTAGATGATATCGTTGCAGAAAATATCAAAGGTTCATATAATCAGCCGCCATTTTCACCCGACAGTATTGAGTATACCGGTCGACTTGAATACGCCATATGTGGTCCTGCTGTTGAGTGGCTTGAGGATGCGCTGGCGGCTGCCAAAGCAGGCGAGATGACAATTACACCTGAGGTGTACCGCCTTGTCCAATTGAACCCGCCGCTTTACATGTCGTACGAAAAGCGCAACCAATTTTACCTGGTCAAAGCCAAAGTCCAATGGAATCGCCATCATCACCTCCCTCCAACACCGTCGGCAAACAACAGCATGCAAAACCTCCCCAAACCTCAGCCACCGCCTGCTTACAATAGTAGAATGATGTCTAATCCCAACTATTTCAAATATGTCAACCGCAGTGCGCTCTACAGGCTTAGACGAGGCTCTGAGGGCAATTTCACAGCTCAGTTTCGGGACGTTACCATTATGTTTATAAGCCTCGGTAAACTGAACGTGGCCACACCCAAAGGACTGGATACGGCCCAGAAAGCTCTCGTATCTGCTATCCGACTTCTTGTCCAGTACGACGGCATGTTACAGCAGTTTGCTGTAGATGACAAGGGTAAGCGGTATGAATTCATCCACACACAGCAGATTTAATATCTCCATTTTCGTCAGGTCCGACATTGCTTGCCGTATTCGGACTTCCACCTCTATCCCATGAACGGGAAGCGGTGTTTGCGGCCAAAGCTGCCATCGATATCCGTGATGCCTACCGCCAAATCGACCTCCCAGACTTTTCAATTGCCCTTTCAAGCGGTACGATATTCAGCGCAGTGCTGCCACAGGGCAATCCATACCGTCGAGACCCTAGCATTTCAGGTGAAACAATCATTCTTGCGGTGAGAATGCTCAAATTCCCGTTTGCAATAAAGAACGTTGTCTGCGACGAAGCCACTAAGCAACAAATACGCGGCTTATGCGAGTTCAAGGATAAAGGCGTTAATAATGTCAAGGGGAAGATCAAGCCTATTCAAATATATCAGATTATGCGTTTCGGCCAGCCGGGAAAGCCGAAACGCGCGTTTCAAACTCAACAACAAGGAGACTTCATTGGCTATAAACTCGAGATGGAGCGCGCGACTCAGTTAATTGACGACTGGCACCACGAGGCCCAGAATCGCCACGTCTTGATCATCTCGGGTCCTTCGGGCGTAGGCAAGAGTTTTTTTTGCCAGACAATTGCCAGAACAATCACCTCGCTAGGCGTCCAGGCATGGTACGTTTCCAACTGTATTTTTTTTTGAATTGTATCTGTATTAAACAAGATTCACTTGCATAGTTGGTCGTTTTCGACTGAAGGTAAATGACAACTGGTGGGTATGCGATACACCGTAACTCACTGATTGGCTATATGTATTGGGACTTGTATATAGTTGAAAAAGGGTCTAAATACTTCCTAATTAAAAGCCTGTTAATATCGCTCTTTGAGATCATCGACTCAGATGGGCTCCCGGACAATATAAAGCGCCGCATGTCATTTGTGCAAGGCCCATTCGTCGGTCCCCAGAGCGCAAATAGTGGCGCAAATGCTCTATCCTCTAATGCTGCAGACCGGAGCTCAACCTCTTCCCTGATCTCGATGGAGCCTCTAAGTAGGCTTCAGTCAGCCTCATCCATACGATGCTATAATGCTAGCTCCCACAATAACGGCGATGTCAACAACGAACTGGCGGAACTGATACGGAAATGTCTAAAAAAATGTGGTGAGACGGATAACTTGCTACCGCTGTTTAAGGCAGTTTTCATGTCGCTTGCTGATCTCGAGGAGAACAAATATACAATCCGCTTGGATGGACGCGCGCGGGACATTTTACTCTCGGATGTTATCATAAAAATGGTCCGGCACGTTTCGGAACATGTCGAGTTGGTGTTTATTTGTGATGATGTACAGTGTAAGTGCAGAGCTTCGAATCGACTGTGCAGAAGCTTCGCTGATATTTGGAATATACCAGGGGCCGACTCTGCGTCGATCAAGGTGTTACATCAGGTCCACGAACAGTGTCCGCGAGTGATGCTCATCATGGCCACACGGACCATGCGGGACTATAACCTCACTTTCATTAAGGATTTCTGCAAATCGGGGACACACAGGGAGATTGCCCTGAACGGACTCGGTGCGGATGAAATCGGAGAAATTATTATCCAAGCCTTCAAGAGTGGGGTCGTCAAGAGCGTAAACCCCGAAATCGTCCGTGTCTTTCAGAAGCGCACTGCAGGGAATCCTCTCTATGTCAAGTAAGGACTCTCTTCTTTGGTCAGACCGAGCATATTAATCACATTGTATTTCATGTAGGAACATGGCTATCGTTCTTAAGGACTTCAATAAGCATATCACAGTGATGGATGGCGAACTTATCGCAAGCAGTAGTGAGTTTGACCTAGCAGATACGCTGGGCAATTTTGACTACAAGCGTATCATTAAAATGCAATTTGATCGGCTTGACGCGGGATTTCAAGAATTCCTCACGGTTGGTTTTCATTGATTAACGGTAATGATATCACTAAACCAGCACACTTAGGCCGCAAGTTTCCTTGACCAGTCTTTTACGATCCAGGAGGTGATGACAATCATCAGCCATGACAATGCAATATTTAGAGCGAGCAGCCTTTCCGAGGTCATTGAGCTTATCATGGGATACGACCGATACCACTTTCTCCAGGTAGTTGAGAAGCCCGGTCTCCAGGAGGTCAACCCAGGCGACATCACTTTCAGTTTTGCACATATTACAATACCTGAGTGCATATACGCCATGGTTTCTTTTGGCATGCGCAGAATGTTTCACGAGTCCTTAGCACAGCATTACGAGGAGCAGATGAAGAAAGAGAACGATATTGATCTTTTACCGAAAATTGCACGCCACTATCTCAAGATATCCAATCCAGCCAAGCAGTTGATGTACCTTGAAAAGCTCGCTGACCACAATATCCGGTCTTTTTGTCTGCCCGAAGCGACGGAGAACTTGAGGAACATTGTCCGCATTCTGGATGGGAATGAAGAAGATGACGCGATTCAATACTCTCGAGGGCGGCGAAGCGATGTGTATCGGCGACTGGGAATATGTTATACGATGCGAACAAAACTCAGCGAAGGCGAACGGTACCTTCACATGGCTCTTGAGACCCTTGGCCATCCGTGGCCTGAGACAAATATTAAATTCTTCAGTAAATTCTGGATGAACCGTGCACTCCAGTATCAGCACCGGCGATGGGGATCCTTTGGGACGTTCAAATCTAACCGTAAAAAAGAAGTCTGGAAGCGTATCGTTGAGATTATGGTGCATCTTTCCAACATCTATTATTATACCGGCAAAGGCCGTCACTTCATTTACACATGCCTGCTTGGATTGAATGCATGCGAACGACTTGGTCGTGAAGGTGGGAGCGAGTACTACATATTCTTTCTCGCGCGCAATTCTCTCCTTTGCTGGCTCAACGACCAAAAGAACCACAGCGTCTTTTATATCCAACAGGCCCAGTATTATGCGTCGGATAAGCATGAACCTGGCAATCTAACTATCAACGCCATGCTCCATTTCGCGGCCGGTGCTTTCCATGAAGCTCGCACATTCCTATATCAGTCTATCGAAGCAGTCAAAACGCTGGGAGTGATCACGGACTGCCAGGCATTCTACCGGTCAGTCGGTCTGGTATTGACAATGCGGATATTCGAGGGCAAACTCAGTAATTCTCCGGATGACCTAAGGCTCTTGAAGCAGATGGCTGAACTCGCGCATGTAAATGGCGACTACGAGGCTGAGGTGTGGATTGGCGTGTATAATGCCGGCAACGCCATCATCACCGATCGACTCAGGGACTGCGAACCCTTTGTAACCCTCCTAGAAGCACATATCAAAGAAACAGCCGACTATAACCAGATTGCCATTTATGGCACGTTGGTCTGCTACTATGCCCGCATGCGCAACCATGAGAACGCAAGGCGTCATCTAAGGCTTCTGGTCCATAGTTTGCCGTCGTTGACCGTGACCTGTAAGTAGCTTGGGAAGTAAGAACAGGCACCCGCATCTATCTGTAAGCTCAAGCCAACACAATGTTCACTAGTCAACACTTTTCCTATCTTTGGGCTGATCTTTGCCACAATGGGTCTATATCGGATGATCGAAGATGACGAAGTCAAGCTCTTGTCTTCTGAAGACAAAAAGAGCTATGACCGGTTCAATCTTGTCGTAGCGCGGATTAACCATGCATTCCAGCAGGTTAAATTCTGGGAATTTACGCAGCCGTGTCTGTATCTTGCGCGCGCATTGCCCTACATCGCAACGGGGCGGACCGTGGAGGGATGTTTGGTAAGTCAGATTTAATAGAACAAATAGCAAGAAGCTCATATATCCGCACGTCGCTGTTTTGTCAAGGTACTGCAACATGGCTACTACGAGATGCATAATATCAAGGAAATCACGTTTCTCAAAGGATACTATATGGCCAACCTAGGCAAATTTGCATTCACCCCTGACGAACGCAAGAAATGGACAGAAAGCGCAAGGGCAGAATTCGATCTCTTGGACATACCTACCCATATCTACTGTAATCCGGACCCGGCAGCCCCTTTACCGACCAACATGCTCGCGTTGACAACTAAAGTCGAAGCGCAAGAAGAGTAGTCGGTATGGGCGGTGATCTTCCCATCCGTCCTGGTTTTTCCTTTATTTTATTGTTTTATTACTACTTTATAATCCATAATGCTACTATACTACTCCTACTCCTCCTACTATTTGCATGGTTTTGATGTACATAAATCCCATCTGTTCTATTCTAATCTTCGTGTAAAGCAGCTAACAGCCATAAAATAAACCCGCTTAATTGCTCTTATACGCTACTTTGGAATCGGCGCGATGGCGGCATTTGTGACTATTGCCCCGAATGGTGCGACGTGGACGACAGAAAGGAGCCCCCCTTTCTTCATCTCTTCATCTTCGGTGACCTTCCTTAGACTAAAGTAGCATATTTCGACCATGGTATGTCTCGAGCTTACGAGCAAGGGAAAGGAGAGTGGGGTTTGGGCGAATATGATGGAAGAGAGAAAATAAGAAGCGAGATGAACATGGTCAGCGCGCGTCTCAGAGATGTGAGGAATGCACATTAAAGATGAACGCAACCGCTCCCCCCCAAAAAAAAAATAATAAGACGCGATGAATCCAACATTTCCCAAACTCACAAAGCTATTTTGCGCGCACCTATTTTTTATAACAATTTACCCTTTTTCTGTAGGGCATGCGAATAGACATCAAGGTAATATAGCATTACCGCCGACTTATATCATCCGAACTCGACCTAATAGAACAATCGTCCATCGCCGCCGCCTCATTTCTTAGCGCAAACTCTTGTCACGTTCCGAGCGCGTGAAAAGTGTTGACCTTCATCCCACTGAGCCATGGGTGCTTGCCAGCTTATATAATGGCCACGTTTATATTTATAATTACGAGACGCAGGTAATGCTAACTTCGGAACGTCCGCTTCTGTACAGAATTGTACGCTCGCCAGAACCTTGCCCTCACTCTCTGTCTATGTACGTATCTCAATAGGCTGTCGTTAAAACCTTTGAGGTGGCCGATGTCCCTGGTAAACACATTATATGAGAAAAAAAAACCACCCTATTTTCGGTTGAGTCTCACATTTCATTGGGTAGTGCGCGCTGCCAAGTTCATTGCTCGCAAAAACTGGATTGTCACCGGCTCAGATGACTCGCAGATCCGAGTGTTCAACTACAACACACATGAGAAGGTTGCCAGCTTCGAAGGCCACCCCGATTACATCCGTTGCTTGGCAGTCCATCCTACACAACCGCTGGTTTTGTCAGGTTCAGACGATATGACGATTCGCTTATGGGACTGGGATAAAGGCTGGAAGTGTGTCCAGGTAGGGAGTTTTTTTTTGTTTCCACCAATGAGTGAGCGCGCACGCGCGCGCGCATGGAGGGGGAAAAAACATCAAATGACGAAACCACTTCAGATTTTCGAAGGTCACTCGCACTTTGTCATGCATTTGGCATTCAACCCCAAGGATTCCAACACATTCGCGTCTGCATGTCTTGATGGTCTTATCAAGGTGTGGTCGCTTGGCTCCAACGTACCGAACTTTACACTCGAAGGGCATGAGAAGGGCGTAAACTATGTGGATTACTATCATGGGGGTGACAAACCGTACTTGATCTCGTGTGCCGATGATACGTAAGTTTTCTAGGCTCAGCAAAGGATAGCACAGTTCGCTAAGGACAATGAGATAGGTTGGTGAAAGTATGGGATTATCAGAACAAAAATTGTGTGCAAACCCTCGAGGGTCACAGCCAGAACGTCAACTTCGCCTCCTTCCATCCCGAACTACCCATCATCATGTCTGGTTCCGAAGACGGCACGGTCCGCATCTGGAATGCAGATACCTATCGCCTGGAAAATAGCCTCAACTATGGTCTCGAGCGCGCGTGGTGCATTGCTTATCAGAAGGGCGGTAACAACGTTGCGCTTGGCTTCGATGAAGGTTCCGTGGTGATTAAGTTGGGGCGAGAAGAGCCTGCTGTGTCGATGGATGCTTCTGGCAAAATAATTTGGGCGAAGCACTCTGAGATACAGACAGCGAACGTCAAAGCTGGTGTTGGTAAGGATTTTCCTTTAGCGAGTGGTTTTCAGACCTACTAGACAAGGAATTTTTTGAAATAGACGATACTGCTAAGGATGGCGAACGCCTTGCGCTACCGATCAAAGATCTGGGTAGCTGTGAAGTCTATCCGCAGACGCTGCAGCACTCGCCAAACGGCCGTTTTGTCGTGGTCTGTGGCGACGGCGAGTACATTATCTACACCGCACTTGCCTGGCGTAATAAGAGCTTTGGTAGTGGCCTTAGCTTTGTATGGGCAGCCGACCCCAATGTATACGCTGTCCGTGAATCGACCTCACGGGTCAAGATTTTCAAGAATTTCAAGGAACGTGTTGGCCTGTTACCAAAGCTCAATTATGCTGCAGAAGGAATCTTCGGTGGTGCGCTTCTAGGTGTCCGCTCGAATGGGTTCTTGAACTTTTACGATTGGGAGACGGGTGCCGTCGTGCGCCGCATCGATGTGGATGCCAAGCAGGTGTTCTGGTCAGATCAAGGCGACCTAGTAGCGATAGTATGCGATGAGTCATTCTACATTTTACGCTACAATGCCCAGGCATATTCTCAGTTTATTGAGAACGGGGGCGATCCTGGTGTGGAAGGTGTGGAGGAGGCTTTTACTTTTGTGAACGACATTGCCGAGAGGTAAAAAGCGGATGCGCTAGGGAAATAACGAGATGATTTAACCCTGGCTTTTATTATTATTACCTTACCGATAGCGCCCGAACGGGTACTTGGGCCGGCGACTGCTTCATCTATACTAATAATGCTAACCGTCTAAATTATTTGGTTGGCGATGTTACTTATACCATCAGCCATTTCGACAAGTAAGTTAAGAGAACGTAACGACACCCAGAACTGGAACTCAATTGTTATCTCGCACAGACCCATGTATCTTCTGGGATACTCGCCTCGAGAAAACCGCGTGTATCTTGCCGACAGAGTATGTATTAACAATGGACAGCAAAGACTTGCAGCGATATTCATTGTTCGCTAGGACGTTGGAATTTTCAGCTACAGCTTATCTCTCGCAGTGATTGACTATCAGACCGCTGTTTTGCGAGGAGATCTTGAGTCTGCAGCCAAGCTACTGCCTTCCATCCCCGTAGATCAGCGTGGACGAATTGCCCGGTTCCTCGAGTCGCAGGATCTCAAAGATCTTGCTCTCGAGGTATCAACCGACGCAGAGCAGAAGTTTGATTTGGCGCTTCAGCTCGGCAAGCTCGAGACTGCGACAGCACTGGCACGCGAGCTGGACAGCGAGGCACGATGGCGTAACCTGAGCGATGTTGCACTGGCGAACTGGAAATTCGACCTTGCTGAAGAATCCCTTCAGAAGGCCAAGGACCTCAGCGGTCTGTTGCTCTTTTACACCGCAAGTGGCAATCGTGACGGCATGCGCAAGGTTGCTGATCAGGCCCGTAAGTAGTGGATGTGCATATATGATTCCATATGAGCGGTGCTGAATGGGTGAGAATGCATAGTGGAGAAGGGGAAGAACAACATCGCGTTCACTGCGCTATTCGAGCTCGGAGCGATGGATGAGGCAATCCAGCTATTGATCAAGACCGAACGTCTGCCGGAGGCGGCAATGCTCGCACGAACCTATGCACCGGATCAGATGGCATCGATTGTCACGCTTTGGAAAGAAGACTTGATCAAGCGGGGACGCAACAAGACGGCCGAGGCCTTGGCGAATCCTTTAGAGTATCCGAACCTGTTCAATGAGATGCAGAAGGTGGGCGTTCTACAGTGAGACCATGGTTTGTTGTATCTGACAAGAGCTTTCGGTTTATTATATAGGCACAAGAGCCACCACAAGATCTATTATAATTCCTTTATTTTTAACTCGCCCCTCCCTTCCTTACTCGCATGCAATACACACACGCGCTTAAAAAAATAAAGTATGAGACATTTTGGTGTTTTTGTCTGGCAGTCGAATTTAGATATTAGCCAATAAGGCTTCTCCGACCTCCTGGGCGGGCAAAGCGCAAGTAGATTGGCCCATCCTTTTTCATCGGGTACCCATCACCTCCCCACCCCCCCAATCCACCCACCCACCCACCCACCCACCAACCAACCAACCAACCCCATCCATCCATCCGTCCGTCCGTCCGTCCGATCGATCCTATCCAACTTATCCTCTACCGTCTCACTCGCCCTTTACAGAATACTAAACGATCATGTCCGCCGCTGTTGAACGACCACAGACGATCCAGACCATGATTGATGGTGTCGAGCGATACAACCCCGAAAACGCCGAAGTGTTGGAAGATTACCTTGCGGCTCAATGCAAGAATGGTGAATACGATCTGATGGCCAACTTGGCGCTGTTAAAACTGTATGACCAACCCCCATTGCATTAATCGATTCGAAAAAGAATCGGGAAAAAAGCTCACGCGAGTAAGGGTTTTAGTTACCAGTTCAACCCGAAATTGACCAAGAAGTCCGTCATTGTCAATGTGCTCGGCAAAGCATTGACGGCCATCCCCAATCCCGACTTCAATTTATGCATGTATCTTTTGGCTGACCATGTTGTAAGTTTTTTTTTTTTCAATTCAACCTCACTGGTGGTGGGGGGGCGGCGGGTTGGGAGAAGCCTTGGTTTCAATGCTAATGAAGCCATACATTGACACAGGATGATGCCCATGTCCAGAGTATGATTCAGCTCCAACAACTCCTCGAACAGGCCCGTTACGTCGAGTTCTGGAAAGTGTTCAACGAACAAAAATACCGCGACCTCGTCAAGGACATTGCAGGCCTCGACGGCGCCATCCGCGCTGTCATTGCCAAGGTCGTCACCATGTCCTACCAGACCATCGCCGCCCCCGTTCTCCAGGGCTACATTGGCCTTGCCGGAACCGCTTTCGATGCATTCTGCAAGGAGCACCAGTGGACCCTTGAAAACGGCGTCGTCTCCATCCCCATCAACAAGGACAATGAAGCAAAGACCGTCGTCGTTCGCGAAAACATCAAATTCGAGCAGTTGACAAAGATCATTGGTTTTTCCAATGAAATGTAAAATAACAACAACCCCAATAAATGCAGCAGCGTAAAACTTTTTTTTTAAAAACGACCTTGATGCTCGACTTGCCTCTTCCCCTCTCGAGCATATCAACTAAGCTCTGCCCTATAGGGTCGCGTCGAAAGCCGGATTTTCTTTGAAACAATGGTTTAACATTCCGGCTAGAATACGTAGCGTGCGTCTGTGACGCTTTCAACACGAGGAAAGCGTAATATGGAAAAACAAAACCGCGTTCATTTTGCACAGTGATTAAGGAGAGATCTAAATGTAAAGAAATACTGCTACAGTGGGGTGGGGGTATAAAGGTCGATGACAAAGTCACACAGGAACAAAACCGTTCACTGTCCCTCTCTCTCTCTTTTTCCAACACTAGCAGCATTATCGGTCAGAAACCTCTTCATAGTCATCTAGGTCATTTTCATCCTCCTCTGCTGCTACTGGAAGACCTAGTCATAGGGGTCAGTTCCCTTCTTATACCCTTTTACAGAGCAATGCATGATGTTTACCATTGCGTTCCAGTCCAACAATTGACTTTGGTGCGCCGTAGATGTAGTCGGCACTATTACGATTGCTCCGTGCAGTGGTCTGCTGGTGCTGCGGGGTGCGCTGCTGTTGCTGTTGTGCCTGGTCGGTCCAGAAAATGTAATTGAACTCTGTCAAAAGCAGGTGGAAAATACCAGTAGGCATTGCCAGGGTTGCAGAAAATACGATGCCAACATTGCGCATGGTCATCTTGTTGACTTCCGCATGTTGTACCACGCGAATTAAGTGTGCCGACAAAGTCCGGAGAAGGGTGTAGTTGGCCAATGGGAGCATCGAAATCAATCGACCAAGCTCGTGCACACGTTCACGTGGTTCCACAAGGTCCATAACATTCAAAAAGTCCTTCATCATCTCAAGCGTCAGCACATTCTCAGGAAGCTCACGAAGCCACATCTTCAGCAGGCCGGAGATGGTATGGACATCATATTGCTCTTCGGCATGCAAAAGGTCCACGTCGCCCTCTACAAGATCTTGTCAAGACATACACCATACCTGTGCAAAATGCTATTCATACCTTCATTGAAACGCTGTTTAACGCTCTTGATTTTTGTCGCGCTGCCACTCAATCGATAGATTCCTTCTTCGCGAATGGCATTCTTAGCCTCGAGGAATTCTATGCATCGGTACACAATCGCCGGTAATTCGTACTGAGCTGACACTTGGGCGACGCGGACCGCGTCTTTCAAAGGAACTCCAAAGACTTGCTTTGGTCCTATCAATTCGATCTCCTTGCGATTGTAAGGTGTTCTGCCATTGCTATTCGCCGCATTATTACCGCTCTGGAATATCTTTTTGGCCCAGAAGGCTTTTTTGGACTGGCCGTTCTTTCGGATAGCAGCACCACCACCACCATCCTGGCCATTATCTGTCATCTGCATCAGCTGGGCATAGAGACCATCTTCAGGGACTTCTTCCGCATAGTTATTGTTCAATTTGCGACCACCAGGGTTGTTTTCGTTGGTACCAGAGATGCTGTTATTCCTCTTCGCAGCCCCGGGATCAATGTGCTGCGAGATGGCATCCACCCATGCGTCTCGCTCCGCATCCGATTCCGCGCAGAGCACGTGACGGGCGATACCTCCGGGCGCGGATTTCTTCGGCTCAACAATCATAAACGCATGCTTATAAGACGGCTGCTGGTCTTTGTGGGCCCCTTGCTGATCAGCCTCTTTTTGTTTGCCGACCTTGGACTCGAGCAGGTGAATCGTGCCAAGATATTGTCCTTCATCCTAATTCAGAAACAATAAAGCTAAGCTATTCTCGCTCCTCTGGAGGAAATCACAATAACGTACGCTTTCGTAGTACTCCAGATCAGGCCCATTAAGAACAAAGTAGCGGCGTTTATAGCCTCCAAAATTCTTGCCGCGCTTGGTTAGGTACCCTTGTCGGTACTTGGAGGTCTTGGAACTAAGGGATTGATCGATCACGTTGGAGCTTAAGAATTCGCAAATCATCGTCATATCGACCATGGGCAAACGTAGGGCTTGTTGGAGATAATCTTGCATGTATTTCTATCACGACTAAGCATGAACAATGGCTGCTACGTTTATGACGGGGCGTGTAGTCATCATGCAAATGTACCTTGCCCTGTTCCATTTTTTGCGAGGATTGTGAAGAAAAGAGAGCACGATCAGGCAACCTAGCCAGCTGTTGTTCAGTTGATGGATACAAGGATTTAAGCTAGAGGATAAAGAATATATGATCAGACTTTTTGCTCTTCTTTGGAGATTTAGACGTACATTCACATCGAGTGCCAGAAAATCAGAGTACAGCTTCTGGATACGCCATAATTCATCAGGCAAAGCGTGAGGGTTGCTTTCATCAGTGGACTTCCGCACGCCGATGTTGAAAGCAATGACCTGTTTGCCCTTGTCATTCGTAAAATTACAAGTACTGAGAACCTCCACGGTGATGCCTCCCATGGGACCAGGAGCATAAGTATACTCGGTACTGCTCTTCGGTGCTGTTGATGTTGAGGAACTGGATCCGTCCGTATACGGATCATTTGGTACTCCATAGCGAGACTCTTGATGGTGCTGCTGCTGCTGCTGCTGCTGCTGCTGCTGATGTTGACGATGGAGACGCGCCTTTTCATCCGCACTCATTGGCGCTTCATGATAATGATGATGGTTGTTATTGCTATTCGCCCATCGTTGCTGCTGTTGATAAGACTCCTGATCGACATACTGAACTTCTTGTTTCCGCAGCTCTAGGCGCTTTGCTTCTTCAGCAACCCGGCGTGCTTCTTCCTCGACCTCTTGCTGCTTCTTTGCCATCATCAATTTCATGTGCTTGGTTTCCTCTATTTTTCGTGCCTGTTCTTCGATTTCTTGCTGTCGTCGGGCCATAATTTCCTCCATCTGTGCCTGCTCTTGTTTCCGCAATTCCTCATGGGATCTACGCGTAGCTGTTTCTTGCTGCTGGCGTTTAACGTAGTCGTCGATGGACGACGACGAGGGCGGCAGCGGCAGCGGCTGTTGCGGTCTCTCGGCGGTTATGGTGGTGGTAATATTGCCATGAGACGAGTTATTATTATACTTCTTACCCAGAGGCGGGGGTGACAGTGATGTGGCGACAGCAATATCCGGCACATGGCTTTTGGTGGCTGTAGCAGCGGCCATGTTGGTGAGAACGCCCTGATAAATGTGCGCGGCATCGGACACACTATTGCTATTGAATTCATAGATAAACGGCATAGAAGACTCCACGGCGGTTACACCAGGTGTGTCCTGGGTATTCTGTCTGTAAGGCGACCGTGGCGGGGGTACAGGGCCCCCAGCGGCGCTGCCACCGGGGGACGGTGACATCCTTTCCCGTTCAAGGGCTTGATTCCTGTCAAGGAGAATGTCACGCTCCTCTGTCATTGTCGCCAACGATTTTTGCAGATTCTGAATCATTCGTCGCTGCTTCTCAACAATACGCCAAAGCTCATCGTTTTGTGTCGCGAGATCAGAAGGTGATGGCATCTTGGTGTGTATATATGCTCAAGTCAAATAAAAGAAAGGGGGGGGGAAGAGACGATGATTAATATGACAAGAAATGAAGCGCGGAATGCAAATGGCAGTTGCGATTAAGTAAAATTACAGGGATTATAAAAAAGAGTGGAAGGGGGGCAGGAGATTAGCGGTGAGGTTTGGTAGAAGGAGAAGAGGTTTTTGGGGAGAAACGTGTTAGGTAATCCTATTCACCCAATGCAAACCGCTGCTACTAACCGCGAAAGTAACGGGGAACTCGAAATTTTTCTGGACCCATTGGTGATTTCCGATGAGGGGGTTCCTTCAAAACAAAACGAGTTACCTATCGTGTCGATAAGTCAATGCACGCAGCACTGTTCCACTCAGGGTATATCCATTTCTTTGTCTCTTTCCCTTGTTCTCTGTCTGTAATCGTGGCTATAATAAGCAATATGAACTCCTCACTTTATTAAACGTTCGAGTCTGGTTAGCGTAGGTGAACTGTACAACACGAGGAATCGTTCTCAGAAAAAAAAAAGCACAGACATGCTCTTGACTAAAATATAATTTTCCTTTTGCAGAATTTCACATATGATCATTCTACTGACATGCAGTATTGTTGGAGCAAAGTCCTTTGCAGAAGCGCATATACTGTATGCATAATGCAAGGCTCAGAAGGACAACGAAAACAGAGCAAGCCCGAGTGGGGGCTTTTAGAGACCGAAAGCTGCGGACAATTCAGTACAGTACCTAGCTTCACTTGGTGTCTTTGAACTGGTACAAATAGAGACGATAGATCGAACAAGCCGGCCAGATCTGCCGGCACGTGATTATCTCCATCAAGTTCTCTCTCCCAGAGCACACCCCCACTTGAATTGGTTAATTGAATGACCTCCTCCTGTATAAAAAAACAACTGAATTTTACAAGGTCCTGTATTAAATAATAAACCGCATCCTCCAACTGTCTTTGAACCGTCAAACGAAAACACCGCATGTCGTAGTTCGCGATGAAGCTTTCTTCTTTTGTGATGAACGGTGGCATTGCGTCACCTACGCAGACTTGGCGCTCGCAGCTTTGGCACGATCCTCACGATCGATGTTGGCCAATGCTTCACTGGCGTTAACGATCTGGACAACGTTGATGAATTGTTTCAAGAAGCAGATAACTCCACTCACGCCAAGGACGAACCACCACGCAACTGCGATACAATGAATCCATATTTCGTCATTACGCGGAAATGATTTCTTTGCTAGCGACTTACCGTTCATCACACCGCCCTTTTCCAAGTAAAAAGAAAGAACGTATATAGCCACAAAGAACAACTCATTCCCTGCGCACATCAAAAACAAGATCACCTAATTGACCCTTTGTCAGATATCCTCCTGTTTCGCACATAATCTCAGTTCACGACATACATTGTTTGTATAATACATTTTGAGGTACTTGTTGCCCGATTCGGATATCTTCTTATGGCTCGAGGCGCCTGCAGTCATGGAACTAGGACAAACCGAAGAGACTCGTTACTTCACTCTCTCTTGTCTAACATTATGTCCACGCCCCATTACCTGTACATGTGCATATAATGTGAGCTAAAATCCAAGGATATCAGAAACTGGAAGAGAATAGTCCATTCTGGGTATCGCAAAGAAAGAAAGCAAAGAAGGCATGACGTAGTAGATCTGCCGCCGGGTTGAGGTGAGTATATACGGCACTTTTGTTCCATTGGGTGGATGTGGAGAACAGAGGCGAGCGAGGTAATAAACCTAGCACGCACACTCTCCTTCTGGCATTCACCCTCATTTCTCATGATATTTTTTTACCTATCAGTCACCATATCAAGGACGGCACCAAATTTGCTGCCTATAGAAAAAAGCAGCTTTTTGAATTAGTCATACGTGTCAATTTCTTGTACGCCTCGTCCGTACATTGGTCAAAATAGCGAGCTGCGTTGCCGTCTACCGCGTCAAGTAAACAAGAAATACAATATAAGGTGGTGCAGACCTTGGGATGCCAAGGCATGTAGTATAACGAAGCAGAAGCGAGTATGATACGCGTGTAGCCTTTTTCCGTTTGGTTTTTTTTTGGGGGGGAACAACCAAGTGAAGCAATTGTTAAAAAAGATTATTAGGCGCGATAACCTCACACGCTCCATTTACCAATAAGATTAGGAACGAATAGGAAGATGTTCTCCGTCCTTGACGGTTGTATAGTCTTGCTTGCGCTGTTCATGATGGTAAGAACAAAATAGAAAGAATGGCGTTTATATATGTAAATAGAAAAGAGGGCGGTCCGGTCGAGAAAAGATAGAAAGGTTATTTTTTTTTTCCTCGTCCCTACACACGCAAAGGCCGGTCCACACAAACCCAAATTTCCCCAAATTTGGGATGCTCTTCATTATCAGAACGAAGCGCTGGCCTGGTGTGCGGATAGCGTCACGAGGGAGAAAAAGTCATACTGGAACCATCACAGTTGTTAGTTATCCCGTGTATTTCTCTTCCAGCCCTATCTAGACTAAATCACAAGAACCCCTCATCCTTCATCGCGCTTGCATATCGGTTAGTCGTGCTCTGCTTTTCAACATTTGCTTACACGACTCCGATTCAAGGGAAAGCCAAACAAAATACCCGAAATTTCAAATCCAGGTAGCAGCCGCGCAAAAGGTGGGGAGGGCCCGTAAAACTCCTCTCATAAGAACCTCCAGTTGTCTCGGGCCACGTTCTCACGGCCACCCCCTTATCATTTTTTTATGTGCTTAGTCTTACGGTAGCGCTCTCTCTGGGAATGCCAGCCAAGGACTTTCATAATATGATTTACGCTTCAGCATTCTCTCTCATCGTTCCTTCTTGAATATTATCCATGCTCACCTCTGATAGTGTATGCGCATGTGCTTTACGATCTTTGGGGGAAATGTTCGGCTTCATTCTTTCTAAGAATAAGCCTTCATGCACACAATTATATCACTAACATTATCATTGATCCCAATCGGGCAATACGTGAATCTTGACGGGATTGGTAGACCCCATGCTTTCATCAATATGAGAAGTAACATGTCGTCTGTGATAATGCTTATTTGTGTATAAAAATACACAATGCTTTCTGGCTAAGCGCGATATCATTTACCAAGTACAGGCGGAGCAGAAAACATTCCATTTCTTGCAGTGACGCAAGGCTCCATCGATGACGAAGCGTCTTGAGAAATGGAAAATGAAAAAAAGGACCGCGGGTTATGAATGCGGCGCATATAAACCAAAAGAGTATGAACCCATGTTTACATTCAGAACAATCACTGCCAATTACTACGCCAAAATTAACCTCATTTGGTGGCTATGTACGCTTCCTACCATAAGGATTACTCATACAGTGCTATTGTTCATCGTTATTACTATGCTTACGCTGCTGATAGCCTTCAAGGAAATGTCCAAAAAAAAGGAAAAAAAGGAAAATGAAACCGATGCAATGACCATTGAATAATCCGCGCAGAATTTTCGCTGGCTCTCCGCACCCCCAACGGACCCCCAGGTATGGCAAGTATTTTTTTTTTCTCTTGGGCACGAGGATACAAGACGTCTTTTTTCAGTTCTTCTTTTTATTCGTATCGGGAAAAACCCTTGTTTCGTCTCACTGCCATTGCCCTACCCTCCCCTACTGACACCTCCAAAGAGACAGATATGGAACATCAACAACAGCAGCAACAACCATATTATGATCAGCGCTTGTACTATCAACAGTTGCCACCGCAGCCGGATTCTACTGTCGGCCTATCTTACTACAGCCCTACTATGTACACTGAGCCACTGCCAACGAATCAGCAACAACAACAGCAGCAGCAGCAACAGGACTCGTACTATAGAAGCTTCAGCACTTCTCCCTATGAATCGCAGGCTGCAATCCCGGATTACAACAAGTCTTCGATGTATCCGACAACCCAACAAGCATTGCAACAGCAAAACCAGATGCCTAACAGGATGCCGCAGCCAGAGATACAACGTTATGAAGCCGCTCCACCATCCATGACAATGGGTTTTGACTTCTTCCCATCCGCTCCTCCACCACCCCTCGCCGATGCCACTTCTACGTATGATACCCTGGCGACCTCTCCGCTTATGGACAACAACCGTGTCACACTCCGGATCGAGGGCGATCTGGATGCTATGTGCGACGGCTGGACAACTGAGGAATGGAACCAACGTCGTCGTCTAGTCCAATTCTGGCGTGACGAAGACGACCATCTAATCCGCTGCGGCTTCCAACCTGTAGCCCAAGAAGCGCATCGCGGTCAAGTCAATTCTATCGAAGGGTTTACAATTGTGTCATGCATCTACTGGCCAGAACGCAATGATTATTTTATTACCTCCGTCGACTTGATTCATCTCCTTGAGGTCGTCATGCATATGCAGTTCACGGTCGAGGAAAAGAACAGGGTCAGGCGGAATCTGGAAGGTTTCCGGCCGCTCACAGTCTCGAAATCGCGCCCGGACAGCTCTGACTTCTTTAAGCTGATTATGAACTTCCCACACCCGAAGCCCCGGAATATCGAAAAAGATCTCAAGGTCTTTCCTTGGCGGACGCTTGCTCTTGCTCTTAACAAGATTGTCGCAAAATACCGTATGATTCAAAAATAACTATAGTAGATACTCAACAACATCGGCGGCTAGATTGCTTGTGGAAAAAAAAAAAGAGAGAAAAGAAAAAACTACGGATCTCTTCACCCGCCTGTACATTATTATCAGCCCTCACCCTTCTTTCTGTAAATATAAGCATAAAAGTTTTACACACGTGTCCAGTTACCAGAAGCCTGGTCAGTCTACCCCTCATTGTGTCAGTTGATTATGTAAGACTGTCAACACTATTGTGATATCATTAGGTGTGACCTCAAGGAGGGATGCTGATAGATTGAAACAAAAGAGATGATGGTTTCGGTTCCAGAATTCCCTATGTAACCTTGATGATCAACATGGCTTCAACATCATCTAGGCACTTTGAATCAACTTTCAAAAGCCGTCTATATGCTTCAACACTTTCCTCTATCTTCTTTTCTCATCCATACGTTTCACCCTTCTAAACAGAAGCTCCCAGATGCGAGTATCACATCCGGCAGTTCCCATCATTTCTTCTTCAGCTATAGGAGTATGTTATCACTGCTGTATCACCTTATAGTTTATTCCCAAATAGATAAAATCGCATAAATTGTACAAAATTGTCGTAGCATTTCTTTGATCACTACCAGATTCGGGCTTTGTGGCACCTCCAGCGGTGGCATCAAACTTCCCAAGAGAGCTGAGCTTCAGCTTGTCGCTAGGGTAAAACGGAGTGTCTGCTAAGTCATCAGAACTGAGCCGTTCCTTTAAAAAAAATAACACGGAAGATGTATATGTTGCAAAGTTGATACATATCTTGGCTGTCGTACTTATCATTCCAGTGGATCCACCCACCCATTGTTTTCTTTTTCCTTGAGTTCACCTAGGCACCAGCATTTCCCCGAGAATATGGTCTTATGACCAACAGGTGAGTTCATTGAGCACGGATGTTTGATAACCTCTCATATTAGGCGATGTCTGACCGCGTCGAACTCTGTCCAGTCCACACTTTCTAGCATTCCTGCTAAGTTATGTAGTCTCCCTTTCCCAAGAGTTTGCAATGCCCTACAATAAAGAGCCCATCAGGACAACCAGATGAATGCATTCTTTGACCGAAATTCATAGAAGTCTATATGATATTTGAAAAAATTTACAACTCGTTCGGAACACAGAAAGAAAGATTCTCAATAGCATGATGGGCGGTGTCTTCCTCGGTCACCAGAAAGCTCCTGATGCAAATCAGTATATATATAGCTGTCTGTTCCAACAAGTGGCGCCTTTTGAACATTTTGGAGCAGGCGAGAACACCCTGGAGAATGTTTCAAAAGCTGCTGCATGACTGACTTGGGGGTGAGCTAGAATTTTGAACACTGAACACCGCGTCGGCACCCCTTTGTAGCCCGTCATGGTTCTGAAACTGCCGTTTGGAAATTGATAGGCTTTCAGGCGCGTAGTACAGATCAGCATTTTTAACAGCTTCAAGCATGCTCTGATAATGGGTCAGATGACGCCTCAACGATTACGCGCTCGTCGTCCCTGAGTCCAACCACCGTAGCGTTATCCAATGCCGTTAACAAAACTTCGGCGTAAGGCTAATTCATGGGCGTTTGGCAAACACAGCTTGGGAACCAATCGTTATTTTTTTTTCTCTGTCCTACACAACGGGTCAGCATGGTACATTCATCATACAATCAGCACGTCCCACTCAAACCACTATGCTCCTGGCAGTACTTGAAAATCGGAACAATGCAGTCGAAGTAAAAAATGCTCTCATGGTTTGATACCAAATTGTTTGGACGGCAGCATTCTGGACGCAAAAGCCCCAGCAAGATATACCTCATGGTTTTGAACATGCCGTTTTCGGCTGGTACGACTGCCAAGTTGAAGTAGGCTGTGAGTCTTTCTTCGAGCGTTGCTAGCTCTGTCCTCTGTCACGTCCTTTGCCATCTTCAACGTGGCTCCAAACTTTCCGGGAAAAAAAAACACGACACATAGCCATAAGTTTTATCCATGTCTTACGCTAATATCGATCGTCGTCCGCTGGTTTCGTTTGATTTCAAATGCCCTGCGCTAAATTTGTTCTCCACAGTGAGCATCATTTTCTGATTTAAAACATCAGGAAGCAAAATAGGATGCCGGCGAGACTTTGCTTGCACGCAAAGAACGGCAATGGTGATGTAATTGGATAGCATGGGATAGCAAAGAGCATTCTATGTATAGCATATGTGTGCTAGGGCACGACTTTATTTCAGAAAATGGTGTATGCAACATCCATGTCCATGAGAAAAGGGCGGGGGGACTACCACTCTATTTTTGTGATCATGCGCATTCGGAGTTCATCGACACATTACATCGGGTTCGGTTATGCAACCTGGAAAGCTTTCTTTTTTTCGCTGTTACTTACATTCCCAACGATGGCTAATGAGTCTACAACCGCAAGCAAAATTTCGTCTCGTGCTGTAGCCAGCATGGCTGTCCCGAACCCCATGCGCGACACGCTCAATGGGGCCTGGGATTGCATTTTCGACCCCATCAATCCTTGCGTGAATCTCGGTATTGCCCAGAACGACCTCATGCTACCTGAGCTGCGGGAGAAGGTAAAAGAAACATGGTTTGCCCAGCTGTAACGTTTGCGGTGGTGCCCAGCATTTGATGCCCGAATACGCTGCTGATAAACTTGAGATCATTTCAGATCCCGGCGTGCCTTGGTTTTCAAGATTCGGTATGAAGTCCATACATTTGAAAGAGTGGTCTCCTGCTAACAAAGTGGGCAACGGCCTCGCACACGCACAAACAAAAAAAAGGATCTGGCATACGGCACGCCCTATGGCTCGAAGAAGTTGCGATCACTTGTGGGATCGCTTGTGACACGTCACTTTGGTGCGGTGGTTCCTATAGACAAGGAGCATGTGTTTGCTACGACAGGCGCTGGCGCTGCAGTATATTTTCTAACGATGGCTGTAACGGACCCAGGCGACAGCATGTTCGTGATCGCTCCGTATTATGGTAATTTTGACACAGATGTGTGCTTGAATACAGGTGTCGATATCGTGCCGCTTTATCTTAATGCCGCGGACGACTTCTCCCTTGACGTGGATCCGGCAACCCTCGACGAAGCCATGGCTCAGGCAACTGCCCAGGGAAAGAAAATAAAGGCGCTCATGCTGACCAACCCGCATAATCCCCTCGGACGGTAAACAGGGAAAAAGGAATGGTCCTTGGCCACAGCAACTCATCATTACTCTAGCTGCTTGACCCGTGAGAACATTGAGAAGCTTCTCCAATTTGCTAGGAAGTACCACCTTCACTTCATTTCCGATGAAATCTATGCGCTGTCGACGTTTAATGACATTCTGGATCCAAGCAAGCCTAATTCCTTTGTCTCGGTCCTGAGCTTAGAGAACCTCAAGGACCTTATCGACCCCTCCTTCGTCCACGTGATCTACGGGATGTCCAAAGACTTTTGCATAAACGGGCTTCGCATTGGGTTTATCATCGACCAGGCGAATGCAGAACTGCACGAAGTGCTCAAAGCCACTATGCAAGTAGACAAAAAAGCAACCGACTCACAACCCGTTTGCGAGACATTCTGACTGTTTTATACCACTGTGGAAACAACAGGATATTTAGCTATATCCCATCGACCAATGATCGGCTCCTCTGTAACTTTTTGTCCGACGAAACATGGATCGACAGGTAAACAGATCTAAAATAAGAATCCACTGTTGGAAATCTTTTAATCTATGGTTTCAAGTTTTGTTACGCTGAATCGGCAACGGCTTGCGAAGGCTTACACGAAAACATGCAACATTTTGACTCAATACAATATACCTTACTTGCCTATTGAAGCCGGTATATTCTTGATTCTGGATGTACGCGAGAGGATTGCGCGCCAATCGGAAAGTAAATCCCAGCTTTCTGCCGAGGACGAAAAACAAATATGGAGAGCAATGCTTGAGTTGGGTGCCTACATCAGTCCAGGGCATATATTTCATATCCGCCAGGCTGGATTCTTCCGAATGACTTTTACGATTGATGAGGAAAAGCTGATCAAGGGCATCTCTATTCTCGCTACTGCTCTCGACTTACAACAGCGCGTTTAGGTGCTAAAGGTGCTCGGAGTTCCCTATTAAATAAACTAGTTCATGTCTTCATAGGCGCTCCTTTGGGCATTTGGCGAGACACAGTATCACAGTCACTGATTAGGCAGCTACTTGTCTTGATGGCTGTGTTGAAGTACACATTGTTGTGCGAATCATGAAATGTACAGAGCAAATTTATGCATACATCATAAAGATATATGATCGTCTTGAATATTGACCCGATGCCCTACACCTTAACTTGGTGCTCGCCTCACACCAAGCGTACTATGGAGAATCACGACGCGCACGACGGTTACCTTTAATACATTTTACCAGACGTTAGAAACTTAGAGTCGTCCAACGGTATGCTGTCGAGAAGAGGGTGAAGTCTTGTTTCGTTTTCGCCAGTTTATGAAATTTTGTACGTCAAGCGTCGCATTGAGCCAATATTGCGCGTATATCCACACATCTCGTTACAGGGCAACCGCTGGATCGATTCCTGCAAGATCTAGCATGTCATAAACATCAAGGAACGCAATAATAAAGTATTGGTTATTCACTAGGCCAGCTTGAGCATGTCCGTCTTGCCTTCTAGAAATGTATCCTCTTCGCCTTTTCATACATGCAACGGTTGTTCGCGGTATCCACAACTTCTTCTACACGAACAATGACATCTCCAAGGATATCTGTTTGGGCCTTGCATTGTTATGTCAAATTCGGTCGTAAATAATCCATCCTTCTTTCCGTTTGATGATAATTGACTCGCGAAACACATCCCGGATTGGCACCTTATTATAGGTATAAGAATTTAGCCAAAAAGTATCGACATTTACCTCCTCTTGTTTGTTCTATCATCTGCCATGTTGTCCTCCCCCCCCTTTTTTTCGCCGCGATGAACATTGCTTGCTTCCTTTAACGCTTTCAGATGTCCTCAAGGACCAAACTTTCTTCAATGTTCCCTGTTGCTTTTTCTTTACGCGCTCGCTCGAATGTAAGATAAACCCCTCTAGAGTTCTTGGCATCTTTTGGGCCGTCCTCAGTGGGTCAGTGCAACGTCAACAAAGATCGCCATTCTCCAAATGATGCAATGACCTTATCGGGTGCATTTATAAAGCCAATCCGCTGTCGGGTGGCGATAAGACTCTTTGAATTGGCCTTCAGGTAGATGCTTCAGCAATGCAAAGAACTGATTTCGCGTCTCGACACTTCTTCCTGTCTGCATATCATAGAGACACTGCATATCGATAACTTTTGTTTTGATGCAATTGTTCGAGCTTATTTCGTCAAACCCGTTCTATTGTCGCATTATAATACACTCTGCTCTGTCCTCTTCTTAGATCAAAATGACACGTATGGTGTTGCCCATGCGAAGATACCAAAGTACATGCATTGCTCGGTATCGCAATCTTGTTTTTCAGAATTATTTGACTGAGGCGCTCATGTTTGAACCGATACAAAGTTCTTAGGCTCTTATGGATTGGCTGTTACTCAGTATGTCTCGGACACATGAGATTGAAATTTGTACTTTCTAAAGAGACATAGTCCCCTATCTGCTGCTATCGTGGACAACCATCCAGCCATCATCCGCCCCCTTCTTAAATCTTTCAAATTATTGTAGGAAGCAAATTATAGGGAACGAACGTCGTTCACATGCTTCGTTTCTTGCACTTACAAACGCGAATGCTCCTGATCAGCACGAGTTCCAAGTTATTCCTTTTATTCAAACAATGACATGCATCTGGGACACACGAGTCGAATAGTGTGATTCAGAAATACATCCAAGTGGGTATTGTTGATCCGCTTTCTGGCTTTTACGTTCCAAGACCTTTGAACACAATAATAAAGGAATACTCTGTCTGCGATGAGCGTACTGGCGCGTACTCGCCATCTCTGTGCGAAAACCCGCTCATCAAACACATTCTTCTGGAATACAGGTCAACTCTCGATTTACCGTTGGGTTTGGGTCAGGCGCAATGGCACAGGTAAACTAATCACTGATATTTCGCCAGCCAACCAGCCATCTTGCAAGTTTCTGGATTTGCCATATCAGAACACCCCCAAGGCAGGAGCTAGGGGAAGGCTAGAAAACCTAGGCGAGGCAGGACAGTTTTATTGGACAGAGTTCTAATAGATGTCGTGTTTTGAAGACATCGCCGGGAAACGGTCTATCAGTATATAATGTATAGCGACTGGCAACTGGGGGGGAACCGTTAATAAGCATGAGTAAGAATAAACACAGCGGTCAAGTAATAGGCAGAGCAACTGACTGACGAAGCTCGCTTAATGGTTGTGGTGCAGACACCCTTTAATGTTTTCGTGCAATTCCTCGGTAGAGGCGAGATTTTCTAGATACGTGACAAAGAATGTCTTGACCAGAAAAAATTATATTTAATCATGAAGAAAAATGTACAATGTTCCACCTGCATTTTAGAGGAGAAAGAAAAAAAATGATACTCTAACACTTGTCGTACTTCATAGCCCTATGCTTCCTATGGCGCCTCATTTTGTTTTCAAACATCGTTAGCTTTTCGTCGTCGACGACGACAACAATCGAGGTAAGTTCAGATTCTCGTTCCGCCATTTTCGCGAGCTGTTCCTTGTAATATGCGATCTTCTGATCTTTTTCTGAGAGCATCTTTTTCTGGGTATCGAGTTTTCTCAGTATATTGTTGATACCTTTTTCTTTTGATTCAAATTCTTTGGCTCGAACCAGCATCTGCAAACAAAAAAAGAGTGTTAGACGCGGGAAAGAATTTTGTGATGAGAAGAAGAGAATACCTCATAAACTTGCTTTTCGATATCCACGAGATAGTTCTCTTTTTTCTCTAGTTCATATTTCAGCTCCTCTACTTCCTTCTGGTGCCATTGCTTGGTGTGATCTAGCTCACTATCCAATTTTCGGACGAGGACTTCCATTTCTTTTTTGTCTTCATGCATATCGGCAATTACTTTAAGCAGACTGGAATCCTCTGTAGCAACTTGTTGTTGATCCTGCAATATCTCAATTTTTTGCGATAGGGTTTGATACTCATTTGTCTGATTTTCAAGCGCATGTTGGATGTTCCATAGCATCTGCTCCATGCCATCTGTCTTGCAGCCGGGCATTTCAGCTTTACCTCCCCTTCCGGCCGAATTATGTTCTTGCTCCTGCGTCGGGTTCTGTAAAGTAAAAAAAGGCGTGCTAAGTTATCAGTCGTGCTCGTACATTCATATTGTATACCTTGGGTTCACTTCCAGTAAAAGTTGCGGGCCGCGCTTGAGTAAAACTATCGTGCTCGCTGTTGTTGCTACCACAACCAACCATGTTGGCATAGTCATTCAAGTATCTTTCTCCTTCAAGGTGAGGAGCCGCCGTATCCTTGTTCTTGATCAATTGTCTTGGCTCGGGCGAGCTGATGCGATCTCCATTTTTCCTGTCCGCCAAGGGTGCCGACGTGATGCTCCAGACACTTGAACCCTTTCTGGTCCTAGCAGGTCGCTGCTGAGAGTTTTCGCATGACAACCCTCTGATGACTTCGCGAAGGCGTTCATTCTCTGATTCATAATGCTTTGCCTTTGAAAGTGCCTCTGAATAATCGGATCTCTCCTGAGGAGACATGCCATGATGGCGCGTACAGACAGACGGATTTTGCTGCTGCTTGTTGGGCTTCTGGAGGAGTTCAATGGTAAAATCCATCTTGAGAATCATCTTTTTGTATTTTTTAAGCTCCAACGTCAACGATTGTATGCTTTTCTTGAGTTTGGCATTCTAATGTAGTTTTAATCGGTGGCGTTAGAACATCGGTGGCAAAAAAAAAAAACCAGCAATAGAAAGTAAATCACCTCTTCGAGAGCGGCATGGACATGATCGGAAGACTGCTCCTGCAGTCGCCGCTGCAAATCGTACATCTTGAATTTAAAGTTAAGGTTTTCTTTTGCGAGTCGATCAAGCACCTTCGCGAAGAATACCCAAATGGAGCAATGGTAAGTCAAATGAAACTCGGGAAGACACATGGTGTGTTGAAAGACAGATTACCTTCTCCTGCTCTTTAAGCCCCCATTGCGAATGCCCATGGGTAGGTGTTTTGACATTGTGATCGGAATGAAAGCTCAATGGGCTTACCCGATCGGAGAGACTTGAATAGTTGCTAAAAAGCGAACCATGGTCACACACTTTGAAACCAGTCCTTGGAGTTAGCGCGCCTGACATAGGAGACCGCCTGTCGTCTTGGTGTTGCTGCGGAACAGGTGAATGCAATGGCGGGAATGGGCCACGCCAGCCAAGGTCAACATTGCACTGATTCTGGGTCATGCGTAATGGAGCACTCAAGTAAGAATATAAGGTAAAAGCGTGTAAGAAATATGGAAGAGAAGCGAAAGAGAAGCGGACGGTAAGCATGTAACCAACAGTCAAAAGACTTTAGGAATCCCTTATCTAAACCATCATCGCGTTCCCCACCGAATATCATACTCGCGAGCTTGATTTTCCTCGAGCTTTCCCAAAAAAAGAAACTGACCAGACAAGGTCATGGGGCACAGTAGCGTTGACACGGTAAAAGAGGCGCTGCTCAGTGCTCCAAAGGAGCTACAGCATAAGAAGAATTTTTTAAATATTGCTCCTTTGTTTGATGATCGAGAGAAAACCATGGAGCAACAGGCTTTTCTTTCTAGCTCGTGGATGCTTGTGTACTCGTTTTTGTTTCGCACCGTCCGGTATTAAAAGCTTATCGGAAGATCCACTTTTAATCTGCGGCTCACAGCCGCGAACGTGCGGAGTTAGTGTTACCTTTTGACCAAATCAAGCAATTTTGCAAACCATTGTTCTGCGGATATCATCCTCGAATATATTCCGAATAATATCGTTGGGAATTCAAAGACGCATCTGGATCAGTTAATAGGTGGGTGATTCGGCTTTGTCTTTGCCGTCCAGACCATTATTCCTTCGCCATTATGTTATTTAAGCATGTTATTAAGCGATAACCTTTGTGCAGGTAACATATTTCCGGGTTACACGACAAGTCAAAACGGCAGACAGCATGAAAATGACAGCGGGATCTCCGAAGGGCGTATTGTCTTCCAAAATAAGTTTACTACAGGGTGCGAAGGTAATAACCCATGAATTGGATAAAGTTAATATGTCAATAGGCAAAAAGGATTCAGTCGTCAACAAAAACTTACAATTTCTTCAGCATGCACTAATGGCCAGGTATGTGTTGACAACAACCAGGCCGGACCCGCATACGAAGAAAGGAACTAACTTTGAAGGTGCACGGGGAAGACATGAAGCTTACACAATTTTTTCTAGAGCAGACGTTGATCATGTACCATCGGCGCACTCAGTAGAGTTGCTCTTTGATCTTTGCATCTCTATGCCCCTCTACAGGCTGAAACCGCGCCTTTTTTAATAAGTTGCATTCATTTTTCATAAATCGATGGAGTGTTGTTTTCGATGCTTCAAGACCCTCAAATCTCTGGATTAATTGCTCCATCCGTTACTCTACGATGATGGGTGGATTCCCATCAACCCATTGTAAAATAGCGCCCTTATGTTCATCGTTTAAAACACTTGAACGACCAACTGGGCCTGCGTTTCTTAAAAATGCTGTCTATGCCCCTTTTCGTGCTGCGATGGCCATCACTCAGCTGACTGGACACAGGTTCCTAGCTGCTTCGCAGCAGCTGATGCGCTCAAGACCTTCTCAAACATCAGTTTGAAAAATCTGATATTATCTTTATCGGTGTACATTGTATAACCGCACTTAAAGTCTGCTTTTCTATCTCCATTCATTTGAAGATGTGCGTGACAACAAGGTTAAGGTTACCATTGCAAGTGTAATAGCGTGGGTCGCCGCAAGGACACCCATAAGTATCGACTATTACTTGCACTAAAGTATTGTACTTGTAACAGTAGCTACAGAGACGGGTCATTGTCTATCGCTAAAGCTCCAGACAATTGGAGGGAATCCATCGGGCTTCCCGAACCTGAACTGAAGAGTGCTGTGATCATCTTTCTCTCTTTATTGCCGAAAATTTCTAAGAATTATGAAATTTTTTTTTACAAGTAGCGTGAGCTTGTATAGCTAAGTTCCTTGATCATTGAAAAGCAGAGCCGGTTGAGGTGGGTGGGCGGGACCCTCTTCAGTTCAGGTTCGGGAAGTCCGATGGACTGAACGAACAACTATCAACCGACGGCCAAGTTAGTACAAGGGTAACGATTACGATTAAGACCGCATCTCCGGCGACGATATTATTTACCACACTCACTTCCTTTGTACGACGATCCTATGTATATACCACTGTTATTACCGCGCTACTGTTTACTATATAAACAAGGATGCCCTGTGACGTCGGGCATCCCCACGTTGTATTATTATAACCATCGTTTTTCTCGTCGTGTTCGCGCTTCCTCCACGTTGTATATCAGCCGCTCTTCGAAAGTGCTCGATCAACAGCGTTTGTATTGTTGCAGTACTAGCTTGAGGAATCAGGCAAACGAGATATGTATGAAAGTAAGTTCTCTTGATCTGCTACCTTAGTATAACTCTGTATTTAAATGGATTTAGGTATGATTGAAGGTACATTTCGGGATACAATACAATATGTATATCTCTATCTAAATACAGCTTCGTTTAGTACCGGGCGACGTTATGTTCTGTAGCTATACTACCACACCCAGATAGACTACGCAGATATTCTGTGTGTGGTGTTTTAGTTTTTTTTTTTTTTAGGCTGGACAGTAAAATACGATGAGATCATGGATGTCTTTTATTCAAATGAAACGGAATTAAGATACCCATCGCTACACATTTATCTACTATTTATACAATTTATGGAAGAGGTACTACTTATGTCAACTGGATACTCCGTCTTGACGCGAGTACTTGGAGATAGTAGCACTACCACAGATAAGGTGCTCGTGTGTGTGTGTGTAGATGACCAATATCATAGACTATGTGTCCTTGTTCATTTCAGACCATCCTCACGTTGGTAAAACCTCATAAAACCTAGTGGGAGAGAAATAGAAGGGAAAAAATCGTGGAAATAAATCTAGCTATAATGTGGTGTCATGGATCATTCAATTCGTAATCACCTATGCGACACTGTGTGAGAACAAAAGGATTGAAGAGAGTACATTTCCCCACCAGTGACATAGTCATAGGTTCAGGGCAGACATGTTCGTCAAAGCAATGTCTTTGCCCATCGTAAAAAAAATAGGTTGCACATTCCAGATTGTAAAATAGGTATAAAGAGAGCGCAAAAAGCTAACTAACATTTATAGAGAGATTTATTAACCAGGCTTTTTCATGCGACATTTGTTTTGTCATCATGCATAAAAATTTCTGGGCAAAATCAGACTTCTATTTTTGTGATCTTGCAACTTCAGAACTGCTAGGACATACTGTAGCTTCAATTTTGGGAAACGATGAATAACGCGTTGCAGCCATATTAGCAACCTATTTGACTCAGCAATCAATTTTCATTTTGATCTTGTTCCCAGGTGTAATCCGTGGGATTCTTCTCTTGATATCATGACAGGCAAATAATAATATATACATCATCACTTCCACCCTAAGTACAACATGTCACTTCTTTAAATGCATCGTTATATATATGAATGACAATACTATATCATATATTAAAAACGGTATAATGAAGGACAAATTATATCGCTATAAGGCATCATCCACCTTCAAATTCCCTTATGATCACGGTAATGCCCTACTCACACTTTGTGCTTCAAACAAAAACAAAGACACCAACTGTCCTTATCCAAAAACAGGACAAAAGATCGCAGCAACATATTGAATGTCCTTGATCATATTATACTTAGCCTCATCTCACAATTATAAATAATGGATCATTTCATAGAATAAAAGGTCATCTTATGCTCCTTCTATGTCGCAGCCTACTGTTCATGACACTGCACTTTCACAGTCAGTAGCAAGCGTGTCGTGTCCTGAGTGATTTGCGTCGCGATATCAAAAGTAGAATAATTTTAGTAGTGAGGACCACTCCGCTAGCAGTTAGGTTTATACAGACGTACACTCGTATTATGAATCTTTGTTCTTTTCTCTGATAAAGTTCACTACCTTCGAGTCTCACGACTTACTATTGTCTGTTACGCCATCCGCTGCAAAACTCTATTCTTCGTTGTATTTGCCTGTGGGGAACTGAAAAGAAAAATGACAAAACGACGATTATTTTTGGCGGATAAACCTTAGTCTGGGATAGATGTTTTCAAATAATACCCTCTTTGGGTCCTGACAGCAGGTCGGTCTGATTGGTACCACAATTCATGTGTAATGGTCCTTGATCGGGCTTGCAGTTTACCTCCTATATCGATCGCCAATGAAGTTCATATCGTAATTATTGCCATCAGTCCTTTCCGCGACATAGTTTTATGCACTCATATGTCTAACATTAGTAATATTGATAATAAATAATAATTAGTTGTCTTGTTTCTTCGTTTCCATACGATTCCTTCTGGTTCACCTCTTGGCATCTGTACTTCTATCTTACCTTGTCCAATCCAACTCTTACATCATGCACAAGAAAATAAAAAAAAACGATGAGTATCACGATCGAGACTTCCGATCACACAGCACAATTAACTACATAGCTTCATTGGAAGTATAATGTTGTCATGACAAATAAAAAGCGGATTATGCGAGAGCGTTCACTTCTAACATGCAATGCTTTTTTTTTTTTTTTTTTTTTTTTTTTTTTAACTGCATTTACTTCTACTCCACATCTATTAATTCTCTATGTTTATTCTGTTCACTAATGATGTCTACTATAAATACCCATGCTATTGCGATAATAAAAAGGTCATCACATACCTGTCTCCCTCCCCCTCCGCCAAAACAAACAAGAGTCACGTGATCTACTGAAATTCAGTAAAAAAAGGTAACTCAAATTGTTCTTTCAATTTTACAATCGCTCCTAGGTGGGCTCGAACCACCAACCTCCTGATTAACAGTCAGACGCGCTAGCCAATTGCGCCATAGAAGCGAGACCTTGTCGAGCATCGCGCGCGGCGAATTCGAGGTCTTTATATACTTTTTCGGTAAAACACTTTCTCCGGCCCGTCGAAATTTTCGCCCCAACAACTGCCACCATTACAAACTCCATTACGACTCCCGCAACCACCACCGACACTTCTAACGTGCCTGACAGCAGCACCACGGCTCCCAACACACGTGCAAAGCGTAGGCATTCACTTGTGCCACGTGCAACAAAGATCCCAGGCCCACCACAGCCGGTGAAAAAGCGAATGATGCAACCTTCACCAATGCGCCAGGACGCTATTACTTCCGAGATAGAGTCAACATCAGCCACACCGATCAGCAACAGTCTGCCAACTTCGCAGTCGGCAGAGCGAACCAAGCAGACATTTGCGAACTTGATGGAGGAAGTGCACAAGAACGAAAACCAGGCGGAAGCCATGGTAGAACTCCCACACTCCATTAATTTATTTAATTGGGTACAGAGTGTGCAACATCAGCTCTCCGAGCAGGCGAAGCTATTATCCGCACATGACACGATGATGAACCAACTCCAGGAGCTACTTGCTGAACGGGACCAGCTCAAGGCAGACCTCGCCCAGGAAAGGGCATCTACTGCAGCACTGCGGAAGGAGTTGAGTACCTTACGTAACTCACTACAACAGACGGAAGAAAATCCGATGCAGGTCGAGAGCAACCAGCCTGAAGGCACACCAGCCGTTGTACGATTCATGGATGCAGTCGCAGTGCCGGGATCTTCCACCATGGACTCACGCCATCGTCCAGTGAACGCAACATCCACTGCTAGCCAGCTCACATGGGCCTCAGTAGCACGGAAAAACACACCCCCCTCTCGCGCCCAGCGCCGTCGGCAGCGCACCGATCAACCTACTGAAGGCATGCTCACCTGGGCAACCCGCTGCTTTGCAGCCGCAGCATCTCCGGAGAACCGAGGTTATGCTATGCTGTCCTTTGCATCACCACGCCGCACACAACACAGTGAGATCCGACGGGCACTCTCAATTCTGGGTGTCCCTCAAGGGCGCATCATTGATGTACACTTCCCAGTTCGCGGTGTTACCAGTTTGCTGGTACACGCATCATTTGTGTGCGAACTTAAGGCGAAACTCGCAGAGGCCAAGATCACCACCATCGATTTTGATCCCATCGCAGCCAACACCATCATTCAGCCGGCGTATGCCGGATTTACAGCAGAGGAACGTGTCGCAAAAGCCCGCGAGCTCTATCAACAACGGATGCTTCGAGCCTGTCTTCGAATGCCCAAGGCACATCTAGGTTTCTCGATCTTGCAACATTTTGTGAATACCGACGTGGACGACCCGCACCATTTGGATGCTACCGTACTAACGCAATTCCAGGCGGTCCGTCAACGCCCAGTACGACCTGCCCCGCGGCCAATCCCATCTGTGGAAGAAGCTGAAAAGATTCTCGGCATTAGCCGAGATGTGGACGACGACGAAATGCACGACAGTCAATGATAGATCGACTTTGCATCGGTCTATTAAACGCGGCTGGCATCAACCGGTCGCCTGACGAGGTGGTTCGACATTGCACCAACATGAATGTCGACATTTTAATTCTCACAGAAACATACCTTATGCAAGGTCGACTCAACACACATTGGACGCAAACCCACAACTATGCGCGCAGGCCGCGCAATGGCACTCGCGGTTTTGGCGGTGTCTCACTCTTGGCCCGCCCTGACTTGCCTTTCCATATCCACCCACATGCCATCACCTCGCCCTATATCCTCTCCTTCACCATGGGGCCTTATACAGTGCACTCCCTCTACTTACCGCCATCACTCGATCTTCTTACAATCCGTGACCTTCTCAACAGCCTCACCATCGACGACCGCACCATCGTCCTTGGTGATCTCAACACTCGGCTCCGCTCACTCGGTGACCACGACCAGAACGACCGCGGTCCTACTCTTCGCGACTGGGTGATACAGCATGGCTTGCATATCTGGAATGGTTCACTCACCTATGGCCAGCCCACATTTGCATCTGCCCTGGGCACGAGCATCATCGACCTGTTCATCTCAAACCGGTTAGCTGTAAGAGATCCGTCCCTGGTGATCTGCAGCGATGTCTCTCTCAACTCAGACCACCACCTGTGTGTCTTCTCGTTCTGACAGTCACGCCTCTAACAACACTACCAGAACCTACAGCGCCCCGGCAACATTGGCGGCTACAACGACTCAACGACCCGGATATCATGGCTCTTTTCATCGACAAGTTCACCATCGCAACAGATCCTCTGCTTGACGAGATTCTCTCACATCTGACCGACGAGTTTCATATCTGCCATCGTCACCTAATAGAGGATTTCGGTGACCGGATCACCACCAGCATCCAGTCCGCCTTGGATGCGAGCGTCACGCGTGGAAAGATGCGACCTCGTCACTGGAAATGGTTCTGGAATGACGAGCTCCAGCGTCTCGCAGACCGACGTGAAGAAGAATACCGCCGCTGGCGAAACGCCCCTGGTGACCTAGTCAATCGCTCCATGCTGTGGAATCGGTTCCAGGCCGCGAAGAAAGCCTTTGGAAGGGAACTAAGATTGACACGCCGCCAACAGTGGAAGCAATTTTGCAAAGCCATGGAACGGCGAACACAAGGGGAGGTCAATGCCATCCTCAAGCGCATGCGCCGCAGCCGTACTGCCCCCACCACCCTCTCCCATCCTGATGGTCCACTGCACGCTGCCTCCAGCATGGCAACTCATCTCGAGCAAGTTTTTGGCGGAAATCGTTTGGTAGACTCCACCCCTCCTGCAGCCATCGACCCATCCCTGCTTGGCATATCGCCCTTTAATGCCTCGGACATTCGTGCTATCATCAAGCAAATGCCGTCGCGGAAAGCCCCCGGAAGCGATCACATCACTGGGGCAATGCTCAAGCCCATCGCCATCCCTCTGTCCAAACTCCTGGAGGCGTTGTTTACCCTGTGCTGGCGCTGGTCGTGGACCCCTCCTGGATGGCGGACCGCCCAAGTAGTCCCCATCTACAAGAAAGGAGATCCCTCACAGCCGAGTAACTATCGTCCAATCAGTCTCACCAGCCTCTTTCGCAAGATACTCGAGCGATGCCTGCTGCCGCACTTGCTCGATCACATACCTGCATTGGATATGGCACAAGGTGGCTTTAGGGAGAACCGCGGTGCCTTGGACCAAGCCTTCTCGCTGTACATTCTCATGCGTCGATTTCAGCAGGAGCATGGTGAATGGCCAGTGGTTGCGTTCCTCGACATCAAAGCGGCGTATGACTCTGTGGATCGCCAGGTCATCTGGGAACACCTGCGTGGGCACCTCCCACCTGCTTCTTTTCGGCTCTGTCGTCATTTGTTTGAGGATGTTCAGCTGGCTGTCATCCTGAAAAACTACCAATCGCACTTCATCCGGCCCGCAAAAGGCGTCCTGCAAGGCTCGATCCTTAGCCCTCTGCTCTACGCCATTTTCATCGACACGCTCCCGACGGCCCTCCGAGTTAATGCACACCTGCGCCGGCCCCTCCTCCTTCGCACAACAAGCCTCGAGGGGGTTTCTGAAGAAGCAAGCAACCGTCTCCGCTACTATCGAAGCCCTGGTGGCGGCCGGCCCCCACCTCGGATCGACAACCACATCATGCCAGTCAACGCACTGCTCTACGCCGACGACGTTGCCCTCTTTGGTACTGCTGAGGACATGTGCCACATGCTGGGCATGGCAGAGCGACACTCGCGCCAGCTAGGATACCGGTGGAACCCTGAAAAATGCGCAGTACTGAATGCTCCAGCTAGTGACATTTTTACGTTGTACTCGCGGCCTCTTCCAGTGGTGCAAGCATTCAAATACCTTGGCATCCCTTTCAGCAAAGAAGGCATTGACCGCGACCAACTGGTACAAGACCGCATTAGCAAGGCCACAGGTGCGATGGCTACGTTCCGACATATGGGGGTGCATCGTTATGGTCTCGGTCTGTGGGCAGCACTGCGTACGTATCGTACCTTTGTTCGCCCCATTCTCGAGTATGGCCTTGCCATAGCCCCCTTAACATACGACCAGCTCGCCCTCCTCCAAAAGGCGCAAGAAAGCTGCGTCAAGCTTGCAATGAACCAGCCGACTGCCCGCCGATTGCCAACGATTGTGCCAATGGTGATGGCCGATCTCCCGTCAATGACATTGCGAATGCGAATCCTGCAGGTCAAGTTTGTGACGCGCGGCAATGCATTACCGACTCCGACAATGCTGCGTGCGGTCATTTTGTCCTTCCTGCAACACCAGCGGACCGATGAGCCGTGGCGTAAAATCTCGCGTGCCAACCCTCTTTGGACCACCTGGCGTGGCCTCGTTTTGTCAGATGAGCCACCTCAATATCCAGTCCGTGAAGCAGTGCTACACCACCGCGATCTTGAGCTGGAGAAGCGTCGCGCCCAGAAACCAGCTGTCGCCCGCCTACGACCTACGCGCCAGATTGACCCGGTGCTGTTTCTCCCCGCCACCTCACGTGATCGGCATCGCCTGGTGAACTGGCGTCTCCATTGGCTTCCCTCCTTCCCGCTCAAGAACTGCCGCTGCGGGGCTGAGGCTGCCACGCGTACGCACTACACGGAGTGTCCTCTGGTGGAGCAGGCCGCATTGGCCCTCAAACGCGCCTTTGGCTTTGTACCGGTCTCAAATGCGCTCCACCCCGTTGACCACATCATCAACAGCCTGCCACGATCAGCAGACAAGCTCCAGAGCGGGCGCTGGCAGCTCGCCTGGCCAGCCTTGTTGCACTATCTGCGCCGCGTCGACTTTCTTAGCCACCCCGATGCTGATGATTTCGAAGACGACGACGATCCCTCTGCTCCCATGGCTGAAGCTGTTCAAGCGGCACTTGAAGCTGCCCGCGTCGAGCTGGCTGACTAACTCCACCTGAGGCCTTTCTCTTGGTGTCTGGTATTAGCATCACATGCTCTTTTTTTCTCATTTTCATTTTCTCCCATTTTTGGTCTATATTCTTTTTTTTTTTTTGACAGGTGGTTGACTTTTTCCTCTTTTGGGGGTTTTTTAATGCACCATTCTGATCGGCATTGTAACTTTAATTTTTATCCGACATCCTTTTGTACTGTCACGGAGCGGCCACATGCCCATAGGCGCCGGCCACAACCATGCTCCAAAACCAATAAATAACTTTTCAATTGCGCCATAGAAGCGAGACCTTGTCGAGCATCGCGCGCGGCGAATTCGAGGTCTTTATATACTTTTTCGGTAAAACACTTTCTCCGGCCCGTCGAAATTTTCGCCCCAACAACTGCCACCATTACAAACTCCATTACGACTCCCGCAACCACCACCGACACTTCTAACGTGCCTGACAGCAGCACCACGGCTCCCAACACACGTGCAAAGCGTAGGCATTCACTTGTGCCACGTGCAACAAAGATCCCAGGCCCACCACAGCCGGTGAAAAAGCGAATGATGCAACCTTCACCAATGCGCCAGGACGCTATTATTCCGAGATAGAGTCAACATCAGCCACACCGATCAGCAACAGTCTGCCAACTTCGCAGTCGGCAGAGCGAACCAAGCAGACATTTGCGAACTTGATGGAGGAAGTGCACAAGAACGAAAACCAGGCGGAAGCCATGGTAGAACTCCCACACTCCATTAATTTATTTAATTGGGTACAGAGTGTGCAACATCAGCTCTCCGAGCAGGCGAAGCTATTATCCGCACATGACACGATGATGAACCAACTCCAGGAGCTACTTGCTGAACGGGACCAGCTCAAGGCAGACCTCGCCCAGGAAAGGGCATCTACTGCAGCACTGCGGAAGGAGCTGAGTACCTTACGTAACTCACTACAACAGACGGAAGAAAATCCGATGCAGGTCGAGAGCAACCAGCCTGAAGGCACACCAGCCGTTGTACGATTCATGGATGCAGTCGCAGTGCCGGGATCTTCCACCATGGACTCACGCCATCGTCCAGTGAACGCAACATCCACTGCTAGCCAGCTCACATGGGCCTCAGTAGCACGGAAAAACACACCCCCCTCTCGCGCCCAGCGCCGTCGGCAGCGCACCGATCAACCTACTGAAGGCATGCTCACCTGGGCAACCCGCTGCTTTGCAGCCGCAGCATCTCCGGAGAACCGAGGTTATGCTATGCTGTCCTTTGCATCACCACGCCGCACACAACACAGTGAGATCCGACGGGCACTCTCAATTCTGGGTGTCCCTCAAGGGCGCATCATTGATGTACACTTCCCAGTTCGCGGTGTTACCAGTTTGCTGGTACACGCATCATTTGTGTGCGAACTTAAGGCGAAACTCGCAGAGGCCAAGATCACCACCATCGATTTTGATCCCATCGCAGCCAACACCATCATTCAGCCGGCGTATGCCGGATTTACAGCAGAGGAACGTGTCGCAAAAGCCCGCGAGCTCTATCAACAACGGATGCTTCGAGCCTGTCTTCGAATGCCCAAGGCACATCTGGGTTTCTCGATCTTGCAACATTTTGTGAATACCGACGTGGACGACCCGCACCATTTGGATGCTACCGTACTAACGCAATTCCAGGCGGTCCGTCAACGCCCAGTACGACCTGCCCCGCGGCCAATCCCATCTGTGGAAGAAGCTGAAAAGATTCTCGGCATTAGCCGAGATGTGGACGACGACGAAATGCACGACAGTCAATGATAGATCGACTTTGCATCGGTCTATTAAACGCGGCTGGCATCAACCGGTCGCCTGACGAGGTGGTTCGACATTGCACCAACATGAATGTCGACATTTTAATTCTCACAGAAACATACCTTATGCAAGGTCGACTCAACACACATTGGACGCAAACCCACAACTATGCGCGCAGGCCGCGCAATGGCACACGCGGTTTTGGCGGTGTCTCACTCTTGGCCCGCCCTGACTTGCCTTTCCATATCCACTCACATGCCATCACCTCGCCCTATATCCTCACCTTCACCATGGGGCCTTATACAGTGCACTCCCTCTACTTACCGCCATCCTCGACCTTCTTACAATCCGTGACCTTCTCGACAGCCTCACCATCGACGACCGCACCATCGTCCTTGGTGATCTCAACACTCGGCTCCGCTCACTCGGTGACCACGACCAGAACGACCGCGGTCCTACTCTTCGCGACTGGGTGATACAGCATGGCTTGCATATCTGGAATGGTTCACTCACCTATGGCCAGCCCACATTTGCATCTGCCCTGGGCACGAGCATCATCGACCTGTTCATCTCAAACCGGTTAGCTGTAAGAGATCCGTCCCTGGTGATCTGCAGCGATGTCTCTCTCAACTCAGACCACCACCTGTGTGTCTTCTCGTTCTGGACAGTCACGCCTCTAACAACACTACCAGAACCTACAGCGCCCCGGCAACATTGGCGGCTACAACGACTCAACGACCCGGATATCATGGCTCTTTTCATCGACAAGTTCACCATCGCAACAGATCCTCTGCTTGACGAGATTCTCTCACATCTGACCGACGAGTTTCATATCTGCCATCGTCACCTAATAGAGGATTTCGGTGACCGGATCACCGCCAGCATCCAGTCCGCCTTGGATGCGAGCGTCACGCGTGAAAAGATGCGACCTCGTCACTGGAAATGGTTCTGGAATGACGAGCTCCAGCGTCTCGCAGATCGACGTGAAGAAGAATACCGCCGCTGGCGAAACGCCCCTGGTGACCTAGTCAATCGCTCCATGCTGTGGAATCGGTTCCAGGCCGCGAAGAAAGCCTTCGGAAGGGAACTAAGATTGACACGCCGCCAACAGTGGAAGCAATTTTGCAAAGCCATGGAACAGCGAACACAAGGCGAGGTCAATGCCGTCCTCAAGCGCATGCGCCGCAGCCGTACTGCCCCCACCACCCTCTCCCATCCTGATGGTCCACTGCACGCTGCCTCCAGCATGGCAACTCATCTCGAGCAAGTTTTTGGCGGAAATCGTTTGGTAGACTCCACCCCTCCTGCAGCCATCGACCCATCCCTGCTTGGCATATCGCCCTTTAATGCCTCGGACATTCGTGCTATCATCAAGCAAATGCCGTCGCGGAAAGCCCCCGGAAGCGATCACATCACTGGGGCAATGCTCAAGCCCATCGCCATCCCTCTGTCCAAACTCCTGGAGGCGTTGTTTACCCTGTGCTGGCGCTGGTCGTGGACCCCTCCTGGATGGCGGACCGCCCAAGTAGTCCCCATCTACAAGAAAGGAGATCCCTCACAGCCGAGTAACTATCGTCCGATCAGTCTCACCAGCCTCTTTCGCAAGATACTCGAGCGATGCCTGCTGCCGCACTTGCTCGATCACATACCTGCATTGGATATGGCACAAGGTGGCTTTAGGGAGAACCGCGGTGCCTTGGACCAAGCCTTCTCGCTGTACATTCTCATGCGTCGATTTCAGCAGGAGCATGGTGAATGGCCAGTGGTTGCGTTCCTCGACATCAAAGCGGCGTATGACTCTGTGGATCGCCAGGTCATCTGGGAACACCTGCGTGGGCACCTCCCACCTGCTTCCTTTCGGCTCTGTCGTCATTTGTTTGAGGATGTTCAGCTGGCTGTCATCCTGAAAAACTACCAATCGCACTTCATCCGGCCCGCAAAAGGCGTCCTGCAAGGCTCGATCCTTAGCCCTCTGCTCTACGCCATTTTCATCGACACGCTCCCGACGGCCCTCCGAGTTAATGCACACCTGCGCCGGCCCCTCCTCCTTCGCACAACAAGCCTCGAGGGGGTTTCTGAAGAAGCAAGCAACCGTCTCCGCTACTATCGAAGCCCTGGTGGCGGCCGGCCCCCACCTCGGATCGACAACCACATCATGCCAGTCAACGCACTGCTCTACGCCGACGACGTTGCCCTCTTTGGTACTGCTGAGGACATGTGCCACATGCTGGGCATGGCAGAGCGACACTCGCGCCAGCTAGGATACCGGTGGAACCCTGAAAAATGCGCAGTACTGAATGCTCCAGCTAGTGACATTTTTACGTTGTACTCGCGGCCTCTTCCAGTGGTGCAAGCATTCAAATACCTTGGCATCCCTTTCAGCAAAGAAGGCATTGACCGCGACCAACTGGTACAAGACCGCATTAGCAAGGCCACAGGTGTGATGGCTACGTTCCGACATATGGGGGTGCATCGTTATGGTCTCGGTCTGTGGGCAGCACTGCGTACGTATCGTACCTTTGTTCGCCCCATTCTCGAGTATGGCCTTGCCATAGCCCCCTTAACATACGACCAGCTCGCCCTCCTCCAAAAGGCGCAAGAAAGCTGCGTCAAGCTTGCAATGAACCAGCCGACTGCCCGCCGATTGCCAACGATTGTGCCAATGGTGATGGCCGATCTCCCGTCAATGACATTGCGAATGCGAATCCTGCAGGTCAAGTTTGTGACGCGCGGCAATGCATTACCGACTCCGACAATGCTGCGTGCGGTCATTTTGTCCTTCCTGCAACACCAGCGGACCGATGAGCCGTGGCGTAAAATCTCGCGTGCCAACCCTCTTTGGACCACCTGGCGTGGCCTCGTTTTGTCAGATGAGCCACCTCAATATCCAGTCCGTGAAGCAGTGCTACACCACCGCGATCTTGAGCTGGAGAAGCGTCGCGCCCAGAAACCAGCTGTCGCCCGCCTACGACCTACGCGCCAGATTGACCCGGTGCTGTTTCTCCCCGCCACCTCACGTGATCGGCATCGCCTGGTGAACTGGCGTCTCCATTGGCTTCCCTCCTTCCCGCTCAAGAACTGCCGCTGCGGGGCTGAGGCTGCCACGCGTACGCACTACACGGAGTGTCCTCTGGTGGAGCAGGCCGCATTGGCCCTCAAACGCGCCTTTGGCTTTGTACCGGTCTCAAATGCGCTCCACCCCGTTGACCACATCATCAACAGCCTGCCACGATCAGCAGACAAGCTCCAGAGCGGGCGCTGGCAGCTCGCCTGGCCAGCCTTGCTGCACTATCTGCGCCGCGTCGACTTTCTTAGCCACCCCGATGCTGATGATTTCGAAGACGACGACGATGATCCCTCTGCTCCCATGGCTGAAGCTGTTCAAGCGGCACTTGAAGCTGCCCGCGTCGAGCTGGCTGACTAACTCCACCTGAGGCCTTTCTCTTGGTGTCTGGTATTAGCATCACATGCTCTTTTTTCTCATTTTCATTTTCTCCCATTTTGGGTCTATATTCTTTTTTTTTTGGCAGGTGTGTCGCATAGGTGATTACGGATTGAAGGATCCATGACGCCGCGTTATAACCAGATCCATTTCCACAGTCTTTTTCCCTCTATTTTTCTCCCACTGGGTTTTTATGAGGTTTTACCGACGTGAGGATGGTCTGAAAGGAACAAGGACATATAACGTATGATAGAGGTCATCGATACACACACAAGCACCTTATCTGTAATAGTGCTACCATCTCCGAGTATCCGTGTAAGACGGAGTAGCCAGTTGACCTAATTAGGACCTCTGCCATAAATCATATAAATAGTAGATAAATGTGTAGCGATGGAGGATCTTAGTCCGATTTCATTCGAATAAAAGACATCCACGAGTCTCATCGTATTCTAACTGTCCAACTTAAAAAACAACTAAAACACCACAAGGTGGTTGACTTTTCCTATTTTGGGAGGTTTTTTAATGCACCATTCTGATCGGCATTGTAACCTTAATTTTATATGAAATCCTTCTGTACTGTCACGGAGTGACCACATGCCCACAGGCGCCGGCCACAACCATGCTCCAAAACCAATAAATAACTTTTCAATTGCGCCATAGAAGCGAGACCTTGTCGAACATCGCGCGCGACGAATTTGTGGTCTTTGTCATAGCCCTACTGTTCATAACACTGCGCTTCTACAGACAGTACTGAGCAGGGTTATCGACTTATCCACCTCTTCTACAGCACGTCTCGACTGTCCTCCCATTCCAACGTTACGAAGCCCGCTAACTGGTAATGATTGGAGGACCATGCTCGATGACTACCGCTTGTATCACCACTACCACCCTGGTCCGAAATCATATAAAAAGAGAGTTGTTTTTATTCAATAAAGAGGATCCCGTCTCAAAGACTCGATTTTAGCCCCTACGGTTTAAACACCTGCAACTAACTCTCTAACCACCACAGTCTTTAATAGTTTTTTCGGTAAAACTCTTTCTCCTATCCATCGAAATTTGCGCCCCAACAAATGTGTCATAGCTACTGTTCATAACACTGCGCTTCTACCGACAGTACTGAGCAGGGTTATCAGCTTACCCACCTCTTCTACAGCACGCCTTGACTGTCCTCCCATTCCAACGTTACGAAGCCCGCTAACTGGTAATGGTTGGGGGACAATGCTCGATGACTGCCGCTTGTATTACCACTACCACCCTGGTCCGAAACATATAAAAGGAGAGTTGCTTTTATTGAATAAAGGGATCCCGTCTCAAAGACTCCGTCTTGGCCTTAATGGTTTTAACGCCTGTGACTAACTCTCTGACCACCACATTCTGTCGTAAACATCGTAAAGAATAGATGAGGTCTAGACGCGGTGTTTCCACGAGTTGATCTGGCGGAAGAAATAACGGTGAAAAGAAGGACAACGGATATGTCAGCATGTTTGACTGATGCACACATCTCAGAAGTGGTGCCCCACTTGGTGTCGACGGGCTTGCGTTGTGGTAACCTTCGTTGGTCACATCGAACGGAGCATACTATAAATTTCTTCATGCACTGCAAGCTGGCATTGACTTCAACTTCTCAAGGGAGATGGTCCATAATTTGTTAAAAGAAAATCATGAACTGCATAGTAGTTCTATGGCCGATTTGATAGTTAAATAATTTGCTAATTAAAACACATGTCCCCTGAGGAAAAACTGTCGCTTTGGAGACGAATAGCCTGAAAGTTTCGTCTCTGAAAAGACATCGGTGTCATCGACAGCAATCAACGCAGAATTTAACTATATAGGTCGGCGACTCAACTTCCATGCTGGAATCGCCGCAAGTATGGAATCAAGGGGTTTTAAAGAATAAAAGAGACAGAATATGATTATGTCAGACTCGAAAAAGGATTGTATTTATTAAGTGCCAACAATGGGCCTATTTATAAGTGCTTATCAAAACGGTTACTCTGGATGCTGGGTGTGGATAACCATCTAGGCGGTCTCCCGGGACGGTGGACCAGTTAAAAGGTTGATAAAGAAGTTCATCATTTACCCTTCTGGCTGTAACTGCGTCCTGAGACAGGCCCGGGATATGGATTATGAATCCGTATAGCGCGAGAGTAATTATGATAACAACACTCAAAGAGTGAAACAAAGTGTTGATGTCCCTTGTAAACCAGGGATACTGCTGTCAGGTAAGAATAATAGTCGTGGATATGACGGCAAGTCAGGAATCAGATATGAACATACCATTCTTCTTAAATTAGGCACCCAAGATGAAGTAGATATAGTGAAGCACTGATATCTATCAGTAAGATCTGCTGTAGAATATCTTCTGCTGCTTCACGATTTTGTGCTATGAGTGCGTGCTCGTTCTCATTTTATATATAGAGACATATTCTCATGGCAATTATGCGAGATTTCATGTGCTTTAACATTTTGTATTTGTAACATATATCGTCACTTTTTGTTTTGAATTGACACGTCGGTACAGTATGTAAGGGAAAAAACCTCCGGAGATGGTCTACCAAAAGGTAATCCGAAATAAGGTAACATAAGAGTAAAAGAATATAAAATGTGGATACAACAGGCAAGAGGATAGCACAACAGAAACTATTCGCTCGCAAAATCGGGTTCTTTGACTATGCCGACCGACTCCAAAAATCAATACACCCAAAAAAAGAAATCTTCAAAGGTTGTATAATCAAACGAAATAAAGGCTGACTTCTCTGTCTCAATACAGAAGAAATCACCATGGGTTCTGAAGATGGATGATATGAATATCAACAAATAAAATAGAAATGACCAAAAGAAAGACAATTGATGATGTTATTCGTTCCACTGTAGTGGTCTAAATACTCGTTGTTTCTAGAATAAGAAGATTGATCTCTGCTAAGTAAATTGAATAATGAAAGATTGGCATAGAGGGCATTGTGTTGTTGTGTTGAGAGTTAGTAGCGGGTAGAAAACCAAAGGGTCAAAATCGAGTCTTTGAGACGGGATGCTCTTTATTGAATAAAAACAACTCTCTTTTTATATGCGTTGGGATGGACCAGGTTAGCTTTGACGGAACAAGTGTTAGCAGTTGACACCGCTTCTCCGCTACTCTCCATCTGTAGTTATTATTCAGGGCGATTGTTCCCTCCGTCTTCATTAAGAGGAAATCACCGATTGGATAGATGTGAGATGGAAGAAGTCAGGGCATCAAGACGTACTTGCGGGAATTGTTGTATGAATAGCAGTTCCGCTCACTACTGACTGTGAAAGTGCAGTGTCATGAACACGAGGACTACGACAGGCATATAAAAAATAGACTAAAGGGAAAAACGCTAACGGAGAACAAGATTCCAAAGAAATACAGGATCTTCGAGAAGAAGTTTGCCACAAAGCTTAGTTGTTGGTATAGACTGTCTAGGTTTTTCGTCGTTTTTACTTCAAATTCGAATTCAAGTTTCAGTATTTCGTTTCTCTTCTTTCTTTGAAATTTGAATCAAACACAAACGTTTAGCCTTCCAAAACTATTCTGGTCTAAAAAGAAGCTAAGGAAGACTTACCTATGGCGTTGACGGAAACTTTCTTCTACTATTGTCTTTAAGTTTTGACAAAAAGATAGCAACGAAATATTAAAATTTGAATTCGAATTTGAAGCAAAAACGACGAAAAACCTAGATGGTCTATACCAACAACTAAAATTGGTGGCAAACTTTTTCTTGAAAATCCTGTCCACTAAACGTGATGATAAATGAAGGGCTAAAATAATGTGCGGAATGATAGATAGTGTGAGCATAAAGTTGTCGCGGATACAGGGCAGACAGACAAGAAAGTGTAGCGCAGGAACAAGACAGGAGAACAGAAGGCAGGCACAGACCGAGAATGGGTTGGCAGTGATAGTGCTGGCAATGGAGTAGAGGGAAAGATCAGGAACTACTCTAGAGAACAATACTATACTACTAACCAGAATTGTGCCTGACAGAAAAGAATCAAGACAAGACAGGACAAGAGATGGAGGACAAGACAAGAACTACACTACGGGGGGTGGGTGTTAGGTACTCCCAATCACACAGCATGCACCAATTCGGATAGCTACCAGGAACAAGGCAGAGCCCAAGAGGCAGGACAAAGGATAGGTATGAATCGATAGACCGGATAGACAGAGAACTGATGACCAGGGATGATATATGACGAAGGATAATCTGATGATATTTTATTATAACAAATACGAGGGTATGTGGTGAACATTGATCCGTGTTAGAGAACTTAGCCGGTTTCACATCACTATCGCCGATATCCTGAAACTAAGACAATGATGAATTTAACACATTGATGTTCAGGGACCGATATTTTCATATCCGCTTGCGTGACAGGACAATCGCACCTATCAAAGGTACTTCCTCTACCCAGGATCCATCACTGGTCTTGAAGAGGACAATGAAAAGAGAATGCTCTCATCCGATACGTCCTAACAGGATTAAGCACTTACATCGCCGTTCTAATAGAATTATTATAAAAGAGAGTTATTTTATTTTCAGGAATAAACATCAACCTCAAAGATACTTTTATAGTTGTCTTTTTTCATTCTCTCTAATCCATCCATCTCATTTTTATCTTTGAAAACCTTTGTTTTTCCTACCTGATCCCACCATGTCTGACATCACCCCAGTTACCAATGTCGAACGCAACCATGAGGCGAACCCGCACGAGGCGAACGTGCATAAGGAACCCATTCCCGAGTGCCAGGATGAGGACACGCCGATGCAAGACAACGAGGAGGCACCGAAACAACGAGTTTTAACACTCGAAACGTATACGAAGGAGCGCATACTCACGCCTGCCAACACGGAAGCAATTCTCCGTAATCGTCTACAGCAGGTGTATGAACAGTACATGTCCTCCATAGGCGAACCGGAAGAGGAAAGGGACCGCCTTCGCCAGGAACATAAGCAGGCGCTAGACGACCTAAAAATGTACCAGAACACAAGAGATGCCCTACAACCCCGCGGAGCAAGAATAGCGCATGGCCAACAGACCTTGGTACCAAAGGAGCTTCCAGCCTTGCAGTTCCGTGGCGGTCCAGTACGCAACACCAGCAAACCGGTGCACGAGTCAGTGCGTGCGTTCACGGAGGCATTCGAGGCGCAGCTGAGGAGCCACGGCCTGTCGTTAGATGAGCATTGGGAACGACTCTTCTGGTTGTGTCTTGATCAAGGGCAAACCATGTGGTTCCGCCGCGAACTGGCGGACAAGCACTACACCTGGGAGCAAGCTTGTAAGGTGGTACACAAGGAATATGGTAATCCTTACCACGCATATATCAAACGACACGAGCTGTATTCCAAGAGGTATCGTAACGGCCAGTCAGTGCGACTGTACACAGAACAGTGGATCGCATTGGCGACAGAGGCCAGCCGTCAACAAGGACCCGACTTAACCTTCGACTTTGTGTCATCCTTTCCTCGACACATCCGGGACAAGATTCACCCTGTCATGGCACAACGCTATGGAACGATGTTACCAGCAGATATTATGGAAATGGCGCAATTAGTAGTCTCCACTCTTGGTGAATACATCGAAGGAACAGATGAACAGGACGGGCCTGACGAAGTGTACCAAATGCGCGAGGGTAGCAACAAGAAGCGGCGCTTGGTGCCGAAAACACAGAGCCAGCACAAGTACGGCGACTGCCCAGTCCACCCGAAAGGTAGTCACTCCAAGGCCGACTGCCACATCCTCCGACAGCAAAAACAGCTGGTACAACAACAGCTGCAACAAGGCAGACGCGGTACATACACTGCGCAGTATGAACATATCTCCAACAACCTTTGCCGCTACTGCAGAAAGGTACCTTACACCAAGGGACATACCTGCCAGGAGTATTTCGAGGCAAAAAGAAAGGGTAAGACACCCATTACAAACAAATCCATACGCGTCAAGGTTGGGCCGAAGTCCATGGATAACACAGCATCGAAGCTGTCGGAACGTGATGAAGCTATACTTCAGGAGATCCTTCCTGTCCGTTTGGAAGAATTGGACATAACGAGTAAGTACACTCTGCGTTCAACACATATATCACACATCCCAAGCGATGATGACTCACTGCTGATTCCTATCATGGTACAGAATGAACAAACACTGGGCCTCTTTGACACAGGTGCTAGTAGATCGTTTATCACACCATTTTTCATCGAAAAGCTAGAATCAGAACGCAGTATCATATTTAATAAAAAAGCAGTGCACAATATCTCTGTCTCTCTGGCTCAACGAGATAAAACAGCCGACTTACTTGGCTTGGTGACCGACGTCGCGATAACCTACAATGGCAAGCATTTCAAACATGATTTTTACATCTTGGAACTTGAAGGTGACGCACCCGTGACAATTGGTCTTGATTTAGCACGCAAAATGGGAGTTGGTTTCACTGGTTTGGTTCTCTCATGGAACACGCAACCAAAGAACAAGGAAGAAAAGGTGAACGACACGCCTGAACCCAATAATTCTCCTTATGGTACAAACACGGAACGTAAAAATTTCTTCTCCGTTGTACAACCAACCATTGAGGATAACAAACAAATCCCAAAGAAGTCTTTCTGTACGGTACCGGAATCAGTCGTCCGCATCGACACGCCAGAAGGTGTAGTATCTCACCGTGCACAATATCCTTTGGCACTAGCATATAAGGAAATCATTGATAAGCAGATACAAACATGGTTGGAAGATGGCACCATAGAACCTGCACCTGTCAACACAATGTGGAACAGTCCACTTACGCTAGCACCAAAAAAGGATCTCTTTGGTAATTACACTGATAAACGGCCATGCCTTGATCCTCGACACATCAACAAACTGTTGGTCCAACCGGATCGTCATCCGCTTCCATTAATCAAGGACATTTTTCATATGCTGCAAGGCTCTACAGTTTTTACAACTCTTGACCTAAAAAGCGCATTTCACCGCTTTGAAATTTATGAGCCACACAGACAAAAGACCGCATTTAAGCCGCATGGTCATATACAATATCAATTCCGAGGCTGTCCCTTTGGACTCAAGCCCATATCCTCTATTTTTCAGCGTACCATGAACATCATTTTCCATGATCTCCCTTTTGTCACCACATTCGTGGACGATATCATTATCTTCTCTAAGGGACTGGATGAACACGCTCAGCACGTCGCTACAGCAATTAAAAAGCTCACCGACGTAAACCTCATTCTGAATCCGGATAAGTGCCATTTCGCACAACGCTGCGTTTACCTCCTAGGCTTCTGCGTGTCTGAACAAGGCATCGGGCTAGACCCTCGCAAAGTCAGCAATATACAGGAGTGGCCTACACCTCGCACGGGTAAAGACATCCAACGATTTCTCGGAGTGATTAATTATTTCCGTGAGTCCATACCCAAGTGTGCAGACCTCACTGCACCCCTGGACTGTCTGCGTTATGCAGGGGACCTGGGTAACAAATGGACCAGTCATGAGCAAGCGACTTTCAACCGCTTAAAACAGGTTTTGCTGGATGCACCCATCCTTCGCTACCCTGATTTACGACACCCTTTTCAGGTTGCTACTGACGCATCCAACGTCGGTATTGGCGCTGTCCTTTACCAAGTCATTGATAAAGAAACACGGCATATCGCTTTCATGGCTAGAGCTCTCTCAAAATCAGAGCGAAATTACTCTACAACAAAGCGTGAGTTGCTCGCTGTTGTTTATGCACTCACAAAATTCCACAAATTCCTTTGGGGACAAAAGTTCACACTTTACACCGATCACAAAGCGTTGGTATATCTTCACACCCAAAAGGTTACTAATGCCATGATGAACAACTGGTTAGACACCATTCTTGAATACACTTTTGACGTAGTACACTTGCCAGGATTAGACAACATCCTTCCCGACCAACTTTCTCGCCTTTTTCCCACGGACAAAGAGCTGGAAGGGGGTAATGCTACGCAAAGTAACACGACCAATTTAATCGTAAACAAAACTATGTCAACACACACCACCACGGACGTAACTAAGGAAGACGATATTGACACATCAGTACATTTTATTCCTCCTGAAGAAGAACGACCACAGCTGCTAGCACAAGCTCATGCGTTTGGACACTTCGGCGCTGAAGCAATGACGAAGTCTCTTCAGAATGACGGGCTCAGATGGCCCAACATGTACAAGCAAGCGGCTGAACACGTTAAACAATGTCCACAATGCCAACGCTTCAACGTGACGAAAACAGGGTATCATCCTATGCGCCCTATTCACGCCTTCTACCCTGGTGATCACTGGGCAATCGACCTTGCCAGCGGCTTTGGAACAAGCGCACGAGGGCACAACTATCTCTTAGTTATGGTCGATGTTTGCACACGCTTTTGTGTACTACATGCACTTCCTGACAAGTCTTCAGACACAGTAGTACAAGCAGTCATAAACACCTTTTGCGATTACGGTTTTCCACGCTATCTACAATCGGATAACGGCACAGAATTTGTCAATCATTTGATGAAGCAACTTAGCCAGTCCACCGGTTTTGACCATCGGTTAACAACACCTTATCATCCACGCGCAAATGGCTTGGCAGAACGATATGTACAAACATCGGTCAACGTCATACGCAAGAGCCTCAATGGCGCACGACATGATTGGGACTTGTACGTCAAAAGTACACAGCTCGCCATCAACAACAAAGTCGCCAGTAGACATGGTTCCACACCATTCGCCCTAATGTTCAACCGCACAATGAATGGCTTCAGAGATTATAGCAATGACGAGATACCACGGCCCTTAACAGAAAAGGAGCTGATGGACCGCATTGACAAAATGTCTGACACCATCTTTCCGGCCATAGCAGAACGGGCAAAAGCTCTATCAGATGTTAAGAAAGGTAAACATGATACCAAATACAGGATCATTAAATATCCTCCTGGTAGCACGGTCATGGTCAAAGATGAAGTACGCAGTAGAAAAACGGATCCTCGATATGAAGGACCATACACTGTCGTCAGGGAAACCAAAGGTGGTTCCTATGTCCTCAGAGACGAACAGGGACTCCTCGCAACCAGAAATTTTGCACCCTCGCAACTCAAACTTGTATCTCAAGATGAACTGATCAGCATCGAAGAGGTATATGAAAAGAATGGTAAATACTATACAGTCCAAGCGATTGTAGACCATAAAGAGTTGTCACCCGGAAGGTACCTATATCGGGTTCGATGGGAAGGCTATGGACCAGAAGACGATACATGGGAACCGCATGCGTCCTTCAATAGTCCAGAGCCAATCGCAAAATACTGGGACAGGATACGGAGCCTAGGCCCACAGGCTCATTCAAAGGTAACAGGTACTACACCAACACCAAAGAAGGTAAAGGGTACAACACCCACACCAAAAAACATGACTCAACAAGCTCCACAGCGAAAGCGTAGACATTCAGGTAATGACACCACAGAACGCAATGGCTATATCCTAAGACGTAGCAAGCGCAATCAAACGGCACACCTCCATTAAGCGTTATGTTCAACCTGGAAGGGGGTAATGTGGTGAACATTGATCCGTGTTAGAGAACTTAGCCGGTTTCACATCACTATCGCCGATATCCTGAAACTAAGACAATGATGAATTTAACACATTGATGTTCAGGGACCGATATTTTCATATCCGCTTGCGTGACAGGACAATCGCACCTATCAAAGGTACTTCCTCTACCCAGGATCCATCACTGGTCTTGAAGAGGACAATGAAAAGAGAATGCTCTCATCCGATACGTCCTAACAGGATTAAGCACTTACATCGCCGTTCTAATAGAATTATTATAAAAGAGAGTTATTTTATTTTCAGGAATAAACATCAACCTCAAAGATACTTTTATAGTTGTCTTTTTTCATTCTCTCTAATCCATCCATCTCAGGGTATTTATACTAGATCTTATGGGAGAGGCGTATGGGATATATTGAGGTTCGTTGCAATGACTTGAAGAATTAATAAATGTAGACGGAGTAATAAATGCAATCGACCAAAATTAATGCAACCAGGACAATAAATGCATTCGTGAAAGGGGTACCCAGGGTAAGGGGCGAACGCTCTCGAATAATCCCATTTTGGGTCATGACAAAAGTGATGCTAATGATTTAGCAAAATAGCTGGACATGTCCGAAAAGGAAAGGAAGTCAGAAAGGAGAATAATTTGGTCTGACCGCCAAAAAGGGTCACGTGATGAAGGTCGAAGAGACGCGTCCATTGCGAGCATACAATTAATTGCAAAACGGAAAGTGGTCGGCCAGACCATATTCAATACTCCTCATAAAAACATCAAAGCCCACTTGGCTCAGTCGAAAATGTTTGTTTTTTATTTAAGAGGACATCCTGGGGCGAGCGGCTACAGCCATGTGCCTGTCCAATATGAATTCCTAATGTGGGGAGGTACAAAGGAGGGAGGAGGAACTGGCCTCGACAAAAACCCCAATGGGGAAAAAAGCCGAGCGTAGGAGGGAACAACTGAAGATATGAATGTGTGGTACAGCAACGGAGTACGTATAAATAATCAGGATAAGATATATGGCTCTAACCTACACGGGAAAAGAAAGAAATAATGATAAATATATATTGGCGAATGTGGTCGTGGCTGGTGGGTGGGAAAGGAAGGTGTACATCTTAGTCTCTTGATATCCGGGCCGGTTCTTCCGCCTCGAACGTCGACTCCGGATGACTAAGGATGTCAATATCCCTAAGTGTGTTGAGGAGCGTAGGCCAGGTCGTACGCCAATGATCACGAGTGATACCTCCATCTGAGCGGGGCAACATGTTGAATATAAAATCCAACAAGTGTGTTTCTGGGTCCTTGGATTCTATGCGGTTACCGAGGCTCTGTTCTAGCTGCTGTATCATGCCATCAATCAGAGGACACTCAAGGTAATGGTTTCGCTTTGCCTTGCGGAAACCACATCGGCAGTCTTTAGGCGGGAACGACGGTAACCAGTGCGCTCTCCACTTGACTAACCGATGCCGCTGTCGGGTTGTTGCTGGTAGGTATAGGATTGGATCCCACATGCGGGTTGGACGGGCACGGGCCACAGCGGGGAACTTCTCTCGGCGGGTCTCGAGTTCAAGATCGCGGTGGGTTTCAATAATGAGTTCGGCTATAGGATCGCGTGGATGCGGGGGGTCAGCAGCAAGGTCGGTGTAGTCCCGCCACAATGCTGCGCCAGACGTGATGGTGCGCCAGTGCGGGTCAGTTTCTCCATCATGAGCGGTCTGTAAGAACGAACGGATCACTGCGCGTAGGAGGGTTGTTTGCGGCTGCCAATGTGCGCGGTGTACGAACTTAAATGCAAGGATTGCTGCCCGCAATGCCATTGACGGAAGATCGGCAAGGTGTTTCTGGATGATGGTGGGGATTGGTCGCCGGCTTATGACGTTTGTCGCCATTCGGACGCATGAGGTTTGTGCATCTTCGATGAGTCTCGTTTGTTCTGCATTAAGTGGTGCGATAGCAAGACCGTACTCGAGAACAGGCCGAACAAAAGTGCGGTATATGCGGAGAGCGGGTCCCATGCCAAAACCATACTGATGTGCGCCTACTTTCCGAAGAAGCTGCATGGCATTTTTGCTCTTTTTGGCAGAGTGCTTGATCAATCTGTTCACGTCTATTCCGTCCCCAGAGAAAGGAATACCGAGGTATGTGAACGTAGTATCGGTGGGAATGCGCTGATTAGCAAGCTCAAAGAACGTTGTGGTGTTGTTCGTGGGTGCATTAAGCACCACACACTTGGCTGGGTGCCATTGGAAACCGAATTGGTTTGCATATCTTTCAGCTGTTCCGAGCATATCCATGACATCCTCTGGTGAACCAAAGATGGCGATGTCGTCAGCATACAGGAGAGAGTTTACTGCCTGAATCTCTGTTTCTATTTGTGTCTGAGCAGTTATGTTGACATCCGACTCGGTAAGGTGGGCTACCGGAATGGTCCGTAGGAGGAGTGGGCGGCGGCTGACAACTCTTAGCGCCTTTGGAAGTTGGTCGATGAAGATCGCGTAGAGGATTGGACTCAGAATCGACCCTTGAAGTATACCGCGCCTTGGACGTATCCATCTGGACTGGTTGCCTTTGAGTATGACTGAGATCAGAACGCAATCAAACATGTTCTGTAGCAGAGGGAGTAAACCGGGCATTACTCTGCCAGTGAGAGCTTCCCAGATGACAGCCCGGTCGACGGAGTCGTATGCTGCTTTGATATCCAGGAACGCAATCACCGGCTTCTCCTCGTAATGTCGATGGTACTGGCGCAAAAGCATGTGCAGATTGAACGCCTGATCAAGGGCTCCTCGATTTGCCCGAAATCCGCCTTGTGCAATGTCGAGGGCTGGTATTTCATTCAGTAGCGTCGGCAGCAGACAGCGTTCGAGTATCTTGCGGAATGTACTAGTTAGACAGATAGGTCGGTAGTTGGCTGCGTCTGAGGGGTCCCCTTTCTTGAAGATCGGCACTGCCTGCGCACTACGCCATGAACTAGGTGTCCAGGACCACCGCCAACAAAGCCTCAAAAAGGAGGAGAGGATCTGTGCGAGCGGTGTTGCAATTGGTTTGAGCATTGCTCCGGTGATGTGGTCAGGCCCAGGAGCTTTGCGTGGTGCGAGTGTCTTGATGATCTTTGCTATTTCTTCTTTAGTGAATAGCCACGGAACCGGTGGGAGCCGAGGGGCAAGAGGCAGACACCATAGCGCTCGTTGCTCACCTCCAAAAACTGTCAAAAGGTGCGAGACCATTTCTTCGGCGGCTTGTGCGGGGCCTTGCGGCCGAGAGAAAAAGTGGGTGGGCTTCTTGTTTCTCTTTATCCGCTTGATGATTGCGTTTGCTTCAGATACTGAGGCGATGGACATACGCGCACAGTATTGTCGCCATTGGCGATTGCGTTCGCTGCGAATGGCGCTTTGAAGTCTGTCCCGGGCTTCCTGATATTCTGCCCACAGGGCGGCGCGTTCTAAAGTACCGGGGGTAGCAAATCGCCACTGCCGATAGATGGCCTGCCGCGTGTCCGCGACCATTTGTAACCCGGGTGTCCAGAACCACTTCCAATGCTTTGGTCGTAGGCAACCCCTTGTGACACTGTGGTCGAGTGCAGTGTAAATGCTTGATTCGAGCATGCTGCTGATCTGCTCGAGTCGTTGTTCGTCGGGTGTAGCGCAACTGTTGGCATCGATGATGGCTTGCTCAATGGGCTCAGCCATGCGAGAAAACTCGGACACATAACGGTCCCGGACCTCTGGCTCCTCTAGGCGTTGTAGCTTCCAATGCTGACGTTCCGCGTTATCAGCCGGTGATTCGATTAGTCGGGTGAGAGGTGTGAATCGTAGCCGGCAAAGATGATGGTCAGAGTTAAGAGATAGCTCGTCCCATATCTTGAGAGCTGGGCTGCCTACGGCGGTTGCGGAGGATACGAAGTAGTCTATGATGCTGGCGTGTTCGCCCTTGCGAAAAGTACATTGGCCATATGTGAGACGTTCATTCCAGTTCACTAAGTTATGCTCATTGAGCCACTGCGTGAAGCTGTAGGCGCGTTCGTTTTCACGGGTGTCACCAGTACGGTTGCCGAGACGTGTGTTGAAATCGCCAAACACAAAAGTGTGATCATCTATTGGGAGGGAACGGAGTATGCGATGAAAAGTGGGGAGGGGCATGGTGCGTGGCGGGAAGTAAACTCCATGGAATGTGTAAGCGCCCATCGAGAACGAGAGTACAAAGCGATTGCTATGAGGGAGGTGCGGGTGGATGTGATAGGGCAGTCCAGGTCGCACGAGGAGTGTTAGCCCGCCAAAACCCCTACGTGCGTTGCCATGGATCTGCGCAAAGTTGTGATGCTGTTGCCAGTGAGTATGGAGCCGTTGGCCTTCAAGTAAATATGTTTCTGTAAGTAAGATTATATCAATATTATTATTCTCGCACAGACGAATAAGTTCATCTGGCGAGCGATCAATGCCAGAGGCATTGAACATTGCCAGGCGGATAGTGGAGTTGGTATTCGGCATTATTGCTGGTGTTTATCTGCGTCTTGGGGCAGCTGCTCGTCGTCGATTGCCATGCTATTTTGCGTGGCAAAAAGCTCGTCATCATCACCGAGGCGGGTGCGCCTTGTTGGGGTGGGTGCAGGTTTTCTGCGCAGGAATATTGCCAGGTTCTCGTCACTAACATGGTGCGATCCTTCGACGCTGTTGAAGTAACGTAAGATTGCAAGGCCGAGCGGTGCCTGTGGGAATGCCAGGCAAGTCCGTAGCATTCGTTTCTGATATACTGCTGTAGCCTGTGCTGCTTTTTCTGTTGCTGGGAGGGAGGCGAGGGTGGGATCGTTCAGGGAATCAGCGGCAGTAGGGTCATAGTCAGTCAAAAGTTCCAGCTTATGACCTGCCAGTGTTGCGGTGAGTTCCTCAGTGAATGAGCGATGGACAAGTAGCCCAATAACCCCTTTACTGGGGAATTGAATGTCGATGATTCTGGCCTGTGCCACACCAAGGAGGCGTAGGCGGCGTCGCACCTCGCTATGTTTTGACCGGCGATTGCTTCTCAGGTACACGAAATTGTACCCGGTTTCTTGAGCAGGTGCAGAGAAGCCACGTTTGGCCCATTCAATGGTTTCTGTGGTAGGTTTAACCGGCAAAGCCTGGGTCGGTTTACGAGGCTGCGCGGTCTTGTGCTTTTTCGGCTGTTCGGGTTTAAGCACACCTTTGCGGACAACGCTGGCAAAGGAAGGTGTGGCTGGTGGGACGGGTCGGGCAATCGTGACGACGGGCCCTGTATGTGCGTACTTGGACGCCATTGTTCCTCGAGGATCGAGCTCCATTAGCTCGTTGGGGGGAGGGTTGCTCTTTGTGGAGCAAACGGCTGGGGCCAATTTCCCCTGCAGCTCGGCGATCTGCAATTTAGCAGCTGCCAATTCCGCCTCCAGCTCCTTATTTCGTGTTAGGAGACTGGCCAACTCCGCAACAATTGCTTTTTGCTTCGCAATCTCTTGATCCTGAGCACTGAGACGGTGTTCAAATGCGAGTGCCCATTCAGGTAGACGCAAAGGTAGGACTTCGGTGTCATTTAGTTGCGAAGGGATCGTAGCGAAGGAGTCGCTCTGGGTGTCAGTAGACTTGAAGTCTTCCCTTTCCGATTGAACCAGGTCGATCGTCGGTTTGCCAATTGCGAGTTGGTTAATTTCGCCGATGCCTGGCGATCGGGTTCGGCGATCGGTGGCACTAGAGGCTGCTGGGCGACGGACAGGCGACACTTCCCGTGAGCGGTGGCCGGTACGGCGCGGGGTGGTTGCTGCGGTCGTAGTGCGAGGGGTATTGCGCACGTTGCTTACTTGCATTCTTGGCATAGTAGGGGGGTCTTCACTACTAGCACGTGTCTTTTTTTGGACAGGAATCTTTGAGGCTCTAGGTACGTAGCACGAGTTTTTCCGCTTCGAGGAGGATGGTTCGATTGCCTCGAGGTGATCTACGTGTGCTCCTTGGTGCAAAGGGGTGTTTTCAGAAGTTTCGGTAATTTCGGGGGGATATATTTCCGAGCCAATAGGGGTAGTGAAATTTTTTGCAAAAAAAGTATATAAAGGGCTCGTATTCGCCGTGCGCGATGCTCGACAAGGTCTCGCCCACTTGGCTCAGTTGGCAGAGCGTCTGCCTAGTAAGCAGAAGGTCACTGGTTCGATTCCAGTAGTGGGCAGTATAATCCTGACGTCCGATCTGATAACAGATATCGGGCGTTGGTTCGTTTTTTTTGCTGGTGTGGATTGTCGTCTTTATCTTTTGCTTGAATTCGGTAGAAAGACGACCACAAAGAGTAACCACGGAGAGAGTGTAACCACGGAGAGTGTATAACCACGAAGAGAGTATTACCACGAAGGAGAACCACGAAGAGGATGAGACCACAAAGGTGACAATGAGAAACGAGAGAGTAGATATGTTTATTAGATAAGGAGGTTGGGTTATATTTATACTATTTTCTAATGGTAAAACTGTGCGAGAGTATTGCTGCGGATATGATGATGATGAAGGTGATTACAATGACAAGCTGCGGTGATGGCGTAGTAAAAGTGTATAATGCGTAAGTTGCTGCGCATTACGTCAAGGACATCTTGTTGCCGCAGCAGGGATGCTTCATCGAACATGTGAATATTGTGCGACGACATCTTTTTGGATACCACGAAGGAAGGTTGACGACTGTAACGACCAAACTCAACATCTCCTATATCGATCGTCAGCGAAGTCCATAGCTAGCCATCCAAATCCCCTTTCTTTCGTAATTGTTGTTATCAGTACTTTTCTCACCATAATCTTATACACACGTATTATATATATAGCCATAGCATTATCATTAGTAAAGAGCAATCAGTTATCTTGTTTCTTCGTTTCCATACGATTCCTTCTGGTTCAACTCTTCTCTTGGCCTCTGTGCTTCGGTCCTGTCCTGTCCTGTCCTGTCCTGTCCTGTCCTGTCCTGTCCTATTGGTCTTGTCCTGTCTTGTCTTGTCTTGTTGGAAAGCACCTAACACCCTTCTTGTCCTGTCTCAATCCAGCTCCCAAAACATTACAACGACGTCCACGAAGAGAACCACAAAGGATAGGATCGCCACTAAGAATATATTAGGCAGAGCGGGGACCACGAAGTAAAATAGCCACACAGGCAGTATACAGAGTAGAAAAGATGTTCTTTCTTTTAATGATAGTGATGGTGCTCTATTTATACTATTGTCTATTACGCTAAGCGGCTGCGCACCGCAGCATTTAGTTATGATGATAGCTGCGGCAAAAGGAGTGCTGCGCATCAAGAAGTGTGCCTGTGACCTCCGACTATTTGCTGCGACAGGATTTGTCGTAGTGTCGTCATACAACGCTTCCTGACCGCTATGCTGTGACGCTTCTTTTACCGCGACATCTATTGCAGACCTGATTTGACGGAGTTTCCCTTTTTAGTCTTGTCATACCATGACCATCGTTCGAACATGTAGTCGCTTCTCGTCAGCCCACGTAAACCTCAAACGTAGTCTAACTTCCGTCGAACACGTATTCATTCCTCATCATGCCACGTAGCCTTTTGTCTTGTAATCAGCATTATCACAATAGTTAGAGAACATATAAATATCCCCTCCCCTGGTAAACAATAAAGATCATCATCCTCCCCGAGGTCTGTCTTATATTATAATCGTCCCAAGCACGTCACCACTGGCTACGGATATATCCGCCAAAAGGACGACAACTGGTAGCTGATGTATCTTGATGAATAACCGACAATCAAAACAGCCTGATACTGCCAATTTTCGAACATATCGCAAGATTCAAGACCACCTTTTGGACTCGGACGACGAAACCACGACAACACACGAACTTACCTTCGAGGAACAAACAAGGACAATGGCCACACATTTGCCCGGACAAGGAAACCAAGAACCAGAACGGCTACAGGACCCGAATATACTTTTGGTCCAATTGTTGCAAAAGCTTTTGGACAAACCGGACACTAAGACCCCCAGCTTTCGCGCCCGCATACGTGAACCAGACACGTACAATGGCGACCGCTCGTTAGATGCCGCGCAAAGTTGGGTGCGATCAGTGGAACGTTATCTCGAGATGGCAAAACTCGAGGAGTACCAGTGGGTCGATTATGCTGCTACGTTGCTGCGAGGAGAAGCGGAGGTGTGGTTTCGACAACAAGAACGTACGGGGGACATCACAGAGTGGAGCGATTTCAAGAAACGAATTCTGACGGCGTATAGTCCCCCAAATGCACCGCAATTAGCAAGGGATAGACTCGCAGCTTTACAACAATCGGGTACGGTGGCGACCTACGTAGCACAATTCCAGTCCGTCTGTGCTTCGCTGCAAAACATGACCGACGACGAGGCACTGGATCGTTTCGTCCGCAATCTGCAACCACACGTCAGACTCCACGTTGCTACCCAGTTCCCCGCTACATCTGCGGATGCCATAAGGCTGGCGCTAGCATTTGAAAGCGCGCAACAAATGTCCCAAGGCTTTCCCATCAAAGTTTTTCTTTTCTTTTTCGTGCCATTTGACAGACAGCTTTTACACCAATTGTTGCTTCTCAATTGCCAGTAAAATCCAAATAACCAAACCAATACTATGAGCGAAGAACCCTCCAACAGAAGAAGAAGCTCCCGCGCAGCGAGTCAGCAAGGGCAGAATGTTGAAGGCGTAGGCGCTTCCATGCAAGATGATGTGCAAATGACAGACTTAGGAATCTTTGACCGTGCCGCAGACTGGCTCCAAGATGATAACGTTAACGGAGAGTGCTTTATGACCGGTGAAGTTGGAGAAGTCGAGTCAATCGAAGCCCACCGTGTCATTTACGTTCCCAGAGAAATGCCCACAGCAGAGCAACCCGGAGACGTAATTCAAGTGACACATGCACAAGTCAAAAAGTTCCTAACTGTGAATTATCTTTACGCGAAGGCAGCAAATCCAAATATTCCGGATATCCAGGTGTGCAAGATTGCTTACATTCGCTTTCTCTGTGTCAAAAACGGATTGGTTTCCCCTCGATTCAACACAGCAAATTTCCATGTGAAGTACAATGAATGTGTTTATTACGACAACGGATTGCAACAAGACAACCTAGTTCATGGCCTTGGAGTGATCAACCAGCACCTCAACCAATAGATATTGACATACCTCCGCAGAAACTTCTCGAACATTGTATGCTGCGTTGCGTATATGTTCAGAGTTAGAGGGCACCATTACGTAGAAGACATGGAGACTCGTTACACGGACTTATGGAATCGCTGCTTGAAGAAAAATGAAGACCTAGGCGTAAAATGGGAATACATTGCTCACAACGCTGTTCACGCCATTTTCCCTATCGTTCTCGACAATTTTTGGCAGACCTGTGTACAAACAAACAGAATTGCCGACACATCGGGTTCCCGAAGTTCGACAACTACAAGAAGCCCGCCAACTGGCCACGCGCCGTCTCAACGATAACGCTGCTAAGGACAAAGCCCGCTGGGATTCCCTGATTACCCCGCAAAAATTTAATGTTGGCGACCATGTTTTGATGCGGCATGAGAACAAGCTCAGTCTAGAGTATAACTGGAAAGGCCCATTCATCGTTACTGCCTGCAATCACGACACCAACATATACAAGATAAAAGACATGAACGGCCAAGTTTACACCTCGTGGGTTCATACTGACCGCCTCCGACCGATCCATGTTAACTCTTCTGTCTCCTCCGACCCCTGGTATGATCCTACTGCCGCTCGCGCAGCTGAACGTCGCCACCTCCACGCAGCCGCCCAATTATCCTTGTTGTTCGAGGACGACCAACACTTTGGAGAGGGGGTATTGTCGTCATACAACGCTTCCTGACCGCTATGCTGTGACGCTTCTTTTACCGCGACATCTATTGCAGACCTGATTTGGCGGAGTTTCCCTTTTTAGTCTTGTCATACCATGACCATCGTTCGAACACGTAGTCGCTTCTCGTCAGCCCACGTAAACCTCAAACGTAGTCTAACTTCCGTCGAACACGTATTCGTTCCTCATCATGCCACGTAGCCTTTTGTCTTGTAATCAGCATTATCACAATAGTTATAGAACATATAAATATCCCCTCCCCTGGTAAACAATAAAGATCATCATCCTCCCCGAGGTCTGTCTTATATTATAATCGTCCCAAGCACGTCACCACTGGCTACGGATATATCCGCCAAAAGGACGACAGTAGCACATATTACTCGACCAATCAGCGTTGCCCTTTAATTTATCCTTCAATGCCTCTTTTCTGTCATTTTTTATCGCGATGGTTTGTTTATTCGTCTTCATCCCATTAAATGTAATTATAAGGTAAATTCGAGACAGCTTAAACTAAGCGAGCGTGAATTCAGGTGCCGTTTATTGTACATGGACTCTCTACGTTTATAACAGTATAAATTATGTACAACGTCTGTGCAGTAGATGGATGAGGGCTGCGAAATGCGATGAAAACCAAACGCAATCAAACCAAATTTTTGAGACAAGGTCTTCATTACTGAAGAAGAAGAATGAACTTAATGGGCCGGGATAGATCTGGCGGACTAGTCAAAGATTTGATGACTTATGCTTTTCACTCCATCATTCACTCGTATTCTTGGGGTCGTGTATCTATCGCAATGTATTGTGTCAAAAGAAGGAGTCTGAGAATTGCATTCGGGAAGCGAAATCAGCCAGCTGTTTGATCCGTTCAGTTACTACCCATCTTATCGATCTCTACGATAGGGAAATTACAGATGAAAGCGCATAGCGACTATTGTTTATATTATTACGATCGATATGGTCAGTGAAGAATCATTTCAAGTTGCTATTCTCATCATTACCCTCCATTCTTTCACACCTGTGCTATCTTCCGATATCATCTCTGCTGTCACCCGATGGATACCAGAGAATGTGACTAGTTGTGAAATAAATATTAAATCCACCGCCGTTAGATCCAATGGAAGGGGGCAATGTCTATCAAAAAACACAACTATAAAGAACATACACCATTTTCCAAAATCAACGCCGTACCCTGCCAGTCCTGAGGTCGCAGGATTACAATAAATCGCGTTTGCACAGATTACGCTTGATGACTGTCGTATCCACGATTACTTTTATCTAACAGGGAGTGTCCATGGCCTACACGGGACATCAACACTTTGTTTCACTCCTTGAGCGCCGTTATCATAATTACTCTCGCGCTATATAGATTCACAATTCATGTCCCGGACCTGTCTCAGGGCCCAGTTACAATCACAAACGTAAATGATAAGATTCTTTACCAACCCTTTAACTGGTTCACCGCCCCGGGAGATCGCCCAGATGGTTATCCACATCCATCTTCCGGAGTGACTGTTTGGATAAGCATTTCTTATAAATAGGACCGTTGTTGGCACTTCTTAATAAAGACAATTCTTCCTCGAATCTCACAGAATCATATTCTGTCTCTTTTTGAAACCCCTTATTCCATAATGACAAAATCAATGTCACATACACACACCGACAGACGTCGCACAGGAAAAGCGTGGCAGACCCATCTCTATAAAAATTCGTCTTTTTGACGCTTTCTCTTTTATACATTTTTACATTATGATATGAGAAATCTATTCTTTTTAAGAAGATGGTCAAGGTCATGTCGTTGATGAGCATGGCTGTCCTGAACCTATGGACTATGTTGCTGACGAAGAAATGTACTCTCTCCAATCCGTTTGTTTTGCACTGAATATCTGCGTAGAATACCTTGCAAAGATGACTATGAGCTTACTACGGCAGACATTCCCGAGGGAAAAGGTTACAGACATTTAGATGAAAGAAGCGGGGATCAAACGCAGTTGCACAGCATACCCTGACCAAGACAAGGTCAGATTTTTCAAGCTGATGCTTGAGAAGGTCACGAGTGCATCAGCTACTAGGAATCCATGTTGGTTCAGCCCCAGCGATGGGCATTATAGTACGAAAAGGACCCTGAGAGTATTGCTTTTTAAGAGACGTAGAAGCAGAGGTTCGTTCGCGTATTCCCACTGAAGAGCATAAAAGTATTATTTTAGAATGCATTGATGAGAATCCATACATTGTCCTAGTGCAGCTGTTGGAGCAATTGCTCCAAAGAATTGAGGGTCTCAAAATATCTAAAACGATGCTCCATCGATTTATGAAAAATAAATGCAACTTGTCACTGATAAGGGTTCGGTTTCAGCCTGTAGTAGGAATAGTGCTGCGAAGTTCCAAGAGCGTCTTGACTGGGTACGCAAATGGGACAGGACCGACATCCACTTTTTAGAAAAAAACTGCGTCTTCCTTGATGAGTCTTGATTCTATATTAATATGAAACGCAGCATGATGTGGTCCAAGAAAGGGACTCCCGCGTGGTTACAATACCAAAGACGAGAGCAAAGACAATCTTCGGAGCAATCTCGGCATCAGGCATCATTAAATAGAGCTTGAGTCTCCCGGAGCCACCAACCAAGATAAGAAGAGAGCAGGTCAATCTGAAGTTGCGAGCAGAGGAACTGTAACTGACATAATCTCAGCTTCCTTAAGGCTAAAATGGACGAGATGGATAAGTATGAACATATGAATGGCCATTATTTGGTAATGGATAATGCACGTATCCATAAGGCTGAGGACATCCCTAAATACATCGAGTCTCGAGGGTATCAATGTGCTTATCTTCCACTATACTCTCCTGAACTCAATCCGATTGAACAGTTTTGGTCAGTTGTCAAGAGAAAAGTAAGACGCAAGAGGTCCTTGAAAAGCGAGATGTTGATTACGAAACCAGTGAAGCATCCAATAGCTTAACTCTGAGTGATTCGAAGGTTTTGTTTCTCATTCTTACAGATGTCTATCCAACTGTCGTAACAGACAACAACTGTGATGGCCCTTTCCAGGTACACAGCAAAAGTAAGTAAAGTATGCGACGTTGATTTACAATCCTATCACTCCGATATCTCTGTATGGTATCTACTAAAGACGTGAACAATTTAAAAGCATGTGTCATAATGAGTTTAGTTAGTTAGCTCTCGGTGGTGAATATTACGAGTATGTGCAATGGTATTGATGGATGACGAAGGCTGATTAAGTGGTTGTGGGCGTACCAATGGATACTAATAAGAGTCGATGGTATGTACAAGACAGTCATGATATCTGAAGACGCAAAGAGGCATGAGTGCAGGAGCTGATGGTGGACGAAAGAGTGCCCTAATCAATATCGGAAAGCGGAGTCGAATGGTAAGCGGATATTGTTTCAAAGGCAACTCTTGTACAGGAAAAGGGATGGGTGATTTCTGGAAATCCTTTTCCGAGTTCGAAGAGGCTTGCTTTTACAATGGCGGAAGGATACCTTTGAGAGGTTCTGACGTGGCGTTTGGGCTGGTAGGATGAAAGTCTCCTAAAACCAGCTTGATGATATTAATGTAACGGTGGTGCAAGGAGAACTAGGTAGTGAAAACGGAGCAGTAGAAACGCCTGCTGTCATTATGAAGGCACAATAACCTCTTACTATCAAATAGCAAAAGATGACTTCGAGGTGCATACCTTAAGGCAAGAGAAGGGCAAAATTGGTACCAGGGAAGACACCAATTATTAATTACATCATGGATTTTCGATACTGAGCACTTAAAAGTATCGTATAGACTGTAAAATAAAATTGTACCTGATAAAGAATAGGACGTCGTAACATGGGATTAACTTGGAACTAATATTTATTGTATTGTTAACTAATGAAATATATATACTAGCTTGAATGGTTAAGGATATGTGTATGATTTCTAATCGACAAAGTTGGTTATAATACGTCAAGTACGCTTGGTTTCGGGGATAGGGTTGTTTGGTAAGGCTATCGAATTTATTAGGAATCCTGTTGAGGGTGTTGGTTGGCAATCAAAGTCGCATGATAGATGTTGGTCGGGCGCTATTGACCTGCATGTCAATACTTGGTATTCGGTGTCAGTGGTGATATTGTGGTTGGGTGCATTCCTTCATGCGTCTGTATGTGCTCTTTAATGCTCTTTAATGTATCTGCATGCGATTGTTTCTGGATCAACGGGGCCTCGATTTTATTATAAATAATGGGACTTGGGGCAACTGATTTTCTTTACCAAATCCATCCATCCTCCTCATCTCTTGTGCCTAGAGCTGTATACAATCATATCATACCGACTTGCTCCATTCTGCAATCTTCTATTATTCCAGATCCTCTGTAGATAATGACATCAGCCTAACTCAGGTGCCTCGAGAGGACAGGATAAGTAATTTGAGTGGGACCTTGGTATGGCTGCATAAGCGCAGGTCTCCCACCATGGCTTTGTCGAGATGCTTTTGCTCGTCTGATTCCCCCGATGCTTCTGCCGCTGGTGTTGTCGTTGGGTCGCCGCCGTCGTCCCTCCTCGCTCCTTCCTCCCACCCTTCAGCCGTCGCATCCACCGTCAACGCTTAACAGCTCCGTGCCCTTCCTTTCCTCCCTGTTCTGCCCTTGTTACCGTAATGGTACACCTGGCTACCTCCGGGGTAAGTTGAAGAGGAAGAAGAGGGCTGATATTTTCTGTTGACTAACGGCTTTCTTTATGCAGTCGACATTTTATTTTAGTTTATATGCTTCATAATTTCCCTCCCTTATGAAATTTGAAGTATGAAGAAGCGAATATAAATTATCTATTATATGATAGCCTTTTATGGAGACATCGGAGTAGCCAGACGCCATGCGCTAGTTTTAGGGTATGTGCAATACGCAGATTCTGTATGCAAACAAATGTGTTGAAGAAAATACCCTCTTGCATCAGCAATATGACCCATAGGATCAAAAACCATCCGACTCATCGACGACATGGTCTTTCCCGTCTTTGTGAGAAAATAACTAAATAGATCGCTCACCGTATGATACAAGTTAGGCAGAGAACACATAGGAATTAACAATTTCAAAATGCAGTTAAGTCCTTGAAAAAAATGGAAAATATGAAGCAGGTTCACCAATGTGCCGTACATTCAGATCTAAGTTTCAAGGTTAAATATTCACATTAAAGAGATTCGCTCATGTCTGTAGGTGCGCTCGTTCTCTAGCGTTTTTATTTTACGGCCAAGTGCTCAAGTTCCTTTCCAATCTCAGAGAACAAGTCGAGCTTAGCTTCTTCATAGTCCAATGTAGACGACTGAGCGTCAGGAACATTCCGTGCCTCAGCCTGCTGTCGGCGCTTTATACTCCGTTCGAGGATATCACAATAGTTCTGGTATTTGATGATCTCATGCAGTAAATAATTTGATTTGGCTTCCCAGTTACTCAGGACTTTTGAGTGGTTTAGGCTTTTGCTGGGGAACTGTTGGATTGTCGAGGAATTAATAAATAAACAGACATCTCTTTTCCTTCCGATGGGGAATACTACCTTAATCAGAATCTTGCGCTTTAACTCACGATGTTCATTGATCTCTACACTGAGGGCATTTAAGTGCTTCTGGAGAGCGTCCAATTGATCTTGCTCGTTTAAAATACTAGATACAGAAGGCGGAACTGGAGGTCGCCATTCGTATACTGTCACTGCATCTGGGTCACCAAAATACCGCCCAGAGTTATCGATGGCATCCAAATCCAAGATCACGTCGTCCAGGCACGAGCTCCAACCATACTCCATATTGCTAACACCCCCTGGTAAAGGTTCTTTGCTCTGACGTGCTGCCCAGTAATTACATGTCTCGACCCACTCGGCAACTTCTTCCTGGGACGCCGTTTGAAAAAGAAATACTCCTCCATTTGATTGCTGGATGGCACAGACATGCGGTCGCTGCCTGTTATAGCCTGGCGGAGGAAGGATATTGGACAGTGAATGATTAAGAGTGATCGTCCCTAATAATGGCATAGTAGACTAATAGTGGTGTCGGTTAGATTCGTAAATTACCATTACATAAATAAAGACTCACTGCCCAACGAGCGCCGATCGCCGAATTCACGGTGCTTGAAGCTGACTTATTCAAAGTATCTGCTAGTGACGCAAATGTATTGACACTACTCATACGTAAGAGGCTCCGGCGCTCCTCTCCCGCACATCCTTGCATTGAGTACATCTTGAGCTCGCCGTGTCCTACAACCAAGAAGCAGTCCTTCCATTCACGATGTTTTGCCTTTTGGTTCGCGTTTTCTAGCAAATGTTTCCGCACCACCAAACCTTCTTTGATATACGGAGCACGACTTGTAAACAGGTCAGATCCATGAGATCCCATAAAACTGACCATGGGTTGGTGGTGATTAGGCGATAAAGCATGACTACTACTGGCACTGCGAAGAGCACTAGAGGACTGCCCAGATGTGGAAGACGAGAAAGAGTCGCGGCGTGGTGATCCAATGGGCGAAGTGCGATCAGGGTTCATACCAATGCGTGGCACAGTTTCTTCTGGGTATATTGCGCTCTCTCGTCCTGTCTTGCGGATCATTGTATTTACGCCGCGTCGGAATTCTGCCACTCGTTTGCTACCGAGCATGCTGTTTCGCTTTTCTAATCCACCGCCACTGCCGACGGGGTTGACTGTGAGTTGTTGATGTTGCTGATCAAGCGGTTGTAGGATTTGGTTATGCTTTACAGAAGTGTACAGATCCTAGATAACTATAGTGTGAATAATTCGTGTCCCACCTGTGGCATGATTTGTTCACCTTTAAGCAAGTTTCCATGTCTGCTTCCCAAGCTTTTGTGAAAAGATGACCCGCACGCTTCTTTTCTGCGGGCATTGCTCTCACTTGTTCCTGGATCGTCAGCATAGTATTACGTACAAATGCTTGTCGAGTCATGCGTGCATGGTTCCCCTGAGCGACGTGCAGGTCCGTATTAAGTAGCAATAATGAATATACGACAGCATATACGATATCTTCGATACGTGAGTGAGCAGCTAGCTCTAGTACTCAAATATAAAATTGACTTGCCTTTGCTGCCGAATATACATCGCGGATTCAATGCCCAAAACCTTTCTCCGAACACTTCGAGAATCCGATCGATTTGCTGTGCTTCGGCTTTAAAATAGAGTTTGCTGCACAATTTTCTGAAGGCGGTATCAATTCGCATTCCCGAAAACTCAAAGTTCTCCATATAATATCCTAGTGCTTTCGAGTTGAGTGGCTTGCTAAGAGCACACTACATCAGATCATTGGAAAGAGTAGAGTGGATCTGATTGCAATGGCTTACCCTTGACCTAACCACTCTGCAGCACGACTTTTTGGGACAAACGATTCGTCTCCTTCCCATAACTTTTGCGCTGCGAAACGCGCCTCGCCGTCACGCGGTAGAGAGTCGTCGAAGCGTATCTCAGGTAGCTCAGCTTCAGTTTGATTAGAACCTGATTGATCATAGAAAGATCGCTTGCGGCGCTGACTGAGAGGTCGTCGCGGCGGTGGAGATAGAGCCGTGCTGATGTCGACCTTTTCAGCAGGATCGTCTTTGCGCATGGTCTGAGCTGTGGTGGCTGCCGAAATGGAGGAATATGCAGTGTCTTCTGAACTTTTTATAGCAGCAGCTTCTGGCTCTTTTAAGGTGTCGCTTGTCTGGGATCCCGATGTTGCTAGTACAGTTTCCTCTGCTTTGGACGGCACAGGGTTCGGTAAGGAGTTGTTCTCAGATTTAGATTCCTTCATATCAGCTATACCAGCTGAGCAAGGTATAACGTCAGGAACGCGAGGAGGGGATTGAGGAAACAGAGAACTAGATTTCGGCGGTAACGCGGGCAAAGGTGGTGGAGAGTTGATGCTCATTAACAATCCACCGGCACTGCCAAAATGATTCCCGCTCAATCGCTTGGAAAGCCGTTTAGATAAACGTTTGCCGGCAGCCTTCTCACGTTCAATATCTTCCTGTGACAATCCCGTTGCATCCACAAAAATATCGTTGTCACTATCCGAGTCGTCATCGTCGTCATCGTCGTCCTCGCCCTCGTCTTCGCCCTCGTCCTCCGCTTCAGGTTCAGGTGTAATCACGCGGGCAGGGCTTTTGCATCGTAAATTATTGGCTACAATTTGGGCGAGATTAATCATTGATGTATCCTGCATTTGGTCGCGTCGGGCAGTCTGTTGATTATTTTCTGATTGCTCACTCTCATGCTTCCCATCCTCGCCGCCTTCTAGTTCCAGCACGCTATCGCTGGGAGGCTGGGATTCAGGACCAAAGGTACTATAGAGAGAATATGTCCCAGATGATTTCCCGGTGGAAGCGTAAGACCAGCTCGAAAAGCGCTGTGTCTGATTCGAGGATTCGTCATCGTCAACGTCATTATCGCCGTTCTCAATTCTGTCGTCGGGATCCTTTTGGGGTTCAGAGGTTAGGGGGGACGCTTTCGTCTCTGTAAAATTATTATTTGTATCGTAATTGCTATTGATATTATGCTCCGCAGGACAGTTTGACATGCTGATTGCTGGTTCTACATGCATGCTCTTCATTTTTTTCTCGCTGGCGTTTCTTAGAATACCACGTGGAGGAGTTGAGCATGGTTTTTTGTTAGGTGCTGACGATCCTGTGGAAGGAGATGGGGAAGAAATATCGGAAGGTATAGATCGATTACATTGGTTCGCATGGCTCCTGATGGTAGAGCTTGAAGGTGAAGGCGTGCGAGGAGGTGAAGTCGGCCCATTTTTGCTCGGGCATGAAAAAGATGGTTGTGTTCGTAGCGAGGCAGGAATAGTTGAAAGAAGACTGTCTGATTCCTGTAACCCTTTGCGTAATTCTGGTTGAAGGTATGTGCGTTGGCCAAGCTCAATGGAGGGTATTTCCGGTGGCGGGGGTGCTGGAGGGGCAAGTGGTATATTGTATGGGTTGCGTAAGGACGTCGGATGTCCCGTATCAAGATTGATAGGGGTTGGTTTATGTCTGTTGCGCTTCTGAACCACCAACACTTCGTCGTCGGCCGACTACCGACCTCATCACTGTCAGTACGTACGGCTCTTGCAATTTGGCGAAGAATCTACTCACCTTGCTCCCAAGTTTCTTCAAGAGTTTCCCAAACCCAGACATATTACTCTTCTGATTGGGCTACACAGACATAAAATGTTGATTTTGGTTGCACGAGAATTTGAGCGCATTTACCTTTTTGGGATAAGTATCGTCTCTGCTAGTCGTTATGAGTGCACCTGGTGAGGATGATGTCTGTCCTCGTAGAGGGACGCTGTGTTCAGATCGACCGTAAGCGGGAAAGCGTCCCAGCTCAGTTTTGGAAGGTTGTGGCTGAGGTGCAGAAGATTGCTGCTGTTGCTGCTGCTGAATGGGTGGCATCGAGGTCGAAGGGGAAAGCATGACTGGTTTATTTACGTTGGGTTCAAAACCGTTTCGAGATGGGAATGTGGAAGTGGAGGTCAAAGAGGATTGCAGTCGTGAATTGTCTATGACCGAAGACGAATTATTGTGGTGCCAGGATGTAGGAGTTGCCGAACGCGATCTGTTTTGTTGATGATTCCCGCCTTCCGCAGACGGGGCCATGCGCGATTGGTGCATCGGCTCCTTCACGCAAAAAAAAGAGTAAGATAAAGAGAAAAGAGAAAAGACCGCAAAGTAGAAAGGAGATCATTTTTAATAACGCGCAGCTTGGGACGAAGTCTATTGTGCGACGTGTTGCATTTTTGGTGTTCAGGCACATGGAGCAGAGCGTTCTTTTTTCATCTTCAAACCTGAGTGGCTAAACCTAACGAGATAACCATGGTAGCATTTTAGGTTTAACCAAGGTGCGTGTACAGGTGGCATCGGCGATCAATTGGAATGAAATAGGAGATGTACCAAATTACAGAGATGTACATTGATTATCAGCGTTCTCTTTAAATGAGAGCTTTGCGCGAATGGACAAATCGATATGCTCGTATAGACTTGCTTTTTCTACAGATATATTGTTGCGTATCGACCAATTTCAATTGTACCACTGCTGAATGCAGCTTGTACTTCGCTGTATTATTCACTCTTGGGGATCACAACTTCAATTCCGCGCCCCCAATGTCGGATAGTTTACAGCGATTCCCGTTATTACAGGATTTTGTAGGATTAGCAGGAGCTTTGAGGAGAAGATAAAGTGCGTTGCAGTATATTCTACAGCTCTTTATGGGGCTTTGCTATTTATTCAACAGACCTGATTAGTCTGCATTTTCTTATTTTCGATATGCTATGTCAAATTCATACACGACTTGAGGAACATCTTCTGTACATCTCTGGTTGTACTTCCCGTAATCATTTGTTATGCAAAGCGGCTCTTTTTGGGACGCTAGTTCCGGTAGTAGGTTAAAGCTTGATCTGTGAAGAAGCACAGCACGAAAAATGTAGCTGCGTGTGATCTAATCCTGAACCAAGAAATGGTCAAAAGGTAAGTTTATCTGATCAACATACTCACCCCTTAATGCTATTTTTCTTTAACTTGCCGCCTAATATAAGTTGGGACGTTTGGTTTTAAGATCTCCTTGCTTTGCATCACATACTAAATCTATTGTTTAGCACTTAGGGGATTTCCAAGGTTTATTACCCGCTGCTAAGGAGTTTCTTCTACCATGCCTCTTCACGCACCTAATATATGAGGTCTCATTAATCCAAACAAATATAAAAGGAAAACTCGGCTATTTAATGAACAATGCACGATTTTTGTACTCCTTGAGAGCTAATGCTTAACGTCATTTTACAATATTATCTGGTCCGTGTTTCTGAGACCTTTGAACTTAAAAGATATCTTGTCGTAACATATGAACACTTTACATTGAGCTATTTAAAACTATTGCTCGTAACGCCAGAGGCAGGAACCGTACTAAATGCCTAAGTAATTACCAGTCACTGTATATCTTCGATGAGATAGCTAATTGGTAAGGAGCTCTTCGCTGAAATAATGAATGACAAAATTCAAAATAGGACATGAGGTCTAGGAGGTGCGCCAAGCGTTTATCATCCAAGTTTTATGTTTTTACATGAGGTACATGAAAGTAATGTTATTGTTCTAAAATAAGGTAGACTGTACAAAGCAAAACGCCTTACGCGGTTTAATGTCAAGCATTGCATGTGGTTGCCCAGTAACTTTTGCGCACGATAACAAATTAAATGTCGCATATACTGTATTTTGACGATCAGAGTCAGTAAGTCTCAAGATGCAAGGATTGCCGTTGCAAGAGTACGTCAGCTCTCTGCGCCTGCCAATCTTTATAGACATCCAACAGGCCAGATGAGCATTCGATTTCTTTGCGAAGATGGATAGAATCGCGTTGTTGATGAGCATGGTATCCTTGAGTCTATGGACTATGTTGCTGACAAGGATGTGGATTTTATTCACTCTGTTCGCCCCCTTCTCAAAATAGCTGCAATAGCAAATCGTGCAGCGGCAACTCTAAGATTGTTGCTGCTCATATTCACAAGCAAAATGATACAGATATTCTGATGCAGAACCAAGTTCATTTTCAGATTTTCAAACTGTCGGTTGAGAAGGTTTTCAGTCCATCAGCTACTACACGAGAACTAGGGATAGATATCCATTTAGCGTAACAATAACTATTGCAGCATAAAAACGGACCTGAAATATTCTAAAGAAAAAAGAAGGACGGATCATCAACATATTATTAAAGAAGAACATAAAGGTTTATATTAAAATACGTGACTAACTTATGGAACAATTGTTTTGGAGATTTGTGAAAAAAGTATCCAAAACGATGTTTCATTGAATAATGGAAAACGAATGCAACCTGCCATTAAAAAAGGCTCGTAGACAGGGATAGTGATGCAAAGTTCCATTCGCGCCTAGACTAGGCGCTCCGAACAGACATGCCTGATATTGGTCTTAGAAAAAGTCGGGTTAGCTTGAAAAGTCTAAATTACATATTAAGATGAGAAGCAACATTGAATAATTCTTTCTCATTGGTTATGGTACCGAAGGCGGGAGTAAAAGTGACAAAAGCAAAACAGATGTTTTAAAAGCGTCCCAATAATCGCACAAACCAATGAAACACTGATATCTTAAGGCTGAGGTGATTTCAAAGAATTTGGTTTTCATTATTATAGCTTTCCGTCTTTCAGATCCCTGAAGCAGCTATTATATTTTTGAAGATATCGATACTAACGAGCTGTTTTCCCTAGAGCCACGCAGGTGGATGATATGCCATTGCGCGTCGTATCGTCCATCGGAGGAAGTATCGATGGATATAGGGTCGCGACAATAATTGTGGAGGTGGGTTTGCAAAGTTTTCTTATGCTACGCCTTTGTGCTTCTGCGACTTTGATTTTTTTTTAAAAAAAAAACTCTTTGAAGAAATATAAATATGGGATTACAGTCAAGCCGTTTTCTCTACAGCCCGTGCAACATTCGCCTTTTCCTTCATCCTTAGAGCTCTTGTCTTTTTCATAAATCATGGAAACAAGAAAAAGCAGGAAATATAAGAAATCGAAGGTTAAGGCTTTTAATTTATATTTGTTTTAGAGGTACTTAAAACAGCATCATATTCATCTCAAAAAAAAAGGAACAATGTATCTACCTTCCCAGGAGAAGTGTGAACCCTGCCCAACACAGCTTTAGGTTCCCTTGACGTCATGTTTGCCGTCAAAACCTCCACGCGCGGTGCCTGCTTGGAGCTACCGCTACCACCAATCGTTGGTAGACTTGATGGCTTCGGTCCAGAGGACAACAACGGATGTTTACAGCATAGTTAAGTTTATTTTCTCTCGGAAACTGGGTTATGAACTCCTCTCTGACCCCAACAGTTCATACACGAGAAGCCCTTTTCTGAAATGTGATTGCTCGTGCTGGGTAAGGGACAACTCACCTGATAGCAATTTTGGTGATTGCTAAATACTGATCGACGAGGTTTATGGACGAACACCTTGAGGACAGTCAGTGCTAAACATTATCAGCAATGCTTTACGCTTGGGACAATAAGATGTATCTTCTTCACCGATCTTCGGTCCTTGCCATTTGCAAATTAATAAAACGAAATTTCTGCCACGCATCCTAAAAAGGTCATGACACAATATCACCAGAAAAGATGACTCTCTGGAGTGAAGACATTCGCCTAAACTCCAATTTTATCCGGTCTGAAGAAGGTAGCACGATCCATTTCGACGACGCAACCAATATCAATAAATGGGCATTACCATTTCCAGGAGGTTGAACGGACAATCGCCATCATACTGAGCAAAATACTTGAGAGCCGAAATAGGGTCCAACCATTTCAGCATGCTGACATTTCAGGAACGCAAGGTCACCTCCTGTAGGTGCGTTGTCATAGACCCTACTAGGAGGGACCTTCTCTACGTCGCCGAGAGCTCTAGATACCGACTGGGAGCCCATCAAAGTTCTGATGCATCAGCCCGCAACGGCAAAACGTTCGCAAGATCGAAAAGCACCTTCGGTTACTAGAACAGCTCAAGGATGAAGGTCCTGAAGCAACGCGTGGCAAGAGAAGCGTTGCTGGTGAGCATTCCCGGCCTTGAAGGGTACCGGGACTTTAACCTATCCTCGAGAAATTCTATCTAAATATCACCGCCCATCATGCCGACCCCCAAGTTCCATCTTTCAGCATACTTCAACACAAACGGACAAAAGGATTGTACGTGACAAGTTTGGTTCGAATGTTATACTCATGATGGGTGGTTGGCTCGCCCCGAACACTAGATTTTCACGAGTCAGTCCGTGATGTTGAATTCTAATATCTTCTCAAGTCGCCTTGAAGGGCCGTGGCTCTGCCAACAACTCGAGAATCCCCAATGTCATCTCCCATGGTCTGCTACAGTATGAAGTTTTATTAGATGGAAGAGTTCAAAATTAGTAATGATTATCCAACATTTGCTTATATTCTATAAGGCTTAAACTAAGCCTGTATAGCAGGCGTGGCCGGCAGCGCCGCTCGACATCGATTGTGAAATCAGGATGCAGAAGCCTGTTTGGATAGGCTCCATATTCTGATGGGATTTCATGCAGATAGTCTGGTGCCATACAGGTTTTGGTGAGCACCTATTGAGGCTGTCAGACATTTAGCAAGAAGGGATAGATCGCCGGAGCCAGTGGATGAAGGGTGAGATGAAGAGGGCTAGGCCATGAGCGCCGATAGTAGTGATTTTCGGTGCCAGTTAGTGCGGATAATACATAGAGCCACCTTATGGGTAAGTCAAAGCGCAGGACTCTCGGGAATATTTTCGCATATGACGTTGTTTACATCGTCATACTAAATTTATTCTAACTTTCATGCGCCATATTTCCACCCTCTTGCAGGATTTCTTCTCGAAGGCAAATGTACCTGTTATCGATTCATTCGATAAAAGACACTATCCTCGCCGTCTCAGTAGTTATTTCTAATATTAATACTGGAGATATTGGTGAAAAAACATGTGCTCATTGGTCCCAATATTGCTGCTTCCAGTCCTTTCAGACGGTTAAATAAAAAGTAGGCGAATTTACATAATGCTGTGACTAAGGTGTCTATTACAGTAAATACATAACCGCATACAGATCAAAACCGGCAAGAAAGTCAGAATGAAGAATGTCGCGATGGAAAGAGCTCGCTTTCCTTGTGGTGGCTGCATCAAGCTTGGCTACGAGAAGGATTGATGGCCCCTTGAGATGCCATGATTTCATAGTAAAGAATGCAGCTCAAAGCTCTTAATCCCTTCTGGTCTATGCCTTCCAGCACGACTCTTTTCACCAATTCGCAGCTATGCCTGTACCTAGTTTCCTTATATGTCCATTTTTATTTATTCGCTCATGGATACACATAGCGATAATACCATAGCTCCTGCTGAAGATACATAACGGTATATTCGACACTGGGAACAAAGAGACAGAAGAAAATATACTTCCTTCGTCGAGGCCATGGTTCATAGGGTCAGACACTGTAGGCTACCACTCTTCGATGACATGATACAGTTCATCTTCGTACTAGAAATAACATTTTTCGTGTTTTCTCTCTTTAGATAGTCAATGGTTGCTGTTACTGTTACCTTGAAATTAGCTAATTCTTGACCAACTCCTATCTTCGTTTTTCTTTGCTCTCCATGAAGTACGGATGGGAGATTGAGCAAAACGACTAAGATACATAACACATGGGAGGTTTAAGAGCCAAGTGACTGTACTTCAAAGGCAACGAACGTGTTTACTTAGGAGCGCGGTAATCTCTTGGGAAGTGGTATCAGGAGGGATGGAGCTATCGAAGCCGGCGATCACAAAACCGATGTGTCGCTTTCGCTACTCGGCGTACTATGCCTCCATTGAACCACGCATCCGCAGAAGCTTGGATTCGGTGCTGATGAAAATTCTCGTGCTAACAGCACCTCACTTTTTTGGTCTCTACCAAACCGCTGGATCCTCCGAGACGCAGATCCAGGGTTTGTAAAGTTGATGATCCTCGTCTTTATCAAGTTTTTTTTTTTATATGAATTGGCTTGGGAAGGTTCGTAAAACGATTCAGTATTAGACATGGTATATAAGGATGTGAACTTGGATATGGAAACCAAGGGTGCAGGATTAGAGTCTTTCAGACGTGAGCCGATGACCTATGTATTCCTTTCTACATATCCTTTAGCTTATGTTCCCTATTGTATCTCTGTGACATGTTTAACAGCAAAAGAAGATGGTTTTTAAAGATCGTGTTTTATTCCAAAGTTTCATAATAAATCTCCTTTCCTATTCTTAATGCGTACAATGCTATTATTGTAGATCTCGTCCTCATCGCTATCATACCTGCATCTCTTGCCAGTTATCCCATCAGACGTCAATAATCGTAAAAGTTCTCCGTTCTCGTCGAACGGTCAAAGGGACGGTCGCTTTAGTTGGATGTGTTGTTCACCTAGAGCTGGATTTTCCTTAAGTCTTAGTTCCTGTTCCCTGACAGACGATAGTTTACCGGTGACAGCTTCTTGTTTCGCTTTTTCAGCTTCTTCCTGGAACTTTTTAAGAAGTCCTTCAAGCTCTTCGATTCGTTTGGTCATTGGGTACTTTATATTGTTATTATCTGATCCAAGGCTCGCCTCCTCCATTTGGGACATGGCCCATTACAGACAAACGGAGTTAAATGGTGATTTGGGTCCCATTTTGTGCCGTGTCCACGATGCTTACTTTCAACTGTTGGTCCAACAAATCGCAATGCATCTGTACCATTCTTTTGTCGTGCACAAGAGCCTCCTTCTTGATTTCTGCGGAATGCTTTGCTTCCTTCAGCATAGCTACTTTGTTTTTGAGATCATCAATCTGGATAGCACGGTGAGCACATAGATAGACAATATTCGAATAACACTGCGTAGGAGATACGTACCGTCTTTGTTAGATTATATTCATTTGTTTCCTTGATCTTGAGTTCGAATGCAAGCTCCTTGGCCCATTCTTCAGCTGCATCCCGGCCTTCACGGTCGTGCAATAATTCACCTATAATTTTCATGGGAGTTCTGGAGCTGCTTGGGTTCACTCTTTCGAAACCGATTTCCCTAGAAGAGTAGTATAAGCAAATGGATTTCCCTTATACTCAAAAAAAATGTACCGCTGGTGTGCCTGTCGTTTCAATCCGTCATTTTCTTCCTTGAGTTGGATATTTTCGTCGCATATTCGCTTAATTTCGAGGAGGTCACGCTCACTTTGATACTTTTCATTGTCCAGCAAGGCGGGAGAGAAGTATCGTTGTTGATATTCAGATAAAGTTGACTGGAGCTTGAGGTTGTCCTTTACAAGCTGTTGTATAACCTCGGCTTGTTCTATGTCATTATCAAAAAGCGTCAGGGAATAATTCAGGATTTCTCCCTCTTGATATACGTACGCTGATCCTGCTCATCCAAATCCATGACAAAGTCTCGGCCAAACTCTGTCTCGGCGACCATCACATTCTCCTCTTCCACTTCTAGCCGTTCTTCTTCTTGCACTTCCTCGATGCTTGGGTTCTTGATATATATATGTATATGTATATGTATATGTATATATATGAGCGTTGCATCATCGAAGGCATACTTGATTCTTACCAATCCTTGTCCACACTCAAGTTCAATCTCGGGCTCTTGTTGCTTCGGTAACTGTTTGCATTTGATAAGGGAAATTTCATTTTCCAATTCGCGCGAACGGCGCTGGACTTCAAATAATTCGATGATCATTTCATGCTGTTCTTGGTTCATTTGGATTATATCATTTTCAAGATTTTGCTGCAGGGCAACAAAGACACGATTGCCTTCAGTACGCAGATTATGAGATTTTGTTTCTCTACTTACTGTGGCGATAGCGTTCTCTGTTTTAACATCACACCATTTTGACCAAGCTTTCGCGAATTTTCGAAAGCTGGCCCTCGCATAGGCCTCGGCAACCTGATCATATGTTTAATGACATTATTCAGCCATGCTCTGTATTTAGGTGATCAAGTTAATGTGTGACGTACTTCCTTCTCGTCGATCAAGGCCTGAATCTGAATGTTAGACTCTTCCTTTTGGGCTTCAAATTCTTTTTCAAGAATTAGGTTCTCTAGAAGAGTAACTTCGAGGTCTAGCTGAAGCGACTTGAGAATTTCGGACGATATCTTGCTTATTGCTATTGTAATATAAGAACGTTAATTAGAATGCGAAATGCAATAGAAGTGAATGCGCAGGTTTGACATCTCACCAGTTGTGAGTTCTTCATAAGTGGGAGGATCAATCTGGTTCAAAGGATTGCGCCATGAGACAAGCCCTCGGGCGAGGCGTCGGCCAAAGTTTTGAATGCCCTCCATTATTTCGCATATAAAAGATGTGGAGAGGAACAAGCGAGAAGAAAAAACAAATCCAGTCTTGCGCGTGCACGCTTTCTCTTTGGTATCCCGGCGCACTTATTAGCATAAAAATAAAGCTTCTATGAATTTTGCATTAACTCCCTTCGTTCCCACGCGGGTGGTCTATTTTATTTCATGGACCTACGGATTATGCCTGTCAACGAGGAGAAAATAACATATTCCCTTTCAATGCTTTTGCCGCAACGCAGGATACTATCTGGATAGTATACATAGCCTTTGCAAGAAAATTTGCTAAGTTCGTTGCTGTTCACCAATGCCTTCAGCATTAGTAGAGCACCTACAGTCCACTCGCTCAGTGCATCGATGGACATCATAGTATGGAAACGATCGTGACAGCAACAGGATGTGGTTCCTGTATTCCCGGCGAAGTGTATAATGCCGTTAGTCTCGAATGCGTTGGTGATAAACCACCAAATACGTAACACTAAAGATACTTACGAAGCAACAACAGCTTCAATGACAACGGAGCTTCGTAATATGTATCCAAGGTATCACTTCATCTGTTTACTAGAGATATATACAGTAAGTATACCCTAGTAATTCGCAAGATGCAGGGAAGATAAGCGTTGCTGACGCTGTCTTTTTTATTATTATTGTCATAAATCGGCGTTTGTTCCATACCATGGATTATGTCATGCATAAAGGCAACGATCCAAGCACCTAGTCGCTTCCAGATAGCCTTGTTTATAAGTCCCAAAGTTTGCTGGTATCCGACCATCTCGCCTTGCTCCTGAGATCACGACTTATGACCATCTATTTTGTATAAACCGTAATGCGCAATAACTGCGTCATGTCGTCACTCATATCTCAAGGAAAATGCTGTGTGAATTAAGCGATCAAGGACCGAAGCAGGAAATACAGCATTGTCTGTTTGTCTTCTTAACTTATTTTCAGCTTTACATCAACTGGCTCCACCATGGCGCCTAATGGTTAGTAGTTCACCGATCGGATCAGACCAAATTAACGGTATACTCACACGAAGGGGCTTCGTTGTGCCTTCAACAAACCAACGACATGTCAAACATTCATGCTTCCACTGAACATTAAAATCTATTATATTATTATAAAATGAAACTATACACTGTGGTACTCTCGGATAGTGAAGCGTCCACGAATGCCTCGTTTGTTGATAAACAAGAACTCCCGCATATCATTCTTTAGGACTACCTCTTTGCTGGGCACCTTTTTCCGTCCCTCATCAAATATCTTTTCTGGCTGGATGACTTTCACGCTCTCTTTATAGAGATATGGGGCGAGAAAAGGAATAGGTTTCTCCGTGAACAGAATAAGCTAGATCATAATATGTCATCAATACATCCTTTCGGGCTACGCTTACAAAAGGATCATGACATACGTTTACGTAATAGAAATCCGGTTTGTAGGGATACGAAACAGCGGGCGATACCATGACCTACCGAGGTATAAATTAGAATAGCCTCATTATATTATGTAAATATATAAAAGCATCCAAATACCTGCTGAACATTGGAAAGATCGATATTGGTATCTAGCTCAATGCGATTCACTGCCCGTGCTGTTTTCTTGTCAAAATTCGGGACCACGCCGCAATTTATAATCTACACCATACAAACCCCACCCCGCATACATAATAAAGGAAATGCTTTTTTATAAGACCTTATTTTTCGTCTCTGAGAAGACTTTTCGCTCGTACCTTTAGCGCGAGCACACTTGAGCCTGCGTCTCGGACTCTTTTCTAAGCATAAAAAATTTATGAATGCACAGAATCACCAAGAAGACCATTGATCAGTCTGGAAATTACCACTTCTTTCCCCACTTGCTCTTGAATCCACATTTTCGCTGTTTGATCAATGTCAAAATCCTCGTCTTGCGGCTGAATGTGCGGGGTCATATCCATGTTTTCTGTGCTCATTTTGTGAAAGATCAACGGTATCCGTCCAAAAACTATTTCGATTTTCTTTTATCCCCGACACCACTCAGTCATCGTCTCAGGCCCAGACGTCGATGCATTCGCTAGTACCGATCAAAGTCTGTCCCTCTTAGGTCTGACATTGCAACATTACAAAAAGGATGTTGCACCAGGTGATTAAGTCCTTCTCTATACAGATACTGATTTTTTGTGACTTAACGAGGACGCTCATGTCTATGTCCTTGATGGGCGTGGATGCCATGCACTTATGTACTACCTCGCGCACATTGTCATATATCTCGCAGGGGTAATCTAAGCTTGCTGCTCTCTGCTATGCATGTCCATATGTGAAAGAATAAAGACGTTCTGATGACAGATATAGCATATACTGGCCAATAACATCAGAGTGTGAAATTTCTTTTGGAAGGATTCATTAGCATCATCGAGGCAATTAGTAATACATCCTCGTTTCAGTAGTGTACAGCAACGAATATTAAAGTACGAGGAGAGCTCCTGTAGTATTTTAATAAACTTACAAACAAAGAAGTCGCTCGCATATCTTCGATGCAGTACATAAGAGTGAGCCGTTTTAAACCGTTTTGAAGAGATTACCCAGGCTCCCCTCGGGTAGATCATGGAACAACTTCTCCATAGATTTGAGAATCTTATAACGCTCCGTTAATTACTAAATAAGGGTTGCACTGTTTACTCGGGAGCTGTTATGATATCAACGTAGATCGTAGTATTGTGTTTGATATCTAGATGCTTATTTTCGTAGGAAAGATCTGATAGAAAAAATATAATGACATGGATGGTCATGAAAGGACTTCGCGCTACTGACGCTCAGTGGAAGCAAGAAAGGCATACAGCTGAGAATAGCAAAAGAATTTAACATTGATAATAGCGTATATGATCTTTTATCCTGCTTTGATTCCATACTAATCATCAGATGGGAATAACTCTTTTTTTCTTTGTTAAGTCCATTTTTAGTCGGTAAGTCTACAGGATTATTATTGAAATCTGACATCCATCCCCACCAATATTACAAGCGCCACAGAAGCCAAATCCAAAAGATACAAACACCTCGTTAATCCTGGGGCTTTAAATGCCTTGTGCAATATCCCTCTCCTTTCCCCCTTTTTCCTTACCAAAGATACACCGCTTCTCGTATTATATCGATTGATACACAGCGGTAATCGTCACATGTACATTTGGATATGCTTTCGTATCGAGCATGGCGGCATGTTAACGTGCAATGGAGAATGATTTATATTTTTTTTATTAATAGCTCTGTAGTTTCGAATTTACCCCATTCCGGCGGTGCGAAATCTTCCTGTTACCAACGCAATATCTATTTTTGAAATATAGTAAAGGTAATCATTTGGAATTAAGAAATATGTCTTCTGCCTCAGAATCAGAAATGATGAGCACACATAACAGATAAAACGTGGAAGGAAATATGGGAACAAAATGTACGTTGCTTTAAGCCAATGAATATACGGAACATCGATCTCAAAACGGGGTAATGTTGATATTGATAAGGTTCATTTCGCATCATATAGATCATTATTTCCGATGGTTCTTCTTCATGAAAACTTGGTAAAGATTTATAGATGAGAGATCAGATATTCATCTGTTTTTTATCTCGTGAGCTTCTACTATCTCAAAAGATGTAATCGTAAACAAGGTACAACACCGCCAGAATTGAAGTAAACCTCTGCAGCTATGCGTGCATTTGTCCTTCTTAGCATTGAACTTGGGGAAACAAGAGTTGGTATATGTGTTTCCATTATCCTATGGTGTCAATAGTCAAGCTCTGCCTGAGTTCCCTAGTGACAAACCTCATGTTTGAGGATCTCAATGATTAAAGATCCAGCGCAACTGCTACATTGTTATTTTTATTTTGCTGTCTGTATGTACGATGATAAATGTATTCCACTCTCTGAATGGTACTCCTCAAGAAAATGCGCTTAGGGACAAACCATCATTGGTGGACTCGCCCCTGTTTCGGAAACAGTCGCATCGCGAGGACAGCAGCAGTGAGTTGCTTGTGGATTACCGTGTGTTGTCTATTGAGTACTCACACTTGAGCTTACATTTAGGCTATTTAAAGACCACCTTATGGCATTTCTAATAGGCGGTATCAGATGTCAGATACGATGAAAGGATCCTTATGGTACGGTATTTATAATTACTTCCGTTACCTGACTTCCTCAACATTGCATTTCTCACGCGCTCGCTATTTGAGATTATGAAGTTATTGAGTTGCGAGACAGAGAATATCTTTAGGTTATATGTCCGCTTCTCTATGTTCCCACATTGTAAAGCGGATTGATGACCGGCATCGCTGAAACTCGTTGGTCACGTGATTATATTCATCGTGCTGTCGTTGGGCATTGACATATAGAGTGTTCTATCAGGAACTATCGCAATGAGGAAGCACAATGATTCTTCTGACAAAAAACTCAATATATATAATAAATACCCAAGTAGAATAGCAGTAGCTCCGAACGCGCACCTTACTCGCACCCTCATGGTGCCACGGTAATGAAACTATAGAAACATTATGTTACCGCTACCAATTGATACAACAGCTTGGCTACGCGTACAAAAACTTTCGATTTATTAAAGGAACAACTTAATTCCATATATAGGCCGTCCGACTGTGTAACGGCCGTGCACCAGGTGTTTTGTCACTTCTTCTGCGCGTCATCTCCAATCAGTGCAGCCCGTGGACTCCTGTTCCCGGAGCCCTTTTCCTCTTTCCGTTCCTTGTGTTTCCATACACATAAGCTATGACCAGTTTACTTCTGCACAGAGGTGCCGCTTGGTAAGTTCATGCTGCTAAGCCTTCTGAAGGGACCTACTTTTAGATCTCTTTGCTTTGACAGATCCGTTGCTGCTCAAAATCTACTTAAATAGGCAATGTAATACATCGTTACAACTAAATACTGCGTAGAACATTAGGAGGGTACAGCCAAGCAGAAGAGGATCCGGTCTATCAACCAGCCAACCAACCCCCAATAAGAACGATGTTTACAAACTTGAAACCTTATACTTGTACATGCATCCGATTGTGTCTCCTTTTTGTCTTCATGGCCTATTCGGTTATAACGCTGGTGCAGCACAAGACAGCTAGACGAGTATTTATGATAGAAAGAAAAAAAATCATGTGGATCACAATATGAAACGATAGCTCCATAAACTGCACCGCCAATGACCTTCCTGGATCATGGGTACAATTGAATTAAAACGGCGACGAACTTTTCCCAGTATCCCCGTGCATTTGGACCAGCTGCAACTTGTTTGCTGCAAACGCCAACGCACCTACACGTCGACTTTCTACTCGATCTCCACCCCCCTTCCGACACACACACATTCACCCCGCGATATAAAAATATTCTTGTGCGTGAGGTTTTCATATCTTTCTTTCCATTTTTCTTTATCCTCTCCAGCCACTTGTCAGCATCGTCAGCTTTCTGCAGCATTTGTCTCCCTATTTTTCTTTTACTTCCCGACTCCTCACTCCATCACCATGGCAACGACTGCCGTCCGGTATCTAGCGATTATTTCTGTGTTTTCTGCAACGATTTCAGCTGATCGTCGATATCTAGGGTCGCCGTCCGCGTACGACCGCTGACACAAAAAGAAATCCTGTGCAATTCCACAGAGACCGTCTCTTTTATCCCTGGGGTACCACAGCTTATCATCGGGAAAGACCACACGTTCACTTATGATTATGTGTTTGACACGCAAGCACGACAAGAAGAAATTTATTCAAAGAGCGTTCTGCCGCTTGTAGAAAAATATATCAATGGGTACTCGAACGTTTCGGCCTGGAGTGCTCCGGATATGTTTTTTTTTCCTAACCTGCCTTAACTTTATAGGTTTAATGCGACTGTCCTCGCTTATGGGTTGGTTGGGTTCTTATGTTATTTTAAGTATAGCGCCAAAAGTGTAACTAAAACAAAAAGCTTAACCTAGCCAAACCGGATCAGGGAAGACGTATAGTATGGGGACCGCAATAGATGGAAATATGGATTCAGTCAATCAACAAGGTTTAGATTACTACCCAAAGCAGCATAGAAGAAGAAGTTTTCTTACATGGTTGAAAATTTAGGCATTGTCCCTCGGTTTATTCATGATCTCTTTGATCGCCTTGATAAGAAGAAGAGCACCATCCCGAATTTTGAATCACAAGTACTAGTTTCATTTCTCGAGCTGTACAACGAAGACCTCGTCGATCTACTCAGCTTCCAGCGACGCCGGCGAGCTAATTCAGCTGCAGGTAATACCTGCGAAATTTCGATCCGGGAGGATAACTGCGGCAACATCTACTGGAGCGGTGTCCGCGAAGAACCATGCGACAGTACGAGTGAACTGCTAGGTTATCTCGCCAAGGGTTCACTCAATCGAACCACGGGCCCAACAGACATGAATGCGGTGTCATCTCGGTCGCATGCCATATTTTCTGTCATACTGAAGCAAGTCGTACCCGATGAAGATAGTGGCGAACGGAAAACGGTTATCAGCAAATTTCATTTTGTCGATCTTGCTGGTTCTGAGCGGGTAGGACAATATTCTTCATCCGAATAGCTGCATGAAGACTAATCTCAAACGATTTAGCTCGACCGAACAGGCGCACAGGGTGTACGCGCCAGAGAAGGCATTGCCATAAATTCTGGCTTGCTGGCCCTTGGTAATGTCATCAGCGCTCTAGGCGACGACTCGCGCCGATCGACACACATCCCCTATCGTGACTCCAAACTCACAAGACTTCTGCAAGACAGCCTGGGAGGCAATTCACAAACTCTAATGGTCGCCTGTGTCTCACCCGCAGACTCGAATATGCAAGAGACCCTGAGTACCTTAAAATATGCTAATCGAGCCCGCAATATTAAAAACCGCGTATCTGTGAACCAAGAATTCGCTGGCTCGTCGGTCGAAGTCAACCAGCTCAGGTTGCAGATAGCCAAACTAAGGATGGAGCTCAACTTGGCACGAAGCAACGGCAGTGGAACAAACAACGGCACCAGCGGGATCACTGACAAGGAAGTCCAGGCACTCCGTAACGAGATTAATCGTCTCCGCTCTCGGGTTCAGGAGACCTCTGATGAGCTCTGCCAGGTGGCTGCAGAACGCGATACTCTTCTCCTGGAGCGGCAGCAATTTTCTTCTTCGGACGTGCCCGCTACAACAGGAACTCTCCCCATCGTAGCACACTACCAAAAGACCATATGTAATCTGCGAAACGAGCTCGAAGACACCAAGGAGCGCTTAGCATTTGTCGAGTCAACCCAAGGTCCCATGCTGCATGCACTAGCCATGACCACACATATGACTCCGACTACTTCTGCCAGCCGATCCCGCAGCAGGACCACCCGCAAGAAAAGAGCGAGTAGGCCAACCATCGCATTTCGGTCGACACGAGCGGCCAAGACAGTTTCCAGTCACGAACCGAAACAGAAAGTGGCTACTTCGAAACCTCTCCCTGTATCGCCTACTGATCATCAGGATATAGAGCTTTGGCTCCAGGAGACTATTAGCCCACTCAAGACGTCTCTGTCAAAAGACATACGCAGCGACGTCAGGAACTCCATATCCAAGGCTCGCATGGAAATCGAAAAAGGCCTTCGTGTCCTTGAGAATGTTAAGGTAAGGGGATCATTTATCACTTCGCGTACTTGTTGTAGTCTCCATACTCAACTCCAAAAAAACCGCCGTTATATCGATACCCAGCCAAGAGAACAGGTATTCTTCTTCTGTTGCTATTTTCTAGCTCATAGGAAAGTATATAGCTTTTATTAATACCTTGTACACCCGGTTACAGGAGCAACACGTACATGACCTTGATGAAGGTCTCGCATCTGATGAAGGTTTAATTGATGTTTTCGATTCTAAGGATACTGATTCTCTCTTCGACTCTCTGGAGAATCAGATACTTGAAGATATTCACCGTACAGTAAGTTGAATTTTCCTTCACTTATGCGTCATATTAAAGCCAAATGCCCCTTTTCCTCTGAACAAGTCTCCTCCTGCTGATTGGGACTCCCTATCCGAGGCTGCTCTTCATATGGACAAGTTTAATAACGAAACTGGCGGTGGTCATTCACGTGGATCCTCTGGCGCCGATACGGGATTCACAGAGGACACCGAACTTGCTGAAATATGTCAAAGCAATCCAGACCTCGCGCGAGTGATTGGCCAGATTCAAAGCGACATTCATGTCAAAGAAGAGCTTGTGTCTCAGCTGGAGCGATGTGAGACCGAATATGTCCATATGCGGCACAAGTTCGAGCAGAAGATATCCAAACTGAGCCATAAGATTCTGTCAATCAAACGTGAGCGAGATCATGCTCTACGTCGATGCCAGGTCCAAAGCCAGCACACACCTTCGCTGTCCCGGCCAGCGGCAGAGCCCACCGGCCAACGTGAGAAACAGCAGCTGACAGAGATGCGCCATGCGTATGAGCAAAAGATCAAGACATTGCATGCTGAACTCTCCGAGGTTCGCAGGAAAATGAACCAGGTGGCAAACGAAATGCTTGCCTCTCGGAATCAGAACATCACCATGAAACGTGCTCTCAAGATCAATATTGAGGCCAGTAAGCTGGAAAAACGCCAAATGGTTCAACGTATGAAGGAAGACGCGATGCGTATAAAGGAACAGACGAACGCCCGTGACAGGGAGATCCAGAAGCTCCGAAGGCGCCAGCAGCGAGACACCGAAGAGCGGAGACGGCTTGAGCGCGAGAACAAGAAATTCCAGCATTTGCTTCGCAAAAAGTCGGACGAGATGCTTGTCGCGGACGATAAACTAAGAAAACTCGGACAGATCTTACGGAAGGCCGTGCGCGAAGGTGGCGTACTGGATGGCAAATTATTAGGCAAATGCGCTGAACTGCTACACATCGGGGCAAGACTTGCCATTAGCAGCAGCAATAGTCGTCCCAAGGCTCCCTCAAACTCCAGCGCGCGTAGGTCTCCTAGACGATCGAACTTCGTCAGCCGCGTCCCAGTCCACATACGAGCAGCCAAGAAAAAGGAACTCCTCGATCGTGCTTTATACCAGTACATACAAGGAAAGCAGGCCATTGTTGAAATGCAGAGTCTGATAGCCAAGCGCAGCGAATTGTCCCAAAAGAAAGCCGATCTTCAAAGTGAGCGAGAGCATCTGTACGGCAAGTCAGAACGACCGGATCGGAATAGCAACAATTTTACCCCATTCGACCATGCTATGCAGAATTATATGGATGACCGTCTAGAGGCAATCACCGCTGAGATCTCATACATTAACGCCCGCATACAATCGCTCCATAATGATGCAGCTCACATGATGCTCGGAGGGCAAGAAATAGAGGTCGTTGATTTGGACCTGCAGCAGCAGAAGCAGCGGCGGGCGAAACATGTAACGTTTGCAGACGATGTTATGGGCACGATCAAGAAGACGGATGAAGATGAGTGGTCTGACATGGATGCTCTTGAAGAACGATATGCTCTCCCTGCGGATGCAGATCCTGATACGTCACACGACATGGCACTTAAGGTGATCCGGTCCCTGTTACCCGAAGAAGCTGAGAAAGTAATGGAGGTGCTTGTAGAAGATATTGCAGCCCTCCGCATGGACGAGCTTAGCCGGCATTCGCAAGTCCACCAACTTGAACAGACAATACAAGACCTGCAGCACACCTTATCAGCAATGAAGGACAAGGCTGTGGAGTCAGCCATTACAAATGATAAGAGACTGCGACGGATAGAACAACGTTCATCACGCCGGTCCTCCTTGTCAGGCTACTGCTGCGAGGAAGCGCTGCAAGACGACGATGACTCGGCGATCGATGTCCGTGCTGAGGAGCACTTCAACCAGTTAGGCAGCTTTTATGACGCGGCGCGCCAAACCACAACAGCTGCTGCACCAGCGCCAGGAAGCCGGCCATTGTCCCCTGCCCAGGCGGAAAGTGAGGATAACCAAATATCTTTAAGTTCTAGCCAGTCCATTCGCCCGATGCGCCCCCAGTCGCTCATCGACCGACCACCATCAGTGGCCGCACGACGCGACTCGATGTCGTCACCGGACCAGTTTCTTCAGCAGCTGGTCCAAGCTGGTCTCATGACCTCACATGCTAAAGCAGACGTTGCAGTGCCAGTGCCACCTATGCCCACACCATCGCAAGCATCTCTTCCCCGCATGCCCATGGATGCGTTTTTTGACTCGATTCCTGTACGCAAGCCCTTGGAGGAGATAGCATCACTCCCCGCACTACAGCTTACCTCATCCAATGTGGCCGTACCCATCTTAGGCCGTCGGCGGGCATTCTCTTTACAGCAACCAGCCATCAAGAGCCGCCGAAGATTCTCACTTCGAGAACTCAGTCTCAACAATCAAAATGACTCGCGTGCATCCAACCATCTTCACCAACCTTCGCCTCTCCAGCAACAATTCGTGATTCCTGACTCGCCACCTAATACCCCATCGGGCATTGATCCTCCTCGACTTCCGCCATCACCTCCTGCGAATGTATTCCATCGCCTTTCCAACTCGCACACAAGGGCTTCTGTAGCCAAGCGCTCTTCAACCCCCATTCACTTATAAGCCTTCGCAAGCATTCCCGTTATATATACGCATTCAACTTCCTTGCCTTCTTTAGACCTGTATTCCTAGTTTGCTCTTGCATTGTGGTGTTTCAATAAAGCGTTCCTGCCCCGGTATGCAGTAAAACAATTGCCAGACTTCAGCATTCTTACCATTGAATCCAATGGTGCGGCAAGTTGCACACATTATAAACACCGGCAGCTCTGGCGGTGAATTGGGACCATTTTAAAAACCCATGTCCAACAAAGAGAAAAAGGACGTTTTCCCTTTTCGGCATTCCAAATTTCTCAATTATCACAAAAAGCAAACAGCAGAGTATTTTATTACATGGCATGGAAGAGAGGGTGGGTTAAAAAAAAAAAAGAACTATATACGTCTGCATTAGGAGTTAGGTCCAATAATTTAGCATCACTCACCAATTGAACACTATATGTACACCGTCTTTGACGGTGACGCCCCAGTGAGAAGGATATTCTCATCTATTGATGGGCGCTTTTCTGAAGCTCAATCATTTTTTCTTCTTCCTTCGAAGCGTTATTAATCCAACTAAGGTACGCGTTCCAAAGAATACCAAGGGCACTGACAAATGGCAGGCGGTACTGCAATGGCATAAACTTGAAGTTGATGAGCTGCACAAGAGGCCAAACGGTATAGTTTGCCATCAAAGCCGGCTTGAACGCATCGCGAAACTTTTCTTGTACACCTTCCCATTTGCCACTCTCGGCAAGCCCCATTACAGTGAAAAAGATTGCCAGGCCTAGAGGCGCAAAGAACACCTGATCCGTAGCCTAGTTCGTGTTCCCCCCCCCGGAAGGTCGCCGATCATCCATCGGGGGCGATGTTAGCGACTCTATCACTTCCGCCATCTCCCGCGTTATACTTGCCATTCGCTTTAGTGCAATGATATCTTTCACACGAGAGGACACCTTCGCTGTTGCTGGAGGCATGGGGAAATATCGGTCTAGCGTCATATACCACGTGCCAACAACAGGTGCGATCGAGAAGTTGTAAAGTGCAAAGCGCGCCGTCCGGCTAAATTCATATATAGCTGGTTCGGGATACAAGTCCTGATGGGAACGTATGTTCTCGGGAAGTCGGTTGTCCATGATATCCGGTTGTCGCTTGCCACCTTCGCTGTGGTGATACTCATAGTATGTGATACTCTGGGCCAGGCAGTCGCTCAAACCACCAAGAACGCAATTGGTTATACACAGCGTAAGGATCGGTCGCTTGCTATAGGACTGGTTATATATCCTTTTCAGTGCGCTGACAGGATTCATGGAAAAAGAGGGAAAAGCGGAACGTTATGCAATCCGAGAAATCTGGGTTTTTATAGGCCAGACAATTTTTTATTGGCTACCTGCATTCGGGGACTTCAAGTCACGGATGTAGCGGGTTCGTATGTCACCGTGATGTCAATGCCTCCCCCCATCACTACCACCACCATAGGAACTAAACAATTAGCACGACCTACGGGCGCCGCAAGGAACTTCGTTTATGATTATATTTAATTTTCTCGGTGCGAGCTGAATTCATCTATCGTCGCTCACGAAGAGCTGCCTTCTGTATTCTTCGTTTGACGATCTGTTTGTTTGTCACAGGCAAAGGCACAGATGATAATACATTCTGGGCAACAGTGGGTGCTTGGGAACCTTGACCTGATGTGGAGATCTGCTGTACGTCAGCTACAGGTTGCTGCGGGGCTGAATCTTGCGAGGCGGGTAGAGACTGTGGGGGAACTGAGGGCTGCGATGCAGCAGCGTAAGGATCGGATGGCTCAGGTACAGGGTAGACAGTTCCTGGGCCATAGCCGGGCTGACCATCGCTAGCCGTCTGTCCGCCAACTACTGGTGCTGGATCAGACCCTGGCTGCTGCTGTATATTTGCTGACGTGCTTGGGGTTTCTTGTAGTGATGGATTAGGATAAACGTTGTTGGGCATAGTACTCGACGCCGATGTTACAGATGTTGCCGAGTTTACGGGACAGCTGTTAGCATTGCCCGGAAGGATGGTAAAGACGTGACTCCTGGTAACATCATCGTCGCTGTCGCCGTTGTCAACCTTATTCTCATCCTTGACTTCCTTCTCTTCCATTTGAATATGATATCTGCCTGGTGTGACATTCTGAACGACCCAGGAAAACTTGACAGGACTATCATCGTCAGGGACCTTTGCTCCATACCATTTGGCGATAGTACCCACATATGTAAGCCTAATTGTAGACAAATCGTTGTTTGAGAAACAATATTAATTCGCCCTCCACCAGCGCAAATCCATACCTAGATGTCTCACTATCACTGCTGTCACTACTGTCACCGTTATCGTTATCGTTGTCGTCGTCATCCTCGTCATCATCGTCATCGTCATCGTCATCTTCTCTCTTTTCAATCATTGAACGCTTTCTGCCCATAGGCGGCGCGTCGCTATGTCGATAAACTCGGGCGAGAGTCACCTTGTCATCATCGTCTGACATCCTCTCCACCACAAAGTCTATCCGTGAGCCAATACAGAAGACTGAGCCTGGGACAGGTTTCTTGAGATATTCACTGTCAGCGAGCGTGGCCGGAGCAAACAGTGAGAGACATAGCAATAAAGAGGCACAGGAAGATAACTTTTTTTTGTGGGTCGATTATAAGCAATCAGAAAGTTTGAAAATCCGGTCTGAGTAAGACCTACCTTCATTCTGAAAATGTATTCTGGATGATGAAGGAAGACAGCAGTCGAGACAAAATATTAGCTTCTCTATTTATCTTCATTGAATGTTCATTGCGAAGCAACTCCTTTTCTTCATGACACTCCTAACACCTCCCGAAACTCATCCCCTTGGGGATCCATTCACTTCTACTGACCGAGATAGCATTTTATTTTATTGCACTCCTTCTGTCGCAAATAGGCTGTTCTTATTGTTTACATATACAGATACACAATGGATCCGAACCTCTTCTAGGCTTCCAAGCGCGAATTCTCTCTACCTTAACAAAATGATATTCAAATATGTTTTATTGTGTACGAGAGAATAAGACGAAAAATTGGTATTACTGCCCATGCGAATATTTATAGGGGTTGCTACAGATGAAGCAATGAGGGCTGGGTTCGTATGCAGCTACACAACAACATGTACTCTTCTTTGCCCTCTCGTAAGATCAGGGAATCGTGTCCATAAAAAATTCAGGTGGTATGTATGAAAGCCTGTCAAGCATAAATTGTTTGAAACTTTATTGTCACGAATTCTCGTATATATAATGGTGCTCGAATTGTGGGCCATCCACCAAAAACAAAAATATAGAATACTATTGAAATACCCCATTTGTTTCCGGCTGTAAAGCCTTCGCCAAACATATGAATGTGACAGCCGTAACTGATCCTCACCAAGTAGGTAATCAGATACTGAGTTTCATAGCACCAGAAACTCACGGTGACAGTCCTTCTCCCACTTAACCAAATATCCTGCAGTTTCTGTACGCTTTTAGTTTAGCTCCGAGGCATGGAAGATCAATATATACTTGCACACTCCTTCGTACCACTTCAATGCTCTGAGAAACATCTTTCATCAATTGCACTCGTATTAAAATACGTTATTTCATTGAACTATGGACCCACACTCGTACAGAATAAATTAGTTCCGTTTCCTACCAGCGCATTGCTCGATATATCTTTTTTAGAGCTGAATGAATTGAGATGGGAAAAAAAGGAGTACTCGCTTGTGCAGGTCATCTGGCCCTAGAAATTTATATCTCCTGATTCGCTGAGATAGGGGCATCTTTATTTCGGTGGGAGCCATACTTTATTTCCAAATAAATGTCGCATAAAATTATATGAAATTGTCGTATCAACAGGTAAAAAGATTTCGCATCATGGAGAGCAAATCCTTAACATCCAAAAAAATATTAATCCTTTCTTATATGCTTAACTTACATCCGCGTCCACGGGGTTAACCAGATGTGTACTGACGATAATCAGTACGAAGTATTTGGCGGGGAGGAAACAGCGGCAGAAACAGAGGGACAGGCAACTTTAGAGGTAGACCACAAATGAACGGTAGATACGGATGGTCGGCAGCGTTTGTTCAGTTGCCTGGTCATCGATGCTTGCAGTATGCCGAATTTGTAACTATCAATCCAATCACTGTTCGTAGTGACATAGAGGTTTTTGGTCTCTCCTTTCTGTGTGAAGGAATCTGTCCGTTCGTTGCTACAAGGAACAGATTGCTGGATTGATTCACTCACCCGGAATTGCTGCTATCTTCATGTTGATTACCGGTGGGTATAGATGAATGCATTTGGTGGCCAGATCCGCTACTTCCAATCATCCAAATTTGGTACGATACAGTAAATTAAACAAAACAGCCGATGCGTATAAAATGAGTGGGCGTTCCTTAGTTACTTGGTTGTTTGACGATGAGAAACAAAAAGCAGCATTCCCCTACGCCGACATTCATGATGATGACAATCAGTTTACACTTCTTATCTTATATGATGTCTTTTGGAATCAAACTGTTACTACTCTAATCTCAAGGTTATCAGACTTGATTTTTCAAACGGCATGTGCATTTTCTATGATCCACAGCGCCCTTATGATGTATGGGGTTAGTGGTTTAAACATAGAACTAAAAAATCGAGAGATCGTTATTTTACGCTTTACCCAACGATGCAGTTCGATCCCTTATCTTTTTCTCTTTTTGCAGTCACTTCTTCCTTCTTGGTGGATGCGAGCATAGCTTGTCCCCAGGGACAAAAATCGGTCAGTTGTTATGGATGCAATATGGTAATTGATCAGCCTTGTGTCCAACTTGTAAAAGGTGACTATGGCCTGGATGACTCAGCAAGCACGGGTGGACAAAGAAACAGGGAGTTGTATTAAATAGCCTTATAGGCCCGCTATCGCCATACCTTTTATACAGGATTTTCAAGAAGTTTGCCACAAATTCTAGTTGTTGGTATAGACCGTCTAGATTTTTCGTCGTCGTTTTTACTTCAAATTCGAATTCAAATTTTAATATTTCGTTGCTATCTTTTTGTCAAAACTTAAAGACAATAGTAGAAGAAGGTTTCCGTCGATGCCATAGGTAAGTCTTCCTTAGCTTCTTTTTACACCAGAATAGTTTTGGATGGCTAAACGTTTGTGTTTGATTCAAATTTCAAAGAAAGAAGAGAAACGTGTTGTAGTTATCACTCTAGAGCGGAGATCACATGACCTTCTTAGTAGCTCGTGAAACACCGCTTACCAATTTGTTATAGCGAGGCAGCTCATGGTATAATAAAGAGCACCGTTATCCAGTCTCATTTACTTCCGCTCGCGATAGAACAAAACGAAATACTGAAATTTGAATTCGAATTTGAAGCAAAAACGACGAAAAACCTAGACGGTCTATACCAACAACTAAACGTTGTGGCAAACTTCTTCTCGAAAATCCTGTAACATTACCTGATTGACCAATGCACATCTCAGAAGTTGTGTCCCGCATGATGGTGATGGTGGCGCGCGTTGTAAGAACTTTCGGTGGTCGCATGTAACTGTGCGTACCACAAACTTTTTCATATCCTGCAAGTTAGGGTCGACATCAGCTTTCTCTCACAGATTTGCAAGCTTTTTGGGAAGTCACAGCAGAACTGGAAACTCCCTTAAGAGATGAACAGGAGCTGCATAAGTAGTTCTATGTCCGATTTGGCAGTTCATAATTCGCCTGAATTAGGCTGATTAAAACAGAGGAGGTTGAGCTGGTCTCCAAAAAAAAAAAAAAAAACTGTAAACTGTCGCTTTGGTGCCAAAACTTTCAGGCTCTCTCTGTCTCCGAAAACGATATCGTCGTCATCGACAGCAATCACTGCAGAATTCAACCACAAAGTCCGCATTTCATCTTCCATATGGAATAAACAAGTCTTAAATCAGGCATTCAAGATGAAGTAGCCATAGCGAAACACCGGTATATAGCAGCATAGATCTGCCATAGAGCCTTTTATGTTGATCACTGATCTTGTGTGCTTGAAGTGCATGCTCGATTTCGTTTAAAGAAAAACATACTAATGCAGCACCAATTCAAGATATCACGTGATTCATTTTTCAGATTTAGTATGTGTATTATCTCTATTCTAATTAAACATCTAAGCCCACTTGGCTCAGTTGGCAGAGCGTCTGCCTAGTAAGCAGAAGGTCACTGGTTCGATTCCAGTAGTGGGCAACAGCTACTCAATAGAGTACAAAAATAACACAAATTAATTTTTTTATTTTTTGTCGCGTAACGTCACACAGATTCCTCAACCAATTGCCGTCTTTCTGGCGGATAAAACAGTGGCCAATCCCAGCGACAAAATATATGATAGAATGATGAATGTCTCTTTTAAATATCGATAAGAATGCATATATATATATTATGTATATGAGTTTGGTGAGGAAAGGTACTGATGTCAATAAATGCAACAGTGGAAGTATGGATACCTAGAAAGAGCTTCGATGCCATGTATTAATAGGGATTTGAATGAGAACCTTACAGGGTCATTGATAAAGGAGCTAGCCGTAGCACAATCAACGGTGGGTTTTATTTTTGCATCGTTGTCGCAGTTCTTTCGTAGTAGTAAATACCATTGAAAACTACACTTCCGTTCATAGATAGTATTTATTTAACTTTGAAGTAAACCAAAAGAAGCCTAAAATAACCAGCATAGTACTATAAAGATCCTATAGGTCATCGCTGCGAATGAAAGCGTACAAGTAAGATCGCAATTGATAGATGTAGAAATACCCAAAAAAAATGCACCGTTGCTTTCCCTGTTCTGTAATAGTACACCAACAAAGCCATTGACTGAAGCTGAAAAGAGGTGGAAGGATCCATATCGGGCAGCAAATAGCAGTGCTGACAAATCAGCTGCATAATTGAAGGTGAATGCTAGTCATAAAATCAAACAAGTCTAGATTACCTTTATGCCTAATTTTACTACAGGTTGAATTTGCATCTTATTGTCATAAGCAGTTGGTCGATCAGGCAGAAAGATTAGCATAATCTCTATTTATAGCCAGACATAACAAGCAACATAAACTCCTGTTTATGCCAGAGTCTATGTAATGCTTGACCATGTAGGGCCATCAACTGTTATTGAAGAATAAATGATCATTGCTGATTTAAGACTCTACGTAAGATAGAAAAAGAAAGCAGTATTTGTATGGGAAATGTCAGAAGTGCGCCAAACGTTTGATTCTAGATCTATTAGCCTCGATGTAGAATGGCGAGAAGAAACCGAATAAACACCCATTTTCATTGAAGCTTCATATGCTATCTCTATTCCTTCATTCAGTTTTCCATATCGCAAATGATGCTCATCCAAGTTTCGCGCTGGAGTTCAGACCGATGAGTTGAGCTGGGGTCACACGAGCTCACTCATAAATCAGTAACCGTCGGCCCGACTCCTCGATCTGACCTGATCCGTAGGCCAAAGTACAACCATAAATAATGACCATTTTAAAACATACACTACAGGGTCTATCTCGGGAATAAGGTGCTCAATATGTTTTATAAATTATAAGTAGGTAGAAATTCAGAGTGGTTTACAGAGTCATGCAACAATGTTGGGTAACTGGGAAGAAATAATTTAGTCGGCAACTTCGGATGCCTCAAATGCTAGATTCCTTTATCATACGCTGGGTATTCCATTATCTTCGTTTTTCTCTGTTTTGCTTAAAGCACAAGAACTGGACAACGGTACTTTTGCGGCTAAATACGAGTAGATCCTTGACATGGTTAAGCTCTGCTTGGAGTTCGCCAGAGCTCTGCTGCTGTGCATCATATGACTGCTCTATCGACTGATATATCATCTGGAGTGTATCAGATGCAGATGGAGTAACGTATTGCTGCAATGTTTGGTGCATAAACTCAATCTCCAATGTCGCCTGAAGCATGCCACCCATGCCAAATCGCTCAACCTGACGGAAGCTTTCCAAGCAATCATTTGCCATATTCTCAAGCAAAGAGGCGATAGCACGGTGTACTAGATGCTTCGTGACATTACTGACTTGCGAATGCACCATTACCAAGGTCATCAGCGCCTCATAAACATATGAATGCACCTCTGAAGAGTGACATGAGCTCGTGTTGAAGCTTTACCAACTACCCTGTTTCGTACCTGTAGGCTTAGGGATGCTGTACCAATCTACACCGCTTAGCAAAATCCCTTGTCTGATAATATCCCGGATAAGTGCCGACTTCCGCTTGATATAGTCGTTGAAAAGAATTTTGTCGAGTTGATCGACAACGTCGATAAGTGTCTAACATTGCGTGTCAGTAAAGCTTTTCTGCTTAAATGAGAAAGACTCTCACTAACCTTCAAATCTTCATCCATATTGCATTTATATGCCATCTGAAATAACCCAACGAGTTTAGGAATCACGCATGCTCGCATGTGTGCCAGATTGCCAACAGTAAGTAAAATGCGCATGTCCTAAGGAGAAGGTCATCAGTGGTGACACCAGAAATGCTTTTTGTGAGCGTACCATAGAATGAACATCAATTTTATCGCGCTTCTTTGCCAATTGCATTTCTTCCTTCTCATTAAGCGGGATATAATCCGAAAATGCGAGGCGAACAAGTCCGTCAAGGAATGTGTATGTCGATTCGAGAAAAGATGCACGTATCTTCTCCACATACTCAGGTTTAACGTCGGGCCGGTTTTGTAAGTCGAGCTCATCATTAGTGATAGCTAATGTAGCTACCCTATACGCGGATCGCGCACAGAATTTATGATAATCATAGTATCGTTTGAGCAGCCCAGTGCTTTGAGGAACTTCAGAGTCCAAGATCCATTCTTCGAGCATGTAAAAGTTCTTCGCATCTATTATCGTCCCAGTGAGATCGCTTACCGATATTAAACCAAAATCATAATCAGAACGTACCTCGTTCCCAGGATTTACAGATAACCTCAATGAATTTCCATTTTGCCTTTTCTATAAGGTCTGTCAATCCTGAGAATGCTTCGCCGGCAAGGTGAATTGCACTTATGTCATTCACGCAATGGGCCAAGTCACTGATAATACGAGTAAGGTATTCTGACACGTGTATGGAACTTGCGTTGACAGGAATGAAGTCTGGCATCAGAGCTACTTCACTGCCATCCGGATTACGGCGCACTGGTAGACTATGATCGTTCAAAGAGAAATGATCCGAGATCAGAGTAGCGTACAAATCGACAATATTCCTCGACATGCTTTGGCATTTCTCCACTTTTTCTAGATCAACCCCTTGTCTCCGTCTACGAGCTCCTTCATTTGCCTTAGGCGTGCTACTCTATTGGTGACTTAGCCATCATCTTTGAAAAGGATGTTGTTTCACTTACCTTATGGGAGAACTTCCCCTCAATGAATGCCCTGGATAATCTCCAGAAATCAGGTAAGCACCGTAATAGAAGCGTAGAGAGTGACTTCACCAAATCCGAGATGACACGCCAAACTCGCACATCCGGTTCACGATCTACTTTAGAGATAAACACAAGGCACTTTGTGAGATATTTTTTAAGTTACCCGCAGAAATATCGAAGTTCTTTGTCTGAATTTGCGCAATCGCTTTCTTGAGAGCCAGATTTCGCTGAATATCTGATTCGTCGCAGTCATTAACTTTACGAAGGGCCTCAATTTTCTTCTTGCCACCCTCATATGTTTCTTTCAACAGCCCAGTAATCCATCGATACTGGCTATCGAGGTAGAACCACGCTGGATCCTCTGTCGTATCGAGATCAAAAAGAAAACTATGCCACCTGTTAATAAACCACGTAATTGATTCGTTGGAAGATATCCACTTACTTGATTGTTTTCTCTTGATCTTCCATGCTTCTCCAAGGATCCTCTAGCATCTTAAGCAAAATACCTCGAAGCTCGACAACAATCCGGTTGACCTCTTCCCAGACCTTATCAAATACTTTGCGGTGCAACTCTGAGATCCCGCTATCATCTCCAGAGTTGTTGGCTCCCCAATCTTCCTTTTTCAGGTCGGTAAACAGGTATTTTCCTTTACGGTAATCACGGATGGCTGTCTCGTATTTGTGTTGCTTAATACACTCGAGCAGGCTGCTGGGAAGGTTAAAAAAAAACTTGTATCGCTGCAGCACAGTGATGGTGCTTCGGACCTTCTCTACTTTTTGCCGCCGCTCTACAATCGGGCCATAAATCTTATCCGCACGCACGTTGGCCTCTGCGCAATACACTAAGTACCTCAAGATTTCCAAATACCACTAATATATTCATATATCCTTACCGTTCAACGCGTGGTCAAGGGAGCGAGTACCATAATCTTCGGCCGGGTTTAGCTGCTTGGACTTCATCTCGTTATATACATGATCAACGGTCGCTTTGGCGCTAACAAATCGGTCAAAGTTGGAATGTACAAGATGTTTCAGAGCCTCAGCACGCTGGTCAACGCTCATACGGAGTCTCTCCTCGCCAGATACCAGGTCGTTGTAGGACGTTTCTCGATGAACATGCTGTAAAAAATGGCGTGGCTGGAACGACTTGCTCGTGATAATGAGAGTGGATTCTTCAAAGAGCAACGAGAAGCAGCATAAGGGACGATGGAAGACACCAACACATTTGATACCACGCCTTACTCACTTTCTTTGAGTTGCATAACGTTCGTCAAGCTATGGCGCGCTTCACTATATTAGAGTTTCGATTGAGTACTCTGGCGGTTTTACTCGAACTTTGTCTTTAGATGTACTCGTCAAACACAGAAGATCGAATGCCGAGTGGATCAGCATCATCTGCAACTAGAAGATCGTTGCCATTTCCGGACAGGTCTTGTTGTTGCCCATCGTATCGCTGAGACAAATGACGGAGGGTGGATTCCGCGACGGGTTCATCGAGTGAACTGACAGGCTGGTCAACCCAAATTTCTGGTTCAAGGGACTCAAGCTGATAGAATCTGAGAATAGCTGCATCTTCAGCATATTCAGGCAATTCGGATCGGTTAATCATGCTGGTATGATTACGTCTGATGAAGTCGAAGAACAAAAGCACCTTGTAAAAGCGGAGTTTACAGGTGGGATTGTGAATTAATGCCACTTGGATAAATCCTCGACACGACAGACATCGATAGAAGGAGGAATAAGCTATTACAATATCACTGACCATAGTTTATCATTATCAGTCGTATTAAATAAATGGCCATGAGAATAATTGTCAAATTCTGGTAGAACGACATGGAAGAAATCGTCGCTTCATCTGTTGATGTCGCACTCACGTGATTTAAGGACATCCCGACTCTGTTGGAGGTGCAGCTCAATTATTCACCACAAAACGGAGCGTGTGGTGTCCATCCATACTTCCAGATACGAAGAAAAAGGCCTCAAAATTGTTTTCATTGATTTTTCACAATGGGTTGCAGTATTGTTGTGCCCTGATAATCATCTGACCAAACCTACACTCATTTGACACACGGGTTACTTGAGGACATGCAAGTCCGACGAGCATGAATAAATATGGGTGCGGCAACTGGGATAGTTGCCTGTTTCACCCCTCTTTGTCCCCGTAATGAAGTTTGGTAAAACGCTCTTAAGGAATCAGATTACAGAGTGGTCGAAAAATTACATCGCCTACAAGATTTTGAAAAAGACCATCAACGAAGTCGCCGCTGTCGGTCAACTACCTCCCTCGGAGGAAGCAATCACTGGTAAACATCTAACTGCATCCCATGGCCAATGGTAGGCACTAACAGTGCCCTTCAGCCATCTTTTTTCAACTGGATCGCGAGTTGGAAAAGGTTAACACCTTCTACACATATAAACAGTCGCACATTGACAGGCGCTTGTGGATATTATCCGAAAAATATAACCAGTGTACAACTGAAGGGGTTGTTCCTGCAGCAACTGCCGTATCGAGAGCCGACCCTGGATCTTATACGGATATCGAAGGACAACTTTTCAGCGCACTCCAGGAGACTCGAGCTCAGATGGGCAAGATCATGTGGTTCGCAGAGCTGAATGCAAAGGGTTTCAGAAAAATACTCAAGAAGTAAGACATGAGAACAGTCAAGCACTTGGATATTCATACTTAATTTAGGCTCGACAAGAAGCTCGGACTTAATACCCAACATGTATATTGGCAGACAAAGGTAGTATTTTTGATTTGAAAGATACGATTGCTGTTCATGTTGCCAATACGCACATTATTAATTAAAGAATGCGTACTAGGTGGCGGTCTTGCCGTTTGCATGTTGTGAAGACTTACGGACTGAGATGGACAGGCTCACACGATGGATGGAATCTTTATCCACGTCTGTTTCTCCAGTAGGGGTTAAGATCTCACCGTTTGGGAGCCCTCGTCATACCGGTTCTGGGCCTGTGAACCTTCTCTCGATTTCCACTCGATCGATACATGGACACTCTATAAGCCAGGAAGACAATGGGCGATTTCTCGAAGCCATTGATGCAGATGATCCCGGGAAGCTTGAGTTGCTTGTGAATCCTAAGTTAACTGCTGTCAACTTCAAGCCGCATGTTGATCAGGTATTTGATCCAGAGGAGCTCGGGTTGTCGCATTTAAGTCTAAATCCTCAAGTATGGTAACCGCCTCAATCGTTAGTCACTCTATGCGTTATTAGAGTTGGCTTCTCAGAGAGGATCTATCCATTGCGTTAATTGGTTGCTAGATGCCGGAGTCACTCCAGACGGACACCTTGACATCAATGAACGTAATTTGCTGCACAAACTTTGCATGTTCCCTTCCGATAACAAGTATAAGGAAAACCAAGCCAGAATACTCAAGTCCCTTTTGAATATTTCATCCAATCTTCCTAGCCAAGTTGATTTCGCTGGTCGTAGGCCTTTACATTATGCATCTGAGTTTGACAAGCCGGAGATGGCAAAAATCCTACTGGAGCACGCAATTCACCACGGATACTACGGAAAAACTGGGTTTACCGACCACTCATGGCAAGATCGCGAAGGACGTACACCTCTTTTTTTGGCCATTACCCATGGTAATCACCATACATTGAGAGTCCTGATCGAGACTGGAAAAATAGATAATATCGATGGCGTTGTCGCTGGTGAGACGCTTCCACAAGGTTAGATTCAGGAGATTACTAAATTAATTTGCAGCTGCTTCACAGAGAAACACAGACGGATTTGAAGAGCCCACCGGAAAGGAATCCATACCAGATTTTGCCCGTCATTCGCATCATCCATCCGCTGTTGCTATTGCTTGCACTCTCTCGAATTTGGAACTTCTGAAATTACTCATAGAAAAGAATGCATCCGTAGATCTGGCCGATGAAGATGGCGAGACCGCGCTGATGATTGCAATTCGCAACCGATTTACCGAGGGTGCGCGAGCATTGATTAAAGATGGACACGCGGATGTGAACCTGAAAGAGCACATCAATGGCTGGTCTCCATTGATAATCTCAGGTCCGTTCCTTTGAGCTTTTAGGTATAATTAAGTACTTATCACCAAAATATAGCTATGGAAGGCTGTCATTCTATTACAGAGATACTGTTGGAAAAAGGCGCTGACAAGACATACGTAGATAAGAACGGCTGGATCGCCTACGAACATGCAGTATTTCGTGGCTATTTAGATATTGGAAGACTAACTAAGCCAGACGATATCACTATGGAGAAACCAAATGGCCAAACTAGCCCAGTCGCTATTGGGATAGATAGTGCTGGGCCGACAGTCAAGCAGCTCTCGAGGGCTAGCCGGCTTTATGGGCATAAATACCTTACTGAACATACTATGATCATTGTCAAGCTTGGTTCATATGATGTTCGCAATACGCTATCCAGGAAATTCGTCAGCCTCAAAGAAGGGCTGCTTGAGGAACGAAACATGTCCATTGCAGTCTCTGCAACTGGGGCCACCGGAGAGCTTCCGATTCTCGACTTGCCACCGAATAATCAGCAGCACCTTCTGCAACCAGACCCGATGGTCCTCTTTTGCTCCAAACCAGAAGATGTCGTCCTACGTTTTGATTTAGTGGACACGTTTGGAGCGCCAAATTCTGACAATCTCATAGCTCGTGGTACGGCGATTCTGGTTGCGGACTATATCTTTACTAAGTCTGGAGGATTCAGAGGCCAGGCTCTGGGTAATGCATCGTTACGAGGGCAGCAAATAGTGCCTCTAATTAGAGCAAAAACGCTTGAATATATCGGAACTATCGGCATCGAATACTTTGTCGTTACTCCATTTTCCCATCCGAAAATGACGGTAGGCGATCGCTATACTTATTACAAGTCCCTTGATACCAAGGTAAATCAATGGTGACGAAACGGCCATATTCAGACTACTGACTGTGTAACAGATTATCGGGCATCGTGGATCTGGAATGAATCGGAGAGGTGCTAATCTACAGCTAGGAGAAAATACAGTGCTTTCTTTCGTTACGGCCGCATCGCTGGGGGCAGAATACGTAGAATTCGGTAAGTGGCCATGCTGTAAATGATTTGACGAATCTAAAGTAGCAGATAGATGTCCAGCTTACAAAGGATATGGTACCCGTCATATACCATGACTGGACGGTGACTGAGACAGGATTTGATATCCCGTTAAATGCAATTACCTTGGAGCAGTTCCTAAACCTTCAGCCATCTGGCCATATCAAAGAATATCATACCGGTATCAGCGCTGGACCTCATGGAGACCTGTGGCCAACCGTAAATACGACGAACATAGAAGCTGTATATCCGCTTGCGAGTGATTACGCCAATAGAACAAGCACAAAAGGAAAGCGGTTGAATCGCTCTAACTCCCTTGGAAGTATCGAAGGAGCCCAAATGTATGGACGAGCTATGGCATCCAGACGTTTAGAACTTACACGGACCAATAAACTCGGCAAAATGAAAGGAAACGGGCCTGAGTCTATTCAGGCACCGTTTACAACTCTTGCTGAGGCTCTCAAGGTGCGTAGATAATGAGGACAGATTTGGATCAATTAAAAAAAAAGGAAGGCGGCTAATTGTGCTAAGAACTTGTAGAAAATTCCCACAAGTGTAGGCTGTAATATTGAGGTCAAATACCCCATGGTGGATGAGGCCGAAGGAGATGAACTCCATCAATTCCAAGAAATCAATAGCTTCGTTGATACAATTCTTTCGTGTGTATACGACAATGCAGAGCAAGACCGCAAGATTATCTTTTCTTCTTTCCACCCGGAAATTTGCCTTGCATTGAATCTTAAGCAACCCAATTATCCGGTATTTTTCCTGACAGACGCTGGCACCTTGCCAGTTGCCGATGTCCGATGTCAATCGCTCCGGGAAGCAGTCCGTTTTGCGAAGCAGGCAGACCTCCTTGGGATTGTCAGCGCTAGCGAGCCGATCTTAGAAGCACCAAGGATGACACGGATTATCAAGGAGTCGGGACTGCTGCTTTTCACCTATGGGGTACTGAACAATGTCGTGGAAAACGCAGTGGCTCAAAGGAAGTACGGGGTTGATGCTGTCATTGTGGTAATAATACATAGCATAATTCTCTTGTCTCTGTGGGTTAGCACTATTAACACCTTTTATCTCTTGTTAGGACTCTGTAGTGGCTGTCCGAAATGGACTTCGAGGCGACAACGCCATGCTTGTATGAAATCGTTGGGGGAGGTGACGGTATGATAGGTGTATTAAACGCTTCTGCTCTATGTTGCGCTTTTGGGCTGCCATCGGCTAGTTCAGTTATTTGTTTGCTTTTGTTGAAACAAATAATCGACGACTGGACGTGGTTCAGCACTCCGTGCTGACTCCTTAAAATGTTCAACAGGCCCACTGTTTCCATCAAAGAAACTTGCGTAGAAAAACTGCGTTTTTCTTGATGAGTACGGATTCCATATTAATATGAAACGCAGCATGGCATGGTCCAAGAAAGGGACTCCTGCAGTGGTTACAGTAGCAAAGACAAGAACAAAGACAACCACAATCTTGGGAGCGATCTCAGCATCAGGCATCATTAAATGTAGCTTGAGACTCCCGCAGCCACCAACCCAGAAAAGAAAGAGGACAGGGCAATCTGAAGTCGCGAACAGAGGAACTATAACTGGACATTATCTCAGCTTTCGTAAGGCAACAATGCATGAGATGGGTAAGTATGAACCTATGAAGGGCCATTATTTGGTAATGGATAATGTACCTACCCATAAGGCTCAGGATATCTCTAAATACATCGAGTCTCGAGGATATCGATATGCTTATCTCCCACCAAACTCACCTGAACTCAATCCTATTGAGCAATTTTGGTCAGTGGTCAAGAGCGAAGTTAAATGCAATAGGTTCTTGGAAAGCGAGACGTTGATAACACAGATCAGCGAGGCATCCAATAGCTTGAAGCTGAGCGATTTCGAAGGTTTCGTTTCTCACTCTCATATGTGCTTAGTTAACTGCTGTAATGGGAACAACTGTGATCCGACTGCTCCTCCACCCTCGGAGCTGCACCGGTTCTTGGGGGGGGTGTACCTGTCCCTTCTCTTCTTGATAATGGAGACTCTTACGCCGTCCGTTGCAAGTGTACCACGAAATCGAAGTACGCAATTCTCTGCAGGATTGAGAGCTTTCGAATGGACATCGATAACCTAATCTCATCATCCAGGATAAGGACTGATACGACAAATTTATACAATTCTATGCGACATTTTTTATCTTGTTTACAACATTTATTTTGAAAATAAAGTAAGTATGAGCCGTCCTGCTACCTCTTAATAAACAATCAATTCTTTATTGAGTCTCTTAGATTCTGTCTCTTCACATTGCTATCAACCTTTGATTTCACAATTTGGACATTTCCTTATCAGGAAAGGGACATGAATAGCAATAGTATTGCTGCGTAAAGCTTCAGATCTCTTTGTTTACATAATTCTGCCTCCCTATAGAAAACAAGAGTTTCATACCATGAAAGCCCTGACAGCCCTTTCCTAGAGTCAAAAGCACCATAGCAAATCCGAAAGCGGTGAAAAATAATGCTGAAACTGGCTTGATAAGTCTCATGTAACTTAACTCTCTGGCGTGCAAGGCGTGACTCGTAGCCTGTTGACGGCATCACTTGTGATGTTTTAGATGTTCAGACCGTAATGGAACCTGTGGGTGCCTTTTGTTCGAAGAATATGTATGATTCATCGCCTAGAGCCTCCCCACAACCGGGGTCAGCAAAATACTCTGCTTAAACACATAAGTTCTGATGCATCAGTGCCATCGAGAATAGGCTGCTCTTGTGCAGAGGTGAGATATGGAAATATTCACGTATTTTCCTTTTTTCAGTTCCAAGTCACCCTCATAGATACCCAGTAGGAAAATATTCGAGGGAGAAAGACGGTGAAAATAGATCTGGTTATATCGCAATGTCGTGGATCATTTATTCTGTGATCAATTATGGGGCATTGATGAAGTGATCAGGTCAGAACAATTGGATTGACATGCACACTCGGGCCTTTTAACGCTATGTCAATCGACATCATGCATCAACGGCAATATGGATATCACATGGATGAAACCTGTCGGTTTATAGGTAGAGGCCCAAGGGAAAGACGCTACGTGATTCCATTGCTCGTATTTGTCTATTTCATATGTTATTGTTTCTGAGGGCTATAATTCTTTGGCCATATGCGGTTGTGATGTGGCTGGACACTCATAAGATTGAATGAATCCCAAGAAATAGTGGTAGTATTTTATACTTTTTCAGCTTGCATAATACTTCTAGTAAAGAGTCTCACTTTTTTAAAGTATTTTTTTTTTATCATATTCAATCCGTCTATTGTTTATAGCAGTATATCTGCTATGATGCCTTGGACAACATGTTCATGCATCGACTTCGCGTTGAACAAGCAAGTCATTCCAGTCCAGAGATCGATCGTGGGCAACTCGTACAAGACGACCGCAATATGAAAAAAGGGCTTCGGTTTAACATAGCATGTCAGACTCGTAAACTTTGGAGAATCTGGATGTTCAAGGTACTTGCTACAATATTTCCAAAGAGTAAGGCGCTAAGTTGGCGTCTGTAATTGCAGAATAATAAAGCAAGAAGCTGCATCGACCTAGAGATCTTTACGTGGTTGAGAAACCAGATGGCACGTGCGTGGAAACATTTTGGAAAGTTAAATTGTCTTCTCTCTCTACACGTTTTGAACTCTGCACCATGCAGCGTCTGTTACTACATAGGCAGGCAGCGGCTGCCCTGATCTTATGGCCTATATCTCAATAAGAAAACTCGTTCGAACACCAGAGAGTTTGAATCGGTTATAGTGTAAGCGTAACCTTGAGCTTGTTACTATGCTGAGAAATCCAGAGATCCAGATGGGGCTCAAGCACAGCTATCCAATATATATTGACCAAACAAGGTGCCAAATACTTCAACAGCAGCGAACCATCTAGGAGTACGTGCTTATTTAGCACAATGTTAGGTGGCATTGTCGCCTGAAAAGGATCTTGATAGAAGAAAATGGAAAGCAGGGATCGCTAGAAAAGACAACGCAGACATCCTGTCCACATACCCAGTAATCAATAATTTTGTTGATTTAGTCTAGCTGTCTCATTATGTAAGTTTTGCACTTCGCACAAAGCAGGGCGGGATTTCATTGATTGAGAACAGCTTTTGCAGGCTCCAAGAAGGTTCTATTTCTCTCTCTCTTTTTTTTTTAATTTCCCATCGATCGCCTAATGAGTAATATCCAATTTTCACTTTTCCCCAACCAAGCTACCATACATTTTATACGGACCGCCGGTGCCATGCTTGAGCTGTAAGATCGGATTGCTGAAATCATCAACACGATCCTGAAAAACACCAAACCTCCGTACTCATATACGCGCACCCACACGCACACCAGACCTGTTCGAACTACCGCCACAGCCATTATTTATTATCACCAGTTTAATCGATTCATGCTCATGAACAAAGGGAAAGCATCGATGCGAAACAATCACATTGTTGACGAAATGCTACCACTCAATACATGTGAAGAGGTGTGTGCTCTTCTGGGCATGTTGATGGTCGGAAGAAGAAGAAAAAAGAACTGATAACATATGAAGTTACTAGCAATGACGTGTCTTTTATTGGCCTGTAAAGCAACCGATGTGTCTCGTAAGGTGCGCGATATTGTCAATGTTGGATATCGGTAAGAAAAACCACTCTCCTCCCGGGCTGGCATATACAAGCCCTTTCCTTGCGCATATGCATAAAAATATTGAAAGCTATTATGTTATAAAGGTATTATCATCCCAAGCAAGAACCACTACAGATCGATGAGGTAATGTTGATGTCGTTCCCATGCAGAATAAGGGTACCAACTCATTTGTTAAGACATACTTCCAAATGCGCGGTTCTTTGGTGACTGGGGAATTACTCCTCGTGCGAGCTCTAGGCTATAATCTTGAGGTGGCCCTACCTTTTACATTCTGCCTCCACGTGCTCAGAGCAATGGCAGCTGTGTCATGGTTTGTAAACTATGCAAAAGATGATCCTAATGAGCATCATCAGCAACAAGCACCGTATACACATTTGGTCCGGTCAGGATCGCCCGACTTTCAACGCGATGTTTGGCGGCATATGGAACAAGGTGAGGTATATACACGCATAAAAGCGAACGAAAGAAAACAGGGAAGTCGATCTCTCTTTGTTAAAGTGGCGAATACTAGAGATGAGTCCCGAGTTGAGCACGATCGCACGGCTGGCATGGGCGTTTTGCTGGGACAGGTATGTAGATTGCAGACTTGGTGGTGGTGTGCATACTATTCATGAAAACAGTATCTCTTCGCCGAAAATCATCTTAACTCGCAATCCGACCGAGATTGCCCTGGGCTGCCTCTATCTTGCATTAAGAACGTGTCAGGCTGAGCTTCCGATGACAATCAATCAATGGGTTGACACTTGGGGCACGTCTGAAAATCTTTCTGTACAGAACATTCGTGGTATAATCGTGTAAACGACGATGTCGACCAAAGGCAACTTTAACAATAGATATTAGATGTCGTTACGGATTTATTAGACTTATTCGCGGGTCAGTCAGATCGGACGCCATTGCCATCAGAAAACAAAACCCAGGACCAGCAACAACGACCGCAATCGACACCAGCACTCACATAGAAACAACAAGAGTTATACGTTAGATATGATACCGACCATGTTCGATTTTATACAAGTAATTAAGCTGGTATTGATTACACCAAGAATGCATGTCTAAAGAATGCCCATGTGCTCCAAGCGGCGGCGCTCTATATAAGATGGTTTAGAAAACTTTTGTGCTGGAGAGGCTAGCAAAAGGAATTTATTACTCACGTGTCTGGCGATAGTCAGCATCATCCGCTTCGCTGTCTTCTCCCTCAACATCCAAATCCATATCTCGCGGAACGTCTAGATAGTCACTATAATAAGTAAACGTGATCCTTGTGTATGGTCCCATTTGTTAACCACATTACCCTGTATCCCAACGGATGGTGCAAAGGGCAAATGTCTCAAATTCTCGATGATCTTGGCGCTAAAATAAGGTTATCAATAAATTCGCTCGACCCATACACAGGACATGTGCTAATACTTGCATGATGCGATCGAGATATTCGCGGGTATTATGATTCGCCATATTGTTCGAAGGGACTTCAAGTTTGAACTCTGGACCATAGTATTCAAAATAGTCGTTGAACGGCAATTCCCGTTGCGTAAGGTCTTCACCCACGGCCAATCCAGTCTCGAAAGTCCATGTCCGTGCAACGTTTCGAATTGTGTAGCCACCGCCACCAACCATCATCATCGGAACGTTAAAGGACTTTAAATATTCGACGCACGAAGCATGTCCTCGCATTGACAGATTGAAGCAGCCGAGGCGATCACCTGCTAATGAATCACCACCCAGCTGTAGTACGACTGCACCTGGCCGAAACCACTCCATGATGTGTTTGATGATCTGTTAACATAAACTTGTGAGCCTCCATCTCTGCATATTCTTCGGTCATTACAAAAGCTTACCGGTCGGAACACGCTTTTATACGTCTCGTCATCAATACCGTCTCTCAAAGGAACATTGACTGCATAGTGCTTTCCTTTCCCCAGGCCAGTGTCCTAAAATTGTCATCTGGTTAATTCGTTGTAACAGAATGACAGAGAGAGCGGCACATGAGTGCATCTTCATTACCTTAATATCGCCAGTGCCGGGGAAAAACTCTCCAAACTTATGGAACGAACACGTCATTACACGATCTGTTGTATAGAACGCTTCCTCTACACCATCACCGTGGTGGACATCGATATCCACGTACAGCACACGCTGATGGAACCTAGTACCACACGCGCTGTTTATATCCAAGAATCGATCCCTTCATGAGGCTTACCTCAGCAATTCCAGGATACCCAAAACAATGTCATTGACATAACAGAACCCAGATGCCTCTGTCTTTTTTGCGTGGTGGAGACCGCCTGACCAGTTGATAGCAATATCGGCTTCTCCGTTCAATAGCTTATTGGCAGCACCTTTACAGTCCTCCCATATTTAGGAATTGGGAATTATTGGAGCAAGGATGAAAATCTTTGAATTTACCAATACTGCCGCCAGCTGATATCGAACAGAACTCGAAGAGACCTTCATAGACAGGGCAATCTTCTCCTACGTTGACTTTTTTTTTTTGGAAAACAGAAATTTAGCACTATTCTTTTGCGGCAAGATCGTAACAGAAAGCGTTTTGTGTCGTGTTGGAACATACATCGTGCAATGCCTTTTTCGAGTCCACCATGTTGAATCGCCATTTCCTCCAAGTTATCTGGCGTTACATGTTGCAAAAAGTGAATATATTCGTCGGAATGGAATCGTGTCATTTGGAATGCTGAAGCGCGAACAGGTTTCTGAGGGCAATTTAATGACTCAAACAGTCGAATTTCTAGCGCGAGTACTTACCACAATGTCCATTTTTTTGTATAGACCATAATTGACTACCATGTTATGGACCATGTGCATACGTTTTGGTTTCATGTAGTGGCCTGGATGTCATATGTAGCCTTTAGCATTCATATTTCCTCATCGGACGTGTTTGATAGATCTTTTTGTTACCTGGACCATAGCTGAAATTTCCAACGTCATCTAATTTTCAAAAAGTTAGATCAATGCTCAAGAGAAAGAAAGAGACAGATAGAGAAAGACTAACGATCGTAAAAGTAGCACACTCGCTTTTTGGAACAATCAGCCAAGCTGTATGAGTTGGTCATGGCGGGAAAACGATATTGAATTGTTCTGGTGACAAATGGAAAAAAGAAGGGGTACTGTTCAAACGGCGGATTGAAGGAAGACAGCCGAGAATTTCCCGTTTTAGACAGCGAGGAACCCCCAACTCTGCGCTGTGTCATCTTCTTGCGGATAAATAATGGGCCATCCAATGACAGCCATATCCTGCGGATCGCTTTGATTTTCTACCCAAGTCTTTTCATCTCCACATTCAGCCGTCAGTTCCACATTGCAATGGTCCTCTTGAAAGTAACCGCCTTTCTGTATAGGAAAGGTGCAGTATCTTTTCCCATGCTCTCTTTGAAGTATGTTGCTTTTTTTATGGATGCCTTCCTGGATAAACTGTTAAGCGGTGATGGGAGAATGGTAGCTGCATAATTTTTTTTTACAAAAGCCACATGTATCGGCTGAAAGTGCACAATCAAGGCAAAACAAATCAAGTATATGAGTAAAGACGATGTATCGATCAGTCTAAATAAGGGTAGACATCCTGAAGCGAGCAATCGGTTTCTTTACAACGAAAGCCAGGGTTCATGTTATTGATAGACGTGGTCTCCCTAAGCCCGTGGAATATACCGTAGGTTACTTTGAATGATGCCTCTGAGTCTGCTGCTATGCGTATCATAGCGCAGCATGATAGAGACACTAGACGAGAGAACCGCGTGGAAGGAGGGTCCAAGCAAGGCAACCCAGCTTACGCTGACTACGACTAAGGTCGGATTTTTTATGCTGATCTTTGAATAGACGTGTGCACCAACTGCGGCAAAAAATAGCTAAGAGTACATATCATTAAGGGCAGCGATGAACAGTGAAATACGAAAGGAGGCCTAATTGCATTTTTAAGGAACGCCGACCCACCTGTGGTTGGTGGCTGCTTAATAGAAAGCATAAGTGTCCTCCCTAGAGCTTAATACATTTAGAAGCACCTTAATCCAATGAACAAAATGGATGGCTACAATGAGTGAAGTTAACATTGCTCTCCTACTTCATGGGGACACGAATATTATAGAGTAAAACAGCTTTGTTGCTTATATTTGGTTGCTGGTCGAATCGTCTATGTCTTTGGATATGTTACGGAGAGACACATTCTACCGAACTTTGACAGATTGATTTGTTCATTTAAAAAGAAAGCCATCGTTATTTTCAAGAAAAAGTATAATAGCGGTTGTTGGCTACCAGAAGGGACATTAGTAGCAAAATCCATGGTCTTCGTTTTGCTCGGCAGTAAGCAATTGCAGGAATGTAAGACTAACCAAGAAGACTTCATAAGATCATCAGATTGTGCCACTATCCAAGAATGGAACAGCAATGCCAGATATTAGTAGAGCAATATTCAATAGTTTTTTTCAGCGGGCGTAATAAAAAGAGTAAGATGACTAAATGCGTTTTTCTAGTCTGTGCGTCTCAGTTAAAGTATCAGCAAGTGATGAACGTCATGCATCGGAAAAGAGAATATGATCAGCTGTTGTATCTATCACAGTATCGTCTATCATAACGAAATCCCTACACTGCTCTGCCTTGATATACCATGAATAATGAATAGTCGAGAAATCTGATTTTCTCACCAACAACGTCTCTGCCCTCTCCTCCACACTCTTATTATGTATGGTTACTATAACATTAGTTATCTGACGCCCACTTCATTTGTTGATTGAATAAACCTACCACTCTCTGATGAATTAAGGAAGAGAGGTAACTCAAGGCCCCGGCGGGGGCCCTTGAACGGAAGTTCAAGCGCACCGGGAAGAAATATAGCTTTCCGTTGACTTACCTATGATACGATAAATTTATGCAATTTATACATCTTGTCATCTGGTACGAATTCACTTTTGAAAATGAAGTAATGCTCTATCTATCTTTGGTAGCGTACACTCTCGCCTATCTATGATCTACTCAATAAGGTAGTTTATAAAGCTGGGGCATTACCGTATCGCAGTTGTCGTCGTATTGGACACGTATTTTCTAAATAAGGAATGTACGAGACAAAAATGCCATATAAGGGGACATGATTTGAGAGGCAACGCAGATTTCTAGAGTAACAGAGTGTTGGCAGGCTAGAGTGATCGTAATGATGGGGAGATTTCTCGATCTGATAATATATAAAAGATGAACAGAAGAAGTGTTCTTATGCAAGGAGAGGAAGATGTTCCTGTCTGATGAGCGTGTTTAACGTTCAAGCAGAGATGTAGAAAAACGGAGATATCAGGTGCACAGTTTGGAGATTTTATTTGCGACTCTCTCCACGGCGTGAAACATGGAGGTATAATTATTTTGAAGGCGAGTGGAACGGTCTCGCGCGGGACTTGGTTCACATTTGGCCCAGCTTTGCTTTAAAAGCGCTGATTAGGTTCACCCACTATTATGTCTGTATGTGGCGTTAAGGAGGGAGCAGGGGTAGGACGGATATTGTCCTATATTGGCAAAAACAAATTAAGGCGTGAATGTACAAATCATCTTGTTTAATTCACAAAGCCATTGTATTTCATTCAATCGAAGTCGCGGAAAAAGCATCTGTTCAGTTTATTCACTGCAACTCTCATGTATTTAGATGCAAAACATCGTATTGTTCGCAGTGCAGATCATGTATGCGAAGAAACGTTCTTAAAATTCCGTCAAGCTGTAGATGCTCATCGATTCACCCCTCACAACATCAAAGATAGTGTGTAACATTCAATTCTATATGCATATCGCGTATGATTTTTTTTTGTAAAAAAGAAAAGGATTAAGGAGAAGGTGTGTGGAGTTTTCTTGTAGTACATGCCATCAAGCTAACAAACAATGTTGTATTTAGCCCATTATTGCGTGCTATCCGTATTGGTGCACATTTAGAGCAAACGCTATTATCATAATCAAGGGAAGGCTCCCCTTAGTCTGCCGCCAGGTAAACAACATAGTACCGCATACATCAGATCGCAAGGCTGCCAATGACACTGAAGGATCCTGCTAAATTCGTTTTCAGATCAGTCTGTTACACTATACTAATAGTGCAGGAGGATTCTAGAGCGCCCACACAGAATGTGTTCCTCCAGAAACACCCCACGCATTCACACAAAAACGTCAGTTCAATACAAAGTATTATTGCTGCGAATCACATTTGCAAATGGAAGGTTTTATTATACCGACCAGGAATAAAAAAATGTACTTACCCTCTCGCGCATTCGCACACCTTTTTTTTTAAGAAAAAAGAAAGAATGATGCGCGTAGCACATGTAACATACGCGGCATATTTATCCTTCTGAGGCACAAAGGAAGAAGTGGGTATGATGGTTTCACAATATATTTTTAAAGTTGGAGAGTGTCGCTGTTTTTACTTTAAAGATTTCTGAGCTATAATTATGCCCTTGGTCCCGCACTTCCCCACTGCGCCCAAAATAGCGTTAGAGAGATTTGTTTGGGTAGAAAAAGAAAAAGTGCTACGTGGAAATCAGTAATAAAGACGGATATCATCCCTGTAGACCATTGTAGACGAGATATCACTGCGCGTGCATTCCTTTGTTTCTTTTTGTCTGAACGAGAAAGAAGAAGGGTAAGAAGATGGAAGATCCCTATCGGTTCGGCAACACCGAGCTTACGTGTAGGTCCGAAAGTCCTGAATAAACATGGCTTGACACATCAAAGAATAAAAAAACTGGGAACTCCTGCTTGTTCTCTTCTTAATATTGTATGTCATAGAATAAACACCTTTTCACCTTACTTTTCCCATTGACTTCTGTCCAATCTAGAAGGAACGTTGAGAATGCTCTCCAGAGCAAATAAAAGCCGAAAAAGCGCATATCTCAGTGGCGGCGCCAAAACAAAAACAAAAAAAAACCCATCAAGTGGTACAACAAGGACGTCGAGTAAATAGATGATCATCACATGATCGGTTCAAGGACCATCGATCATACGTAGCGCATGCCTCCAAAGAAAAAGAAAGAGAGCTACCAAGTTAGTGCGGAACACAAACACTCACGGTCATCCACGTTTATAAAGAGCGATAAAGGAGAAACCTTATTCTGGAGGATGATATGATTGCGTCTTTACGAAAGACAACGCCTTTCCCTATACCGATTGCCGTCTTTTAGAAGCCTAAAAAAAGAGCCCACTGCACTTTTCTTTAATACATGAAATAATGAAGACGTGTGTCCTAAACCTCGCGAGTATATTGTCATGGACGTGACCTGAGGATCCGGTCCGTGCACTTTGAGGCAAAGAAAGTATCACCCCTACACGCCACCCGATCTTTTCTCTGCTCTCCACCCCATAGAAACCCCTCTTTACTTCATCGGAGTAAGTTCCTAAGAACAAAGCAGTTGTGCATTCTTTGTTTTGTTACCCTTTCCTTACTCCTTCTCTTCAACACCCCCCCCCCCAAAAAAAAAGAAAGAAGGATGAGGCGGTGTCTTGCGTTTAAGTGATGTGAACCTTTCCCTAACAAGTGGGATCTTGCTGCACCAAGAATAGGAACGAGATGATTACAGAAATATTTTCGAATAGCTAAGTATGTCGGATGAATCCGATTGGTCAGTCTTTGCTGCAGGTATATTATTATGAGTACAGAGTGAAAAGCTTTTTTGATCTCACCTTCCGCTTCTTCTTGCGGATTCTATTGTTGGACACAATATTAAATATGAATAAGAGTCGCGACAGAGAAGCGTTGAATAGGCATTATGGAGGAGTAGAAGAACAATACAAAAATGCTGTGACCCTTATGTGCTTCGCCGAGAAATTATTGCTGGAGCTCTCTTTGTCTTCTACGTTCACACAGAAGCACAAAGAGAAAGGTCAAAGGAAGGGTAGAAAGGAAGCTATGGATCTGCAAAAAATAGGTTACGGCACGTGGATAGATACCTTGGGTGAGCTCATGTTTGCGTAGAGCATTTGATGCCTTGCGTTGCCAGCCAAACCCTACACCCCTTATGACGTTCCCCCCACCGTCTCGCAGAAACTGCGATGTAACATGCCCCGGTGACAGGGAAGAAATTTCGTTTGGGAGAGAAACTGAGTAGCAACAACATCAGGAATGACAGCATTGCGGCTAGTCAAACCTCATTGTTTGAGGAAAGGGTCACACACCGACAATGATGCGGCCTATCGCATGCAAAGCTGGCTGACAATATGATATTAACATGAAAATAAATGGATATCGGCTTCAAAAAGTCAGCAGGTTACCCGGGATAGGGTCAAACAATGAAAAAAGTATGGTTGCCCTCTCATTGTACACAACAACGCTTTAAAAGTCAGGTAAGAGCCCCAGGCCACCATACATAGCATACACACATATACACCATAATACTGACCGAGCCAGAGAGCGACGGTTTACAGACATTCACCCTTCATATAACTTGCTTTCTTCTTGCTTGCTAACTCTATATATTCTTCTTCCTCTTTCCCTTTTCTCTTCTCTTCTCACTTCCCCTCCCCCCTCCCCTTTTCTCTTCTCTCTTGACCCTGATGATGCACCTGTCCTCACCTTCGCCGTCGCTGTCGCCGTCACCGAAGACCATGTATCAACGTCACCCGAACCAACAGCAACGTTCCTCCTCTACTTTTTCCTCGCTGGATTTACCACCCATTCTGGATATGTCACCCAAAAAAAGTACGTGTAATATATGTGTCATTGAACAGCCTAAACTCAACACTACTATTCTAGCCCACTGCCCACCCTCGACAACTGCAGATGAGCATTGTCAAGAGGTCATCTCCTCTTCATTACCGCGACCCATGGTGGGAGCGCCAGCGTTTTTGGAACCAACCCCTCAGCTTGAGAATCATCGTATGTGCCATTACGAGTCTGCTTTTCGGCCTTGGCTTTTTGCTGCCCTCAAAGAGAAATTGGATCCTCGCCCTTTCCTGACAGCAGAGACTGCGTCTGTTGCTTTCACTCCTCGGAAATGGAAATTTTTTGCCCACAAGATACCCACTCTGCAGATTCCTGTCCCTCGCCGATCTTTTCCCTCGATTCAGCCGAGGCTCAAAGATACTTTGGCTCAACAAAAGAAAAAGCAACAGCATAAAGAACTCCCAAAGCAGCATGTTTCCATGATGACGTCAATGGCGATCGATGAGGATGACACGAAGTCAGCCGAAGTCATAGATATCCACAAGAGCACGGCGTGTGCTACTGCTTACTCGCCCATGTCACCCACCATGGCTACCGCATCGGCTGCCGCGGCCGCAGCTGCCGTACAGCATCACCCTGGGTCCACTGTGGCAGAATCTTTTCTCGAGTGCCTCAGACGAGCCAACATACGAAGCGCAACGCCGCCATGCTCTTTATCCTCATCGTCATCCACGAACAGTAGTAGTGACGACGAAGGACTCCTCGTTGATGACGAAAACAACCGCCATAGTATCCATCATCGACAGCCATCACAGCAACAGCAAGAAGTACAAACAGCAGCAGCATCAACCTCCTCGGCCGCGGCTACCGCGCATGAGCAGCAGCTCATATCACTAATGCAAAAAAAACGATCCTCCTCATCGGGGATGGATCATTCAAAGTTCTTAACAAAAAACGCCCATATCAAAAGACCTCGTAATGCATGGATTCATGTAAATATAAATATGTTACCCATCACTGCCGCCGCAAAATATCACCTTTTGTTTACCACCCTCCCTTTTCAATTTAGTTCCGTTGCCACTATGGACAAGCGCTTAAGACTCAGGATCCAACGCTACGCGCGGAAGAAATATCAAAGTAGGTTTTACATGTTCATCCGAATCTGCCAAAACGATGTCTGACCATTGTTCTTCAGGCGTGCATCAAGACGCTGGGGCCGGCTGACTGAGAAGGAAAAAAAACCATGGCATGATCTAGCAGAGCAAGAAAAATTGGCGCACAAGGAAGCATTCCCAGAATATCGATATTGTCCTAAACGTCATTCGTCTTCATCGACCTCGTCAACATCGTCCACAGTCTCATCCCCTACGTCTCTCGCCAATGGCATGAATCAAATGCACTTCCAGGACATGGCGGGTGCTCATCCCGACGGTGACACAAGCGGCCATCGTTGCAAAAAGGTCAGACGGCGGACAAAGTAAATGAGCAATTGAAAGAGAGACACGCGCGCACAGAGAGAGAGAGAGAGAGAGAGAAAGGGAGAGAACAGGGGGTCCTGTACAAACATACCACACACACACACACACACACACACACACGCAAAAAAGAAAATCCATTGCACTCTATTTTCACAAAAAAAGCTTCATCATCATTGCTCCCAACGGCAACAAAAATACGTACACACACAACCGCACACTGTTGATACTCGCACCAGTCTCACACATTCTCTTCATATTCACACATTGATCTCCCATTTATGATACCAGCCGTACACCTTTCACAACGTACGTGTAGCTACTTTCTCAACTCTCTTGTTTTCTCCCTCTCTCTCTCCCCTTCTGCGGATGAAATCTGTCTGCGTCGTCCTTTTTTTTTTTTTAGTTTCTGGTACTTAATCTTCTCAACCTTATTGTGTTTAGCTAGAGACTCGACACATACTCGTGTTTTTCTCTAAATCCACCCTTCTCTTCTTTTGTCTTTCATCTATAAAGTGTGTGAATATTGCCCTCTGTCTATTATTTTCAGAAAAATCACTCATCAACCATATTTTGTTGATTTCATCTGAAAAAGGAAATGCGTCGCATGGGCAACCCAATATTCTGGCATGATGATTCCAATGGTGATACATGTCGAGTTTTTGCATCCAATCGCTTCAATAGAGTTTAGCCTCCCACCCCTGCAGTTCCAGGACATTTCATCCGTATGTCGTTCTTTTCGTATGATGAGTGTTCGTTCGCGTGCTGTATGACCAGGGGCGAGGACGAAGTGTTCGGGGGTAGAAGGCAAAAATCAAGGGGGACATGGCATACGCCTTCTGCTTGTGGTTGTCATCTTTAGTCTACTTACTCATTTGCTTCACTGCTGTTGCTGCTCAGGCCATGTCGCTGATACATGTCCATCCTTCTAACGCAACAATCGCGGCAGAGGAAACAGTATCAGGAATGATATTACTTGGTGTATATAGATAACTTAGCGGTTGGTCCAGGTCAGGCGTGTTCCGTTATATCTGTGTTGCTTACATCCAATACCACATTTGCTGTTACAGTCAGTGCGAAAAGATAAGCAACAAGCATCAATATGCTCCGTCGAACTCATTAGTCACCGATTGCCCCCGTCCTTCTTGGTGCTGCTGCTGGAACAAAGTTTGCTATAGTGGTTTGTCTTGATCACGCCACCCGCCAAGCACAATGAGCTCCTGTATCCGGCCACCGCTTTGCTAGAGGACCAGGCCGCCATCCGGGACTTTCAATTGATCGAAAAGCGTCAAAGTCGTCTCGTACAAAGCCAGAAAAATCAGATCTCCCTTGCATATACCCCGAACTGTGATATGAATCACAGGTTCCATGGCATTGCCCTAGAAGAAAATCGGCACAGCAATCGTGCTCTGAAACGATCACACACCGGTGATTGGAACATACCAGGGCCGGCGGCCGGCGGCAGTCTTGGCTTGGACATTGGTAGAAGCTTTATTCGTACCCTCTGGGATTTCGGTCCGCAAAGTGGCGTCCCATTGATATCCCAAGTAGGTATATCATTCTCCCGATACAAGTTGAATGATGCGACTATTAGGATGCACCTGTCGATCGACCCAAGGGTTTCTTTCTTGACCCCATAATATTCTGAATTCTGGACGTCAAACAATATTTCGAGAAATTCCAGTTCCTTGTTCTTCAAACATATATCAGTAAAATATCACAAACGAAGTGGATTTTTCCTATCGCAGCACTCATGTCTTCCTTGCCGGTCCTGATCTGCATGTGATTATGTGTGTCTACCATAATAGGGACCTTAGCCACATGATTGAGTCATTCGCCTACTTTTGTTTAATGGTCCGGAAGGATTGGAAGCAATAACGTATGGATAGGCCACTTTTTCATAATTCGGACAGAAGAGCACATGTTTTTCCTGCTTCGAACATTGACTGCTTGACTCACTCTCGGGATTTTCGCTGAGATATGAGTGACGACAAGGCGCAGTTATTGTGCATGACAGTTTATACAAAACAGATAGACGTTGCCAGCTGTTAAAGTGTACTTACTGTAGTACAGATCTCTCTGGTAAACAGATAGAATGAGTCCTTGGATACATATTAAAGGGCGCAGTCGTCATTGGAGCTGTTGCTTTGCAAGTATGTCTAGAGTTACGTGTTTGGTGGTTTATCATCAATGCATTGGAAAGTAGCGCTATTACATATTCACCGAGCATACAATGAACCGCATCTGATTGCCGTCACGATCGTTTCCATGTTATGATGTCCATCGATGTGCTGCAAAAGTAGATTGCCAGTGCTCTGCTGCAGCTAAAGCCATTAATGAATGGCTGAGCACAGCGAATTTTCTTGCAACAGCTGCTGTATACTATCCAGATACGTATCCTGCGTTGCAACAAACGCAATGAAAGGGAGCATTTTTTCCTCCTCTTCAATAGGCATAAACCATAGATTCATGAAATGAATAGACCACCCGCGTTGGAACCAAGGGAATTAATGCAGAATCCATAGCAGCTTTTTTAAGCCCTGACTTGCTTATCTTCTCATTTGTTCTCTTCCACACTTTTTATATGCGAAACAATGGAAGGCATTCAAAACTTTGGCCGACGCCTCGCCCGAGGGCTTGCCTCATGGCGCAATCTTTTGAGCCAGATCGATACTCCCACTTATGAAGAACTCGCCACTGGTAAGGGATCAAAGCTGCACATTCCCTTTTGCTTCATTTTCGCTTTCTAATTGCCGTTCATACATTACAATAGCAATCACCAAGACGTCATCTGAGATTTTTAAATCGCTTCACTTTGACCTCAAAGCTACTCTTATAGAGAAGCTAGTGCTTATACACGAAATCGAGACCGAGAAATACAAATCTAACATTCAGATACAGGCCTTGATTGACAAGAAGGAAGTACGTCATATAAACCTTTAACCTGAATGCAGAGCGATGGCTGAATAATATCCCTAACCATATAATCAGGAGGCCGAGGCGGAACTTGACACTTGCACCCGAAAATCCACGAAAGCTTGCTCAAAGTGGGATGGTATTAAAGCAGAGCACGCTGCCATCATTGTAAGTAGAGAATCAAGATCTCACTATCTGCGTACTAATGGCAATCGTGTCTTGTTGCGCTGCAGGAAGAGCTTGAAGACACCATAGTGCGAAAGGAGCAAAAACAGCATGAAATGATCGTCGAATTACTTGAAGTCCAGCGCCGTTCGCGCGAATTGGGAAGATGAAATCTCCGTTATCAAACACCCACAGTTATGGAACCAACAAGAGCCAGAGAGTGGACTTGAGTATGGGCAAGGATGGGTAAGGACCAAACATACCTTCGATGATGACTCAACGCTCACACAAACACACACACATATATATATATATGAAGAACACGTCGGACGAAGAAGGGGAAGTGGGGAGTGGGGTGGCCTCTGAGACAGAGTTTGACCGATACGCTGTCATGGATTTGGATGAGCAGAGTCAGAGTGCGTATATATCATGGGGGGGTGGAATTCTTACATTATTTGCTTAACGCTTTTTGATCGTGTTTATAGGCCCAGCCGAGGTTATACAACAGCTAGTAAAGGACACCAGTCAACTTTATTTAAATATCAAGAAAGATACCCTACTCTCGCGTTGCTGGACGAGGAAGATGACCAAATTGAGGATGCTCTGTTCGAGATTATAGGAGTACGCCACGAGAATGCCCGACTCAAGCGAGAAAATGAACGATTGACACAAAGAGCACTCAAGTGGTACATGTTTTTGTTTATAAGGAAAGTCCATTTGCTTATACTATTCTTCTAGGGAAATCGCACTCGGAAGAGCGGACCTAAGCAGCTCCGTAACTCCAAAGCAGGTTATACGCGAATATTTGCACAACCGTGAGAGCTGCCGTCAAGCTGAGGTGTGGGTAAAGCTGCTTGAATTTGAACTCTGGATCAACGAAAGGAACGAATGTAATTTAGCGAAGACGGTACGTATTTTGTATGCGGTGTGATTTGACTATTGTCTACTGTATATTCACCGTGCTATTCAGGTTGATGATCTCAAAAACAAAGTATCCATGCTGAGGGAAGCAAAGTATACGGCAGAAATGGAGAAGGAGGCCCTTATGAACGACAAAAGAATGCTACAAATGCATCGCGATCTGTTGGACGGCCAATTGATAGTAAGCAGCATGGATATGGCACAAAGTGAGACCCTAATTTCGTTTTCTGCAATAGATCATGACCCGGATGGAGGAAGCGAGACTTGGATCAGATAATAACAATATCAAATACTCAATGACCAAGAGAATCGAAGAGCTTCAAGAACTCTTTGAAAACTTCCAAGAAGAAGCCGAAAAAGCGAGACATGAAGCTTTCTGCGCTAAATTATTGGACAAGGCACGGGAACTACAGGAAAATCCAACACAGGGTGAACAATCCATCCAAACACAGCGACCCTCCCTTCAAATGTTCGACGAGAATGGAGAACGTTTACAATACTTGACTTCAAATTCGGCGATTGGCAAGAGACGCAGGAATGATAGCGGCGATGATGTCGATAACATCAACTTGCATTTCAAAAGTCGAAGATTGTGAATTCATGATAACATTTGTGATGAAATACTATCCCGAGAAACAATCTTCATCTACATCTCTTCTGCTGAAAATGTCACGGCGATACAATAGCGATCATTAGCTCACGTCTAAAAGGCTCGAATCCTGTCTCTTCCGGTTCTATATTATCTCCAAGTCCACATCCTCATATCATGTCTGATATTAAATCCCTTGCTGAACCTTTCCAAGTCAACCCCCCAAAAAATGGTCCAAACCTCGATAAACGCGAGGATGACCAACTCTGATCTGCGTCTCGGACCGAAAAAGCGGTGTGCTGTCAGCACGAGAATGTGTGTTTTTGAATACTATTGACAATGGCGCGTGCCCTATCTCCTCTTTTCTACTGTGATCGATCTCTCCACCAAGATATATGCATTACATTGATTCCAATCCGAACCGCACATCTATTCACCCACCTCCCAATCAAAATTTCTCCTATAGAACAAGACAGAAGAGAATCGTAAAAATTTTCTACTTCAAATGCCCACATCCCTTACCGAAAGAGGACACGGGAACTGGGCCGAGTTGTGAAAAGTAATGGAGAAGGGAAGTCCGAGGACCCTGATGGTCGGCGTAAGGGCATAATGGATGGTCAGTTCCTGCGGTGGGGCGCCCGTGAGACCGCATCGCTTGGTGATGTCCATAATCATCCGCTGGTCGCTGTCTTTTGCAGGGTTGTATCGTATCTGAAAGGGAAAGGTGAAGTTCGTCGTGGTTTGCGATCCGATGACGATATGATCAAGTTGTCCACCCCCAACAGGCTCAAGCAGGTCTGTGGGGTAATATGCCTATCGCACGGATGATGTTACCAATTGGACGGCGTCCTATCCCTTTCCTTCCTCCCGGCTTACAATGGCACGGAGCGTATCGAATGTAGCACTTTCAAAGTTCGGATTCACAACGCCAATGTTCAGACCCACGTTAATATCAAAGCCCATGGAATGGTTTGCCGAGTTCGCAAACCGTGATAACCCGTCCGGATGATCCGTCACCCCGTTGAACTCGACAAGGGGCATTTTGAACAAAGCAGCAAGGACACCAACAACAATGATAAAGATGGAAAGAAGAAGAAACACGCAACAGCACGTGCGTCGAGCCCACTGTGGTAAACATAGGCAACAGCACCGAGAACACTTTTGTTGTTGTTGCTGCTGCTGCTGTTGCTGCTGCTGCTGCTGCTGCTGTCTGTTATACCTGATCACCGGCTCATAAGGCTTGTGTTCTAGACATACAACGATCGTCAACTGCATTAGGTAACCACTTTTCATAAAGGACAAATCACGCCGGGGACTTGCGTGGGTGAAGTGTATGGCTGCTATAGTAATACGGCCACAATGAAGGCTCATAAAACGGACCAAGCTGCTGGGCCATATATAAACACCCGAATGTAAAATAAATGAAAGAAAGAACGAAAGAAAAGAAGGAAATCTTTGGCTCCACTTTGTTAGATGTCTTTTGGGCCATTTGGCAATATATACATTATCTATCTATATCTATTTTTATTTAACAGGGTGGAACTGAGCAATATCTAATGGGAAGCGGCATTCATTTTTTTATAGATACAGATCAATAGGATGTTAATACGTTCAAGTTCCTCTGCCATAATCGGTCAATACCACGCGTATGTATGCGTATGGACATACATAGCGAAGAAAGCTCATGCTTAATTGGCTCTATCACTCATGCGGCAAGACAAATTGAATCGACAGCATAGCCATAGGCTCAGAAAAGCCGCTCCTGATCAACGACACGGCCTTTCCTATCCTTGACAGAATTTGAGATGGGATAGAGAGAAGGAAGACGGTTCAACGATCCAAAAGGGGCAGTACAGGATTTTTTTTTATTGAGGTGGATATTGCCAAGGGGGTGGTTGTGCTGACATTTGGTTGGTTATTGCACATAAAGCTTTGTAGGCAACTTTGCGGCTCTGAACCTCGCAGAGCGCGACTTTGATTGAGGGAATAGCATATATTCGTTCTCAGGATGTTGCGCCTTTGGTCTGTGAAAAAGATAAAGGGACGACATTCGCTACCGCCTCAAGCACGTCGCCCTGTTCGATCTCTGCGAGAGGAGCCTTGTCCCGGAGTGTCCGTTTGAGGGCCAAGAGAGCTGCTTTGCGAATGACAGCCTTCAGATCGGCACCCGTGTAGCCTTCTGTGCACTGTGCTATCGACTCGAGATGAACCGTGGGACTTATTCGCGTTTTTCGGCCCAAGACCTGGAGGATACTCAATCGCTCATTTTGCGTCGGTAATCCAACATAGACCAGCCTGTCCAGACGGCCTATGTTCTATAGGATGAGCGATGGAGGACAGGTTGATAACACACGGACATGGCACATACCAGGACGGAGAATGGAGGGGTCAATGGCCTCTGGATGATTGGTGGCGCCCAGTAAAATGACATTCTGGTCGATCTTGTCAAGGTGATCCATCTCAATCAAAAATTGTGAAATAAGCTATGAAAAATAGGGTTAATTGGGTACAGGCTATCAAAGATGGTGTTGTATATTGAACCTTTTTGCCAACATCGCCACTGGTCTCGCGCGACCCAAAAATGGCCTCCAGCTCATCTAGAAAAATCACGCAAGGACTGCACCGGATAGCCGTTTGAAAGATAGACGCGACAGCCTTTTCGGACTCGCCCACGTGGCTCTTGATGAGATCCGGCAGATGGATGGCCATAAAATTGGCTGATGATTCGGTCGCCACGGCCTTGGCAAGGAGCGTTTTGCCCGTACCCGGCGGGCCAAAGAGTAGCACTCCCTTCGATGGCCGGATCCCAAGACGTTTGTAGGCATCTGCATGTTTATAAACCCAGATGGCAGATTCTTCAAGAGCGCGCTGGAGTACACAGTTACATATGGAGACCTATTTTTTCAGAATGTGAAGGGGAATGGATATACCTTGGCATCGTGCAACCCGCCAATATCAGTCCATCGAGTAGGTTCGGGTTTTTCAGCCATTTGAAGAAGGCCCTGTACTCGTATGCGGTGAAGCACCCGCTGGAAATCAATCCGTGATACTGAACAATGAAAGAGCCTGGTCAACCGTGCAAGCGAAGGGAAAGACGACGACGAGCGACAGCTTTACCTGATGTCCGTCCTTCTCTGTGTGCGGCTTCACGCGCAAGTTGACACCATCGTGCCAGATCGGCGGCAACAAAGCCGTGTGCTTGACTGTTTAATGCATCAAGGGAAACATCAGGGTCCAGCGTGATCTGGTCGACCGCCAGGTCTTCTAGGATTGCTAAGCGTTCATTGGGTGTGGGAATAGGGAGGTGAATGGAATCTTCAAAAAGATACCGGACCGTTTCTTGGATTGAAGAAGGATCGCGTGTTGTGGCTACCAGTAGGATACGTCCTGTGTGTGTTGTTGGAGATGAAAACGATGCAGCGATCCGGTGCAATGCAGACTGAAGCAACCCTGCGTCTTCGTGGGTCGCCTTGCTGTTTGCCGGGAATAGCTGGTCCACATCTTCAAGAACAACTATTGCTCCCCACCTCTCTCTCTTAATGCCAGCCTCTAGTGGTTATCTCTTTCACTTACGCATCCCGCGGGACATCCCCTGGATTTCCCACGCAAGCCGTTCCAGTGCTACGGCTAATTGGCCATTGTATCCTGCCGCCATCTCGCCTATAATGGCCCGTGATATCTTAAAGAAAGTGTTTATTCTTTGATAGACGTAGATAGAGGTTCTTTTCATCAATGCCGCTCTTCTCTTACCTTGACTTGATAGGTGTTGGCCAATCGATCTAGAACTGTTGATTTACCTTTGTACGCAGCGCTTAATAACACTTTCAAAAAATGGAAAGACGCAGTTTCGTTTTGCGTTCTATGCATGTTTACCAACACCAGAATCACCGGTGATCAGAATGGATTTGACGGAGCAAAATTCGTTCTGATCGTAGCTCGTTGGACCATCGAATGCCAATTGAAATAATTGAGCTAATCTGTACAGGCCACGTCCCTTTCCCATTAGATTCTATGATAAGCTTGAGCGGGAGTGCCGGTTTGCACATCTCTCGCCATTTTACCTAGCGCCCTCGTCTCCGTAGCATGCCGACAGAGCCGTTGATAAATTTCGTGTCATCGCCTAAAAGGATATAAAAAATCATTTTGCGGGACTCTGAGCCAAATGAGGAGAACCAAAACAAAAATCTATGCAACTAACGCTATTGGATGGTCTGTGTCCTACTTCTTTTATACACGTACGTTAAGCAATAAAACGATAAAATAAAGGCGTGGAAAAATAATCTATTCATTCAAAGGCAACCCGCACATTTCACAGGTATCCGATCCAGGAGGATTGGCATATGTGCAATGTCGACAAGATACTTCTGTAAAATCCATAGTGGCTGGTGTTGCTGCTCCAGACGGTGTAGCCGACCGTGTCGATGGTGTGTTGAACCGGGCATTTCCTTCTATCATTTCATACCGTCAATACTCCCGGATATCGCTCTCTTTCTCTCCACACTCACCTGCTTCCATAAGCACCATAATAAGGGTCTTCCATCCAGCAGTCTGTTCCAGTGAAGTGGCAGAAACATCGGGTTTCGTAGCCACCTGACACAATATGTTGAACTCGTCGTCGTTCAGCATATGGAGCTTGCGGATGAAGCAAAGAACATGGAAGTCAGAAACGAGCCGCTTAAGCTCTGTAGCTCCCGAATTCAAATAACGCGAAAGCGTGCCAACATCCTGTGATGTGCCTGATCGATTTTCAATGACGTATCCTTGCTGTGCAGTAAATAAGGGAGATGGATTATGCGGGAACCCATGGGTCACATTAACCAGCAGATACTCGATGGGAAAGGTAGGCTTTGCAGGGTGTTTAACTACAATGCCATACTCGTTTTTGAACTTGTAAAAAACTTCAGGGACATATCGCTCGTGAGGGACACTTTCTCTGACACGCATGACAGATGGTTTTCGGCTAGGTTCGATGATCCCTGCTTCCTGAAGGGCTGTCGTCGTTTCTGACACTTGATATGCCTTGACATCGATATTACCATCCAAGTCACCCGATATCACACAGGTTAGGAATTTCGATCCGTACTTGCCCGTTACCGAATGGCGGCAAGGATTTGGGTGACGCCGCTGCATCTCGGCCGCAAAAGCGCATTCCAATGAGGATAAAAAGTATGAATCCATGTGCCGCTTGACGACCACTGTCCCATTCCCGGTGTTATCGTCGACAAGATCCGTAAACACCATTCCCACACGCTTAAGGCCGCAGGCTGCTGCTACCTGGTCTACCTCCTCTTCTTCTTCCCAGGGAGCCACCAATTTGATACCGTCCACATGGTCTTCCTGGGGTGGCTCATAGATTGCCTCCACGACTGCTTTGATGCCAAGCGGTACCTCTGGATAGGACTCGTAGTGCCCATACAGATACCCGAACCGTTGACACCCAGTTTCACGCCAAGCATTCAGGAATCCATCAATGATTGAAGATGACGCAAATTCTATGTGGTCAACCATTCTGTATGTCTAAGTCGCGTGGATAAAATACAGGTAAACATCATATATAGACACGTACACATCTATCCCATCACCCATAAATTTCTTTTACCTGTCGCTGAAGTGTAATCGCGCTCGGTTGGCATTTCGTACATATACCTTCGGGCCAAGGCGCATGGCCGCCTGTGCAAGGTACCTTGACTTTGAAATCGGGTTCGTCGAGTGGTGGTAGCTGTTTAAGTATGGTTGACGTGGGTGCGCTTGGTTGCTTCGCTTGTCCAATCTGGCGGAGATATGCATGGAACGACATGTGCTTAATCTTGTTCTCTTCCAAATAACCTGCATCATAGGGCTAATTCCTCTCCCTTTCATCAATAATTGTCTTCCAATATATATATATATATATATATACTCACCTCTAAAGGCATACAGTAATCACACATGGCATTATCACCGTGTCGACAGCTGAGATAAACATATAAGACGTTATGCCGTTGAGAGAAACCGACCGATCCACATACGCTACTCCCGATAACTCACAATTTGGGATCCTTTTTACGCGAAATCAATCCTCGCTGTTTCTCTAAAAAATCATCCACAGGGTCTTGCTTAATATGAGTTGGGATAATACTTGTCGCTGCAGAGTTTGCAGTATCGACTGATGAGTCAGCATCTTCTGCATAGGACACGTAGACAATATCGCCATGCCTAATGGCAAACTGATCGTGAGTGTTCATTTGCTTTAACCGCTGTCGCTTAGGATCCACCCATTACTTTAGGTTCGCTGTCCCAATGGTCTTGTCTGCCATTTGCACGATCGGAGTCGCCGCTTCGGCACCGGGTTTATCACCCACAGCAATGCTGTTTGCATCCGAAATATGCAAAGTTTCCGCGATCTTTTTTTTAAAAAAAATATATATATATATATGCGAGATTGTGTGTTAGGGATTGACCTTTTCCACCGGTCTAGAAAAAAGAAGGTAGTTTCTCTACCTTTTTAGCAAGTTGAGAAAACGTGTCTTTCGGCTCAATTTGAATGCGATGCATGCCATCCTTAGAGCGAATTCGTAACAGCTATATTTGTGGTCACGTAAGAGTCTTTTTCTTTTCTGTATGGTGATCGGCTGTTGATTCCTGAGATGAAAAATACTTGCCATGGCAGAAACTTTTTTACAGGAAAGATATATCGAACGAGCGCGAGATGCAGAATAACAATGTAAAGAAGAATAAAAAAAAGAGATAATGGAGAAAACGTACCTTATGCAGGTAATGCCACATCTGTGCCCAACCCCGCTTTTAGATTACGCGGCAGGTTGCCATCATCGCATAAGAAATAGGGCATCCAGTCAGCCATCTTAAAAATAATGCCCAATACAAAAATATTGGAGATACAAGAAGATGCTAACAAAACAGTGGTAATGTAAACTAACAGCATTTTGACCTTTGGCATACCGGAGCATGATGCCATCAACGAACCGGACTCCTCCCGCTGCATTGTGAATAGCGTGGCAGCTGGTAAAAGAATGACCAAATGCTGGCCAGGTACTGATAGGATGGAGACATCCGTTCTCATGAATCACATGAAATCCCACCTCAAGTGGGGAGATGAAAAGGAGGAAGGTTCCTCTAAGAGTCTAAGGCTCACATCCCGGTCGTATCCCTGCGTATTGATGATGCTCCTGGTGTTCCACGATAGCTGAGCTCGGTCACTAGGGACGACATTGAGAAGCCTTGAAGAAAAGGTGGAATAACGAAAGCTCCCAAACAAGGGCTCGTGCCATTGGGGTTAAACAGAAGTGAGGTGGTTGTATCAATCTGGCGGCGAGAAAGATTGATGGCCGCTTTGTGATGCCTGCGTTTCATAGTAGAAGGATGCAGCTCAAAGCTCTCAATCCCTTCTGGACTGTGCTTCCTCGCGCGATTCTTTTCCCCCATTCGCAACTATGCCTGAACCTACCTGCTCCATCTGCCCATTTGTATTCATTCGCTCATGGATACACATAGCGGTAATGCCATAGTTCCTGCTGAAAGATACATAACGCGGATATTCGATAATGGAAACAAAAGACAAAAGAAACACCACTTCCCTCGTTGAGACCATGGTTCATAGGGTCAGACGCTGTAGGCTACCGCTTTTTGATGACATGATACAGTTCATCGTATTAAAAATAGATTCTCAATGGTTGGTTGCTATTAGCTTGAAATTGGCTAATCCTTGACAAACTGTTGTTTTTGTTTTTCTTTGCTCTCCATGAGGCATGGATGGGAAATTGAGCGAAACGACCAAATTACGTAACACGTGGAAGTTTTAATACCCAGGTGGCTGTGCTTCAAAGGCAGCGAACTTGTTTTCTTAGGAGCGCGGTAATCTATTGGGAAGTGGTGTCAGGAGGGATGAAGCTATCGAAGCAGGCGATCTCGAATCGTTGTGCCACTTCCGCTCCTCCGCGTACTGTGCTCTCCGTTGAGCAACGCATCCGCAGAACATTGGACTCGGTGCAGGTGAAAATTCCTTTCTTTTTGAAGAGGGACAAATACATTCTGGCTTGTTCTTCAGGTCAGGACTCTATTGCATCTTATTACGCATCTTGTTTTCCTTTCCCCCTTCTTACAAAGAAAGGATATATTCTCGAACCAACAGCCATCATCAAGAGGTATAGAACACGTGAAATCTTTGCATTTAGGTCCCGCTGTAATCTAGCCTTGTGTTTTGTGTACTTGTCAAGGCTAATATAGGTATATACAGCCTAGAAAAGAATAGGAAGGGATTCATTCTTCCCTTAGCCATCGTATATGATGCCTAGGCGCGAGTATCGCAACTCGCTGAACCGCACGTGTAAGCTGGTGGGATTCAAAAGGAGGTGACTGGCAGAAAAAAAACAATTCTAATATCGACTGACTCCGGCAATATGGTTCACCCTTCCCCTTCACCGATCAAAAGATTATGCACGCACGCAGGCGCCCGGTAATACTGGATGGGACGATGCTTGGACAACGTACGAAAGAGACACTCTGTTCAATCCATCATCATCAGAGAAGGGCCGATCTTCTCCCCATCCATCCCGCCCACCGATGTTCAGCTATTGTGGCACCCACAAAGGCGTCTTTAATAAACTGGGGGAGCATGCGGCACGTGTAACACAAAGACGCGGTTGTCGAAAGAACTGTGTAAATTGGACACGCCGCAAGGCCTTTCTTTTCTTTTCTTCACCCTTCGCCCTGCCCCCGCTTCTATCGCTTTGATTCCACCACTGCATTCCTTTCTCCACCATGGCTGAAAAGTCGAATTTTTCAGCCGCAGTTGATCCACAACCGACGGTGGTGACAAAGGTACGGGGGGAGCAAGTCATCAAGCTGTGCATTAAGCAAGCTCGGTTCATCTCACACTTATCCTCTGCGTGTGTTGCAGTTTGGCGCCAAATACGTGTCCTACGCACACACCCTCTTTGGGTATAGTAAGTGGCTCATTCAGCGTGCATCTTCCTTCTTTTTTTCGAGTTCACTGACTAACCCTTTGATGGTCAAAAAGGTGCATTCTTTGTTGCCCTGTTGGTAGGCTGCTACACCCATTACTACAAGATTGTACAAAACGAATATTTTGGCTATCCCGATGTAAGCAAAAAAAATAGGCCGAGCGATATAAAAAATGGGCCTAACTTTGATGTTAGGAATGGTTCCCTAGCGTAAGCGCCACAACAGGCGATCGCTATCCTGCTCGTGCCATTTTCCAAATTCTCATTGCACTTACCTCGGGTCCTCGGTTCGCTCTCGTCATTCTGTGGTATTTTTATACCACACGTACCGCATTCACTAGTTCCCGCGGCTTTGGCATGTTTTTGCTGATTGTCGGCCTCGTCCGCACCGTGGCCTGCGGCGGTTGGGTTTACATCACCTCCACCGACGACCATCTCACCCACGATGTCACCATGATCCTCTACTTGGTTTGTACTCTTCCATGGCAACTTGGCGTCCTTTATACCAGTCCAAGCAACAATGTACAAGCCATAAAATGGCGCCGCATCTTCACCGGCGCCTTCTTCACGACCTTGCCCCCTATGATTTATTACTTTTTGCAGCACAAAATACATCGTGTGCCTGGAGGTAACTATTATGCGACGGTAACAAAAATATAAAGGGCATTAACCAAATGATTCAACCCATCAGCTTATACCACGTATGCATTTTTTGAGTGGTCATTGATCCTCTACGATGTCGCCTTTGATGCCGTGACTATGCTTGACTTCCAAACGTTCGAACTTGCGCTGATCGACGTATCAGGAGGCCACGCCATTTCTGTGCCAATCACGAAGGAAGGGTATGCCATCGTCTAGCATCTAATGAGACACACACGCAAAGAAAGAGAGAGTGTGGGTGATGGGGCGTCTATGAATGAGCGTGTACAAAGAGAGAAAGCGGAAAAACCTGGATCATTCTATCATTTGGACGCAATATAATTTTGACCTTTTTATTCCTTATTTTTTATATATTTGCATGTAATTTCAGTTCAGCAATGGTTGCGAGGTAAGCAAGCAAAAAGAGGCGAGTACGAGTAGTGAAATACTTACACTATTCGATTTAGCCCTGAAGATGCCATTTCGCCCTCGCTATTGCGTACCTTGATTTCCCTGCGTGGATATATTTCTGAATCCTATCTTGGTAAAATTTCCTGATATATATGTCATTTGGTCTCCTCCAGAGGGTTGACAAAAACTGTGTGTATTCAGCGTTTGTATTCTGGTCGCAGCTGACCTCACTGGCGCTCCTTATTTGGTAAGCAGATAACAATCCAGTGTGTGAGTGAGTGAGGGGGAAGAGAGGCTGAACGCTCTCAGCTAAAGAAGTGTACACGACCACAACCATTGCCAGGTACTTTCCATTGTGGTACATGGGTATCTCAGGATATGAAGCATTCCTCTTGATCACGCTTGCACCTGTCGTGCTGGGTATCCGTCCCCTGCGTGTTCTCATTGCAAAATACCGTGGTGTTTTCCATCTCTTGTCGCTGGTCGGCACCGCTTCATTTTTATATCAAGATCCCGTCTGGCGTTTGTCGCTGACTGCCATCGGCCTTGGAATCAATATCATCACGTGGGTTGCAACTTGGTATGAGGCACGTACCCGTATTGGCAGTTTGGAACGTTCAATTCTGATATGGGGTGTTGGCCTGGTGCTTCACAATGTTGTTAAAATGGCCTGGTGGACCGAGAACCCGATCTGGCCCATTATGCACGCTGCTAATGGCGGACGCAACGAGATCGGTATTGCTCTTGGTATCGTCGCCTCAATTGAGGTCTTAGTCCGCGATTCTACTTCGCCAGCGCCCCAGTCCCGGATTGAGCATGATTTGTCAAGCGCATCACCCGAATCTCCTGGGCGTGCTGTTGAAAAAACAAGCAGTTGGTTCATGGCCTCTGCAGGCTTCGGTGCCGTCCTTTTCGCTCTTCATTCAATGTTCTCTGATTCCTCGACTATCATGCGTTGGACTGTGGACGGCTACCCTAACTATGGCCCCGAGCCAATTCCATGGGGTGTGGCGACGATTGCAGCTCTTGGCGCAGGACTGCTGGTTTCTTCGATGCGCAGACTTACGACGAGCATGGCCTGGTATGGTGTTGGATGTGTTGCATGTGCCGCTTTCTATCTATTTTCTGGTTGGACCGGATTTTATGCTGGTCTCGTTCTCGGTTTCTATCTCATGTCGATCATGCCTGCCACTGTCCGCGCCATCACTACCCACCCTCCCTTTAAGACCCTCTTTACCGGCTTTCTTGTGTATAATGTCTTGTGCCTTGCCCATGTATGGGTGGTTGCTTATGAGTTCGTTCCCGGTGGCGTTTATGCGCGTGAGCGTACCAACTGGATCTTGGGTACTCTGATGCTCCTCATTGGACTTGGAGTTGCTAATGCCAACAAGCAAGCGTCACTGGACAGCCAATTCAAAAAGATGGTTCAACTGCATGTTGTGAAGACAGCGCGCTCCCTCAGCCGTCTAGCGATCATTGGGTCTGTTGTTGTCTCTGCTGCGATTGCCATCCAACGCCGCATGACTGCCAAGACACCAGCACCTTACCACCCCGCAGAGAAGGCCTTCACTGCCGGTATTTGGACTATCCACTTTGCGTTGGATGATTATATGTGGGCCAGTGAAGTCCGTATGCGTGACGTGATTCGTGATCTCGAAATGGATGTGATTGGTAAGTTATAGGTGACTTGGAGATCTTGCTGCTAAGCCCGATTTGCTCAACTGTCGTGGCACCGTAGGTCTCCTCGAATCAGACACCATGCGAATCATCATGGGCAATCGTGACTGGGCTCAATTTATCGCGGAGGACTTGGGGTACTACGTTGACTATGTAAGTTCCAGGTACCGATACAACATAATAGAACAGTTTATTGATATTTCTCGTCGCTTCTCAGGGACCGGCTTCGATGAAACACACTTGGGGCTGTTTAATGCTCTCCAAGTTCCCCATCATCGAGTCGACTCATCATCTCCTGCCGTCTCCCGATGGAGAGCTTGCGTGTGCTATTCATGCGACGCTGGATGTGTATGGTCAGCCCGTCGACTTTATTGTGAGTCACAATGGTCAGGAGGAGAACCCCGAGGACCGTCGGCAGCAGACGACCGAGCTCGCTCGCATTATGCGTGCCAGTTCAAATCCACTGGTCTTCCTTGGATATGTGGTGACAAAACCGCAGCAGCCTCTTTATTACACTTTATTTGATGACGGCGACATGAACGATGTCGATCCTACTGACTGGGACCGCTGGTGTCAATACATCGGTTACCGAGGACTGCGACGTGTTGGTTATGCACGCATCAGCCATGGCAAGATCACCGACACTGAAATTCAGAGTGGCAAGTTCCAGGTTGTCGACAGTCCCCGCGATTATTGGAAAGCATCCTATGAACGAGTAGACGAATCCCAGGTGCCGCCAGATCTTCGTTATCCTGCTATGTTCCGAGACCCAGGTGTGCGTGGACACAGATATCATGTTTTTGACGAACCTCGGTACTATGTCCATTAGGGAAGAAATTTACATTTTAAAAAATAATCATCGTAATAATCTATATCCCAATGTGATGGTGTGGCGAACATTCATATGACTGTCTATATTGTAAGATAATCGAAAAGTACACCATTCGCATATAGTCTCGATACAATGACCTAAGCACACATCCCTTCCCTGATTTTCATGGGCCGAAGTTTGTAACTATGAACCATCATCAAACTTTCTCGCAGGCCGTTATAGTTCGCACTCGTACAGATACGAACAAGGCCGCGGTCCCGTGGCAACATTGGTTTCGCATAATACAGTACATCACGCAATATGTAGCATCTGCCTGGAATGACTTGATTTCCTGTCCTCTCTCTCTTTTGTTTATTTATGAGTTAGCCGAGCCAGGCATTTTACTTGGCCATTGAATCTCGTGTTCGTGTGTGTGTGTGTGGGGGGGGGCTACCAGCAGGGCAGACGTGGCTTTTCGATCCATTGTCTATGCGCTCTGTTGTATGGATCTAAACAATTTCTGCATCTCAAAGAGTCCAAGCTTGGCTAAAGGAGAAAATAACATTAGTCGGTATTTTCTATATGCGTTGCTTCCATATGACCGACTTACGTATCGCAACGTGCATGTCTAGGATGGAACGAGCCATGCTTTCGATCTGTCCAAACTGGTCCGTTTGAAAGTAGACCATCATGAGCATGGGCATTTCTGATATGCTGGACCGGAGAAGATGTGTGATCACGTTGATAAAGTCACGCTATAATGGCGTTAGTAGGATGGGGGAGGGCCTCTCTTTTCTTGCCACGCGCTATGCGTTGCGTATAGCTGTAACTTACCTGTAAACGGATAGCTTGGTCGGAAGCGACGAGGATGAGGCTCAATAGCAGTTTGACAATTCTAGATGAAAATGGTGTGAGTTCTTTAATATCATCTTGAATGAACAGGTAAGTTACCTTTCTGGTTGGGGTGCCTGAAGAATTTTTAGAGCTTTTGAAACCTCCTCTTCTGTAAGCTTAATCCCTAAATATCCCGTGAGACCTGCCAATGCACGGATGGCCATCGCTAACTCTACTTTGTTTTCTTTGTCGTTCAACTGAATCCACCTCCTGTCATTAGGACCTGGCATGCCGGTACCTCGCCGGCCGTTGATTCTACCTTCCCGCTTTTTCATCCCCATCTATCTTACCGATCCACGCTCGATCTCCTCAAAGATCTTGTTCTTGATCCGCATAAAATGTTTCACACTATTGGACGATTGCGCCATGAACCATGATGGAAGGCCGTGAAATACCCCGTTGAGAAAATCAATTTCGTCCCCACAATAAATGACCGTCAGCCTTGTGATCAGCTCTGGCAGCAGTTGTCTTCCAACAAGCTCAAAGCGCACACGCGCTGCGTAGGACGGATGTTCTTGGACAACTGTATAGATCATCTCACTATCCGCTTTCGTGTGTGAGTCTCGGAGATAGCACGTTTCGGATCTTTCTTTTCTCATTTTCCACCTTAGATAGATTTGATATTTAGATGGCAGTAGGCGGCCCGCGCTCTCGTAGAGTCGTTCAGTAATCTAATTCAGTTCCCCTTGTCAATGATTGCCACACAGAATACATGTTATCGGCCCGGACCTCGGGGATACTCAAGGGATCATATTGCACGATGCACCGTATGATCTCACACCGCGTTTGCAGATGGATAAAGGCATCGTACACGTCCTATGCGCGTGAAAAATATTCATCTATGTAATAAAACAGCCAAATCCCCATTTTCTACCTGAAGCGTGCCTTGCCGCAGCGGGTCTTGATCTTCCAGCTCATTGAACAAATCAAGCACAGCCACTACTTCTTGCGCGTGATCATGCAGGAATGATTCGTTGCGGAGGATTTGCGAAGCAGATCGAATGAATCGTCCGGCGTCATCGGGCTGATGCGTAAAACGGCTGTTGATCGTCTGACTATAATAAAACTCGCGGAGCATATCGCTTGTTGCCGTTCGGCATCTGTGAGCTTCGCTTGGTGTTCCCGTATAGATCTCCTCTTTTCCTGGTACGTCTATGCTGATCATCGACGTCTATCCCTACTCCTTTGTTTCCCTCCACCTCCGGCATTCCTAATTACAATTTCCAACGTTCGGTACCGAGATCATTACATTCAATCGTCGCGTATTGCACCTTTGAAAAAGCGCTGTGAGCCTCTCCCTTTTGTAACTAAAGGATCGCGCATTGCAGTAGTCGCTGGTGCTGGGTACCTGTGCCTCCTCTAGCCCTATTTTAACTGCTGATGCCTTATAATTCGCATAGTGTCGCCTAAGAGCAATGCCTTTGCTGTCGTCAACCTCCATGGTCGTCCAAAGTGGAGATAAGGATTTCTGTCTCCCCGTTCTCTGAAAAAAAAAAGAGAAAGGGCGAAAAGCGCTCTTCAAAAATTATCATGCGCGCGAATAATCTATGTGCGCAAATCGCCTGCTGTTGAAGGCAGGAGGATCAATGGCCCAGCAATGTCCGAGTATCAATGCTAACCATAATTTATTGAACATCCGTTGGCAACAAAGTCTCCCCATCGGCCTGTTGGCTGTCATCATCCTTCTGCGCCAAAATCGGCCGTTCAGGTATTTCTTCTTCGCTCATGTCTTCCTCATCATCAGAGCTCTCCTCCTCATCTTCTTCTTCATCTTCCACCTCCTCTTTGCCATCGTCCACCTGATCCTGCGTGTCTTCCACTATCGGGGATGCTTCTTTGCTTTCCTCATCTCTAGATACTCCCCGCTGCTGGTCACCTCGACGTGGAGGATCAACAAAAGTTTTTTCTACAAGGGTTGCTCCCTCATCCACCTCGCCTTGCAACCATATGTAGAGCGTCGGGAATTCGATGATCCGTTCACCACGAAGAATATCCTTGAAAAATCGATTCAGATGGGGTGTCAAATCAACATAGGTGTTCTTCGGACCATGCGGCTTTTTGAGTCCAACCACAAACTGGTCAATCCCAGCCTCGACGAAATCGCGGACTTGATAACGATAGGTAGAAAAGGAGCCTTTGCCTTGCGGATGCTCCGATATTAGTAAGTTGTCAAAAAACGATCGTAAGGGCCGACTGCTCGGAAACCTGTGGATTATCGTCTTGAATATCAATGGGTGTGTTCCCTCGCCCGTACTATTCACACGGCCCCTTTTCTTTTTTCCTATCTCTCTACTTACGAATGTTCAACGATTCGTTCTACCTTGCCATGTCTGCAGAAGAAGCATTCGATGGTCCAAAAGATCGTGTGAAAACTGATCGTTTCCCAAGTGAAGGAAAATCGATGAGAAACCACAAACTTGCATAGGAAACGAAGGAGGAAGAAAGAACATACTTTGTGCTATAATTTGTCTGATTGATCTTGTGCCGTGACATGCCGACCGGCAGCATATCATAATCCACTCCCGTAAACCGTATCTTTTTCAAAAGTGCTCGGTCGCGGAAGACCTTTTGTCTTGGTTCAAGCGCGTCTGAACGCATTCGTTCGCGTATAAGCGTATCGCTTTGTCGGCCCACATCTTCCAGATATACATAGTCTGTCACCAGCGGCACAGCAGTGGTGAGTTCAGGTCAACCCGTCTGGACGTTCGAACATCATAGTTCGGTAAGGTGTACCACAAAGGGTGAGAAGGGGAAAAAGAAAAGAGAGAGAAACACTCACCGCTCATCATGGTTGAATAATTATACTGATCCCGTGCAACAAAGTGGGTCTTGCTACGTTCACCCGAACAGTTGTTGTCCTGTTTATGCTGTTTGACGCAAGCAACAGAACAAGTGCGCATTTGGCAGCGCGGGCATGTGTACTTGCTAACTTGCGTGTTGCATACCTGGCAAAGCGGATCAGTGCGTGAATCAATAGCTGCTGCTATATCGGAGGGAGAGCTGTTATCCATGACACCAATGACAGTAAAAGCGTTCTGATCGGAATAAAGCCGATCGTGACCGTCCTGGTAAAAAATGAGAAAAGGAAAGCTTTGCTTTATCGCTCCGCTTCTGCACTCTCACCTCCCCCAACCCCCCAAAACTCTTTTCCGGTATACAATAGTGAAATGAGTCGCCGTATCTTCTCTTACCGGGATCAGGACGATGATGACAATAATGACGACGTTTCGTTTAAAGCGGCATTACCCGTTTCGAAGAGCGAGCCGGAGCTCGTTAATGGACAACCTGTCTCTGGCGAAGATTACCTCCTGCTCGTTCGGTAAGTGAGAATAAACCAAATAGACAAGCTGAAAACGCCGCCATCGCTCGTCGCGCCGGTTTTGACCTTTACGAGTATTGTTGATTAGACAGCAGTCCAAACAATGCAAGCAGACCATAACAGCACCACCACCCAAAGTCATATCTGCGATCTCGCTGCCTTCAAAGTTTCGATTTTTTGATACCCAACAAAGTGCGTCGTGCGCGGTGCTGCCAGACCCAGCATGGCAAGAGGGGTTTGCAGAGTCGTTCAAGTCATACCAAAAGGTAGGTAGGTAGGTAGGATCCCACTTTAGTGGACCTGTGAACGAACAAACAAAAAAAAGCATTTATTGACATACCCTGATGGCGAATAAGCATTTGCAAGAAACAAAAAGATCAGTCACCACCAAAGTAAGCCTGCCAACCGATAAAGCAGGCTGGCATGCATTCTTGTACGAGAATGATGGTAAAGAACCGGATAGCGAAGAACTAAATGTCATCGCAAGATTATCACAGGTGAACCAGGGTTGGGATAGAAGCAACGAGAAAGATACACTCGAGCTGACGGGAACCCTTTCCTCCCACCCACACTCATCTAGCCAAACATCATTGCACTGCTCCGATATCACGTCGAATGGTTCACCAATCTGTCAAAGGCAGAAGCTTTATGGATCTATGCCCTCCTGCTCTATCTTGATCCGGTCATGACGGCAGAGCATATATCTATTCTGCGCGACCTGGCTCGGAAATGCATCAAGGCACGGAATGAGAAAAAAGACCATGATGACCATGTCTTCCGACTGAATATGATTATCACCATCATTGCTAAAGTCTTTGGTCAGATTGATCTGATAAATCCCGGTTTCTAAAATTGAAAAAAAGTCGATTTGCCCGGAAGCTTTACGGACGATATACAAAGCAATATGTCGAATCCTTTTCTTTTATGATGGGCAAGGCCATGTCGTTCATGAACACGGTTTTCCTGAACCTACGGACTATGTCATTTATGAGGAGGACATGCTCCAACCTATTTGTTCCAACATAGAACACCTTCGTAGTCTCTCTTAGCAGTGACTATGATACAGATACTGTGATGAGAGAAGTAGAGTCTACACGTAGTTACACAACTATACCGACCAAGACAACACCACGTTTCCTCAAGTTGATGTTTGAGAAGGTGATTTGGGGAGCATTAGTCCAAGCAGAGCAGCTAGGAAATACGTAAATATCCGTACCGCGCGATGATGAGCGCGCTCCGCAGCATGAAAACGAACCTGGTAGTAGGTTAAAAACGAAGTGGTCTTCCATCCATTCATAATGAAGGACATGGAGAGTCTTATTCTAGAACCGATATCCTGCAGCAACTTAAGGAGCTCTACTGCTCAAGAAAATTTGAGGAAGCTTGAAAAGGGCATGAGCCCGTATACAGGATTGATTTGTGTAGAAGAAGCTCATGAATTCTATATTAGCATGAAGTGTAACATGATGAGAGAGAGACAGTGAGAGAGAGAGAGGATGGATCGAAAATTGGCAAACCTATTCCACATAGCCCGGAAGAAATTCCAGTAACTTTCTAACACATTTACTGTAGCAGTGCGAAAGATTTAACAGACCCTGGCTTTACTCGGTAGTCAACGCATTAGACCGGCATAAAAGTGGACCTCCTCTTGCCAGACTGTGTGTTGTGGCCAAGCAGTTACTTGGAGGTAGCTGGACAGCCTGAAAGGCGGGTGTGCCTGCAACATAAAAAAAGCCTTGGCGGGGTAAGCAGAGCTCCATTGTCTTTTTAAAAAGGTTATGGACAACATATTCCTTTTAGTATTCTGATCGATGCTGACTAACTCATGAAATATAGCAAAAAAGACGTTGGGTGCGGATGGACAGATTGTCAAAGGGGACCGTAGTTCCTTAAGCAGGTCTTTCGTTTCTTTGGAACAGCCCGTGGGCACCACCTCCCCTCGGATGGATAGAGAGGATGCGTAAACTGAAGGCTTCGATAAGCTGTTCTTGTTTGTATACGTAGATTGGAACCAGGGCATCAGAGCTTTCCCCATTCATTGGTCAGAATAAGCATCACTTGTTTAGGTGTGCGTGTGTGTGTGCCAGTAGCTTCTACACGATAGTGAGAGGGCAGGTTTCAACTGGGAATACCCTTGTTGGTTAATCGAGGTCAGAAAGAAATGAGAAAAACCTTTCACGCCTTTTGCCGCATACCCTTTCCCATGTATCGAAAATGGATTATATCTATAGAAAAGCAGCAAGTTTCTTCCCGAGTTATTATGATGAAGAAGCCAACGTTGCGCTGAGCCCTAAGTATCAATCACCACAGAGGTAATATAACATACCCACAAGTAAGAGACATCCTTCGAGTAGTCCATCCAAGTTTTTAAATCGCATGGTATCGCTTCGTGGGGGGGGATGGATGGGCTGAATTGCACGTGCCTCTATAGACATGACAGCCTCGACCAGTCCTCGAATGAGCATCAAGCTGGCTCGGCTGGCAACGCAAGGCCCCAATATCATGATTACCATGGCATGGGCGCCGTTGAGAATGGCGATATATTTGGTTTAGACCAGTCTTCGGCGATGAGTCAGGAATTCATGCGGTATCGAGAAGATACTAAGCCAGGCCGCAATGCGTTTGATTTGACCCGGCCTACCAGCTTCGACCATGCCAACGAGCTGTACCAGCCTCTTTTGGTTTTACAACATCAGTCGAATCAGCGTAAAGATTAGTTTTCTGTTTCTTTTGTGTGGAGAGAGAGAGAGAGAGAGAAAAGGCAATTAGGACAGGATTGTCTATTTTGAAGAAGGCTTTAGTCGCAATCGTTGGCTAATCTTTTTGAACCATAGCCCATCGATACCCACAAGACACTTGGAAATGGGAACAGGCCAGTCAGGGTGAGAAAAAGCAAAGCTCTGCAACCTATTTTCGATCCAGTCTTTTTCCAACTGTTTATGTCAAAAGGGGTCTACACACGCAAGACGTCGTGGAACGGCACGCCCAATACAGAATCCGGCTGTAGCCCTGATGCAAGTCCACTCCCTCATGAGATCCGCAAAGAGGAAGGTAAACAGAAATACCCCCGATGAGTGGTAAATAGAAAGCATCTGCTAAAAAAAAAAAAAACTCCATGTTGCGTCTGTGCCCGATAACGACGCGTTTAATTGCCCACAAACACATACACATAAAAGGTGGTGACGATGCGAGCATGGCGGTGACAAATCATCCATATCGACATACGTCTGTTGACAGCAGCAGCGCATTGACGAAAAGGCCAGACGAGGACGGTCATCTGGAGCCTGTCACCGCAAGGACAAGTTACACCAGCACTCAAACGAGGCCGAGTCTCGACCAAAACGTCAAGGCCGATTCAGCAAGCCACTCCTCCTCTAATTCCTCCTATCCACAACAATCCGCCAATGGCGTACGCCAAGCTGACCCGATTAACAATGACAGTCCTCGGCTGGGTGCTACAACAACAATAGCCCATGCTCCGCCTGTCTCACCTCATTCGGACCAAGACCGCGTTTGGATTAGCACGCGAAATACCATTCCGGGTAACCCAATTGCCCTTTCCTTTTTTGGAGGCGTTGTTAGATGGGGGGGGGCGTTGAGGACGGTGCAGATCGGGGTGTTGTTGCTTTCATTCTAGGACCAGACGCCAATGTCTGTTTTCTCCAGACAGAGTAAAGCTAGAGCGATCATGTGTTTGAGTATGCGTGTAACACGTGTTTTCCGTTATTAATGATTGTGGCATCTGGACTTTGTTTTACCCAGACCCGAAGATCTTGTTATCGCGGAGTGCCGTGTCACAGACCCCAGCGGCGACGATGATGTTGGCTACACAAGAGATCAGCGACTACCATGGAACCCGACCTTCGAATGGTAGTACTGTTACCAATGATGTCTTACCAACGGACGACGGATCATCCATCGGAAACCGTGGCGTCGCGGGCGATTCAGAGCATCCATCCGCACCGCCTGAGCTAGCAGCAACACCATCGTCGCCAGAAGAACCCGCAAGACGAAGCAATTTTCAAAGCTATCTCTCTGGCATGGTGGACAGCCGTCGCGGCTCACTCAAGGTACTGTTTGAATTCGTTGTTTTGCAACAAAAGGGAAGAAAAAGAAAGAAAGGGACAATGGATTGACTCAGATAGCTACGTCCTTTCCCCTTGCGTTTTCTTCAGGAGAAAATGGGAAAAGTAATGCATCATCAGGGATGGGAACAAGAGGGCCATGACTTGCGTCTGCAAGGAAGACAAAAAATTGCTGATTACCGCAGAGCCAAGAGCAAAACAAGGCCATAAAGATAGATTCTCGGGTATATTCGAGGGAACACATGTCATTTAAACCACTAATAAAAAGAATCCATCATCCTCTCTCCACGTATGATAGCTAGCTCGGGAGGGGATTGTTGAAGATGAAAGATTTTGCTCGTTCCTTTCCTTCAGTCGGAGAAATCGGCATCTCTCGCCCCCTCCCCCCAAATGGGGTTGTTAATTCCGCATCAAGAAGCGATCGGCGATCCCTCTTTTTTTTTTTTTTTTTTCCTTCCAGGATGTGTACTTTCTCCTTTAAGAAATCCATTACAAGTTAATTACTCAGCGATATGGTTGGTGTGTGTGAACTCTTCAAAAGCAAAACAGGAGTGGGGACGGACAGGGGTCCCCATTTAACTAGCTTGTTTTTTACAAAGACGTAAGGAAAAGGGCAAAGCATTGACTTGTCGTCTTTTCTTTATTGACGCGTGCGCATAAGCGGATGCATCTGTCCTGCCGAAAAAGGGACAGTCGATGACGCCATGTCAGATCATTCAAAGGCGAAAAGAAAGATTCCGCAGCGAACTCGTGTTATTAATCTACAGGGAAGAAGGAGAGGGAATATTAGCTAGAAACAGAAGCAGGAGCATGAACCTCAGTACCAGCACCAGCGGTTTTAGCACCAGCGCTAGTACATAGATGCTCTTGTCGCGTTTGTCTTTTATGCCAAAGTCGCTAGTACAATTCGGGCAGGAGACAATAAAGGGGAAGAATAAAATATTTGGTTATAAGACTAATAAGTTGACAGTATTTGTATTGGGCAATTCATTAATACCATGTGGTGCGGACTTGCATTAAAAACCTGATCGAATACATTGCAACAGACCAGCAGAAATAAAATGAGAGAGGGACCAAGAAATACAAGCAAGCGAGCCAGTGCTATAACGAATATGAAAAAGAGGGTCAGGAAGGGATGTGAGGGAGATAGAGAGAGAGAGTGAGAGCGTGCGCGCGCGCGCGTGCGTGCGTTCGTGTTGGACTGTAAGCCTTCATCGCTGCCGATTACGTAGTGCGTTAGACTTGGATCTGGCTTTTTCCCTCCTTGCCCTCTCCCTCTGAGGCAGCATGCATGAGGGACGTCAAAGGAAAAAAAAGCGTGCACAAAGATATACTGCAGCCCCAGTGCGTGCGCATCAGGATCATGACACAAATTGCTAAGGCCCTGGTGGGGAGAGGCCAGTCCAGACGAGCATAATAATTTCCCGGGGGGTGGGGGGGGGGAGGATGGTTGGAATTGGGCGCATATGTATGTTTGTGTCACAGCGTATCTGAAGCTCGGAAACCGAAAGGTAAAAAGATCGGCGGTTATCATGATTTAATTGTTGGAAATGAGAGACAGAGCGAGAGAGATTTTGATAGAAACAATATATACAGAGTAAAGATGCTTAGCCATACTTATTTGCTACTGTTACTGCTACGAGTATTAGTACGAATACTAATGAATAAAGGAGATGCTACTGCTACTTCATAACTTTTCGGATGTGTGCATAAAGAATGGCATATACGGATGATGAATTGGGAAAAAGAGAGCGGCGAGTGTGTCTTGGATCATCCCAAAAGAGCTGAGTGATAACGAATGAACGGACATGCGAGTCCAGACCAGCAAGGAATAAAAAGGGCATTCACTGGATTGAGATTGTGTGCAGAGAAAGCGGCCATGGGGCGCTTATGCGTAGAGTGGACAATCCGATGAGGCGTGTTTCGTCGAGCCACAGAGATAGCAAATTTTGTTTGACGTTTCATTGCAACCGTTTGTCCGTGACACGGTGGGTGGACTCCCAAAGGAAGATCTCCCGGTGACATTTCGCTTATTGTATACGTAGTTGCAAGGCATAATGGTGATTCGAAAGAGTGCGTATGGGTATCGTTCTCGTTTGTGTTTCGATATATATGTTTTCCTTGTGGGCGTAAAGATGGGGTCTTAGGCAGTTAGCAGAGAGAAGAGGGAAGAAGTCGAAGTACCAGAAAATCTGAACCCTTTTTATAAGTTTGGGGGAGAAAGGGAGAAAGAGGTTTTTCTATTTTTCGGGATATGGGGGGGGGGAGCGTTCGCGGCGCCGGGTGGTGAGGAGAACAAAAGGGCGGCGATGCAAAATCCAAGACAGACGTGTCAGCCAGGGTGTGTAACCGGCCAAACAAAAGCAGTGTAATTTCACGCAGACATCCAAAAAAGTCATATGCACGTGCGGCATCAAAAATGGTACCTCACCGGTTTCCTTTGCCAGCGCGGTAAAAAAGAAGTCCGTGACAATTGACACTTCTTTATTGCATGGACTCAAACAAAATGTACTGTTAATAGAGGGCTTCTTCCACAGATTAACCAATTATTTATAAAGCCTTTAGGTGCCCTGATGACGACCTTGTTTCCCATTTTATATTTTGTTCTGCTCACTCACATTGCAGTACCCTGCGGTTCACCGAGACTAACCAGTTGCTGCATACAGTTTATCTGAAAAAATCACGTGACAGAGATTCTTTAGCAAGTTCACCTTTTCCTTTTTCTTTTTTTTTTTTTTTTTTTTTTAAAAAAAAAACAGAGGTATTATCAAGATTTCGCAACCTCATGGTGGATGTCGCGTGTACGTACTACTTGGAAGTAATGTTAAAGCAGCCAATATGTAGAAAGATGACAGAGATCCCCTTAGGACTAATCTTACCCGGGGGGTTTGGGGTATAGTTTACACCCCATCTTTGATGAGGTTAGCAATTGGCGGTATGCCTTCAAGAATTGGTAGCCGCGAGAGGGTTAGTCCAACAACAGTGTTTGGCAGTGACTAGCCCTTGGTCGAAGAAACTTCCAAAACTATCTACCATTGGCTTTTGGGATTTCAAGTGTGCTATACATATTATACGGAGTATAGGAGCCTGTGACAATAAGGCTGCATGCAGTCGTTCGATAGACCATCCAGCTCTTTTCATTTACTCTTTACTCATAATGCGCATAAAATATAAAATCCAAGGTAGATATGTCAACAGCCCTTCTTTGGCCCGGGAGGAGGGAGAAAGCGATGAAAAGTATGAGTGGGGCAAATGGGAAGTCCCGAAAGTGCCTCTCGAGAGGTTTTAGGTGGACTCCATTGCTCTCTGCAGTACATTTATCAAAATTACAATCCATTGGAAATATATACACAGTGACCTTGTTGCGATACAAAATGTACTTGGGATAATCTATGAGCACCTTATATAACCCCAAACATGTCTTTGCCATTAAGGCGGGAGGAGGACATGTGAAATCATGACAGGACGACGCAATGCGTGTGAGCAAGTGTTGATAATAGCTGTAGGGCGGATCATGTGTACAAAACCAAAATGCAAGATTCATGCCGCGTGTGTGTGGCATACATAGTCCGCGAGCACAGTACCTGAATATATCAAGAAATCCTCAGATATTACCCACGTCTTCTTAACAAGTATGTACTTGTTATCTAAGCTCTTTGTTGGTATAGTAACTGCCCTGAATGAATAACATTTGCGCAGGAATCAAGGAAGCGATGGGGAAAAAATCCGTATCACCGAGTACTTACTAACTAGCTGTCAAGTCCTCCTGAGCCTAGATCTGAGGCCTGATACTAGGTGTACATATCGCTACTGATGTTGAAATCATCCAAAATATACCGAGTAAAAACAATGGCGTATAAAATACGAAAACAAAGACATATCAATAGGTAAGAAAGATTTCGCATTCATGGATTAAAGTATGCTAGTCAACAGCAAGCTTTATTCATTCATGACATCCGTGAACTTATAACACACCGTTCTTCCAACGGAAGAGGGTTTACCTCTAAAAGCTGTGGTTATCCTGAGTGCGTCAGCGATAACTGCTGTGATTCGAGTAAGCGTGACCTTCCACGAGCTGTAGACGCTTGTGCAGTACTTCCTCTCCGAAACCTTGCTGGGATGATGCCATCTTCCCGAAGATCACGAAGGATATGCTACATGCTACGAGCCACCGCCAGATCCCTACTTCATAACCTTGACTGACGAATGTCCTCTGTCATGTCTGCTGTACAACTCTGATTTGAACATATATTGAAGCATCAATGATTAGAAAATTTTGGAAAAATATACACATTCTGAGAGCCCTTCATACCATAACAGGCCATGGCAGAGGGTGACTGGGTTATTGTGTCGTTGATAAAGGCGTGGATTAACCACCATTTGAAGATAGCGAGAGACTCATTACCGCAGGTGAGGCAGCACTTGCTGGTTTATACTCGTCGATTAAATACACATTGCAATCGTTCTTCTTCAACAGCCTCCGAAAGCCTACGCCGCGGATATTAGGATCGTAGTATATCTGGTATTTGGCGCAGACCCATTCCCCATTATGAACATGGCCTTGCTTGCAAACTTCGCGTTCATAGAGTCGGGGAGCTTTTCATCAGCTTACTGCTTCTTGTAAAATGCGGGAAGGCGAAGTGTTTGAAGTTAAAATTGGGGCTTCGTTGTGGTGGTTGCGTAGAAAGTCTTGAGAAGCCTCGAGACCTGGTTCTTGGCAGCGAGGTATCCCTCGTAGTCGAGTACGGAAAATGTACGATTTTGGAACTAAGATAGATATTGTTCGGCCAACGCCATCTCAGGCCGCTCTACCTTGACTTGTTCTTTCAACCTGCGGTACCCCTTGGTTCCGCATATGATCCTGAAGCTGCTTTGTATATGCTCGTCACTGACATGGCCCTGCCCGTTGTAGTAAAAAAATAAATTGTTCATTTCCGATTGTAAAATGTGTATAGACAAAATCCCGAAAACCTGGGCACTTTTAAAGAGATGAATTTGCTACAACAGTAGATTTGTTATCTTTCCCAAAGATCTTTTTTTTTTGGGGGGGGGAAATGTGCGACCTTTGATTTTGGGAGTGGACCCGAACATCTTGTCGCTCTGGATTAGGAAATCAAAGTCACCAACATGGAGTTTATCGGCAGAACCGGGCGATACGGCGAGGAGAGTTGTTACAATGGATCTAGGCTATAGAAATCGCAATGATCCTGCACACCAGTACCAACAAGAGATTGTAAAGACAGACCTCGTGAATCAGACAATAAGGTCGATTCACAGTCTGCTACTATTATACCCCAAAGATTTCGACCTCAACTTTATCACGGCATCAGAGAAAACCACCATCCCCGTTCAGGAGGCCATTGCCCGGCTCTACCTGGAAACCATTTCGCTTTATCGTTCACAGAATGTCTCGTTTGATTCCCATTGGGTAAAACCTTTGTTTATTTTTTTTTTGGTGTATGTGTATGGTGCATCACCACACCTATATGTACTCATGTTCCTCGTTATCAGAACTGGAACATTGCGTGGCGACAAGCTTTATCGTATGAGAGCATTGCGGAATTAATTAATGGCGACACGGAAAGGCTCATACAGTCATTTCACCCCAAGAGCCACAAGTCTCTGGAGGCTATCTTCAAACACGACCTTGCTCGATATATGCGCTGGTATCCTTGGCGATGGTTTTCAGATCTGGTGCATATTGGATCCGGTGGATTCTCGGCGGTATATGCTGCCCATATCGAGCTTTTATACGATGTGTGCGAGATGGACCGCAATCTAACTGTTCGTAAACGGCCCGTTGCGATAAAAGTGGTGGACGAAAAGATTCTGAACGAGGCAAGAGGATGGACAAGAAAGAAAAAGGGGGATCTAGGATTTTTCCTAAAATGTGCGATATGACAGATCATTGTCCAATCGAGAGCTTTTCTCGCGCTGTTATTCCACGGCATCACGGTATGCGAAAGCACAGGAGACCTATTGATGATTGCCACCTTGGCCGAGGAAGGGAATCTTGAGCATCGGATTGGTAATCCTGCCCAGTACGAGCTTGATATGGTCAGCGTCACTGACATTGTCAGCCGTCTTGCATTCAACCTGGCGAGCCTGCACGATGAGATTGGCATGTGTCATCGCAACATTCACCCGGGTAACGTCTTGGGCGCTGAAGATGACTATTTTTTGATCGACTTTCGCTTTTCGACGGCATCCAATGAAGCTACCGGGGTGACCAAGTCCTTCAAAGGCCACTACGGTAATTTTCTTCATCTTGTTTTGTGGATACAAACCCTGTACCCCCCTTCCCATTCCCAAAACTTCTCCTAACATTGGAGTACGTATACAGGTCGAATACCATACATCGCACCAGAAGTTCGACAGGGAATCTATACGGAAAAGTCAGATGTGTTTTCGCTGGGCATTATCATGTGGCAGATGGTCTCGGGCGTCGTGTTCCCCTCGCCAGAGGTGTTATTTGATTCGGAGGATGTATACCGAATAGAGTGGGTCCCGGGCGTACCTCGTTGGTACCAGGAGCTGACGATGGCATGCCTGGAACCCCGGCCTGACCATCGCCCGCTGGCTGAAGAAGTGGGACTGATCGCCCGCAAGTTTTCCGTCTCGCCGCAGTCGGAGCAGATGCAGGTCCATCAGAAGGATTGGTTTGCATATGCATCACAAAGGAGACGCGAATGCCGGGAGCATCAGGACCAGTGGTCACTCAAGAGCTCGATGACGGCGAACGGGGACTTGCTGCATGCCCGATCGACTCAGGGAGACAAAGAATTGCAAGAGAAAGCAACTCAAATGATGACTGCATCGCGGGTCTATACCTACAGGAGTTTGCCTTCTATTGAGCCACTCATCAATCTACCATTTCACAACCGCCCGTTTGATGCCGGCAGCATGTCCGGCGAATACTAAGCAAAGTGCCTCCTTTATTCCCCTGCGAAAACCTTAATGTCTCTCATTGCTCTTTTTTTTTCGCATTCGATCCTTCTCCCCATCACCCTCCTATTCTCAAACAGCCTCCATTTTCTTCATAAGAGATGGCTTGTCCGACTCCAACCCCTTCCCTCCAACTATGCCTCAATAGGAACAGCGTATATTTTCCTTCTTGATCCCCTTATCCACTTGTTCGTTGTGCTACCATACCGCGTCATTTATCGTTTATTTTTTTAATTAACACCACAAGATAAACAATTAAAAAGATGCACAGCACTAGCAGATTGCTATTGACCAAATCGCAGCAGATACATACATTGCTGTTTAGCAATTTCGACAGTAATCAAACATTAAGAACCTATCAAAATTATGTTTTTATCATTGAGTTCAGGCACATTATGCAGCATCCCACATACAGATCGTGTTATGTAAACACCGGATGACTCCATTTTAGTTTCATCCCAATACACAGGATGAAACAAAATGGCGAGGTTGTGTCGGTGTAAAACAGCGTCCGCTCATCTTGTACGAAGGCATGCCTCCCCTTCCTTCCCAACAACCCCCAAGCTATAGAGCGTCTGTACAGTGCAACGAAACCATCACATTTTCGCTTTCATTCGCACTCTCCATCCTTTTATTCGCCCGCGCAAAATCTGCCCAATCTTTTGGGTATGCGACCACCACGGCGATCCCACATCTTAACATAATAGGTAGTCGACTGTCAATATACCAGTAGTGGGAAGGCTTTTATGACCTCCCTACAATGATGCTGCACATGGAGATAAAACTCCGCCTGCAGCGCTTCATGGAGATGAATTTATGCGAGGGGTTGTTGTCCATCCGTACGTACGTCTCAGGTCCGTCACAATGCGACGATTTTCTTTCGATACCATGCGAAATCAGTGACGAAATATGAGCAAGGGAATGACCTAGCATTCCAGTTGTCAAGAGAAAAAAAAGTTATGCCAACAAACTCCAGGATGGATACCAACGAAAACCTTCCTTCGTTGCTAGTTTTGCCACGGTCGGTCGGACGCAGTGTAACCCCTTTGTTTGAAGGAGACCCCTTCTTCGTCTAGGGAGTAAACTTTCCCTTCAAGATTGGTGAGGGGCCCATATGTACACTCATCATTATTGGCTGCTGTCGGTACATCTAGTAACGAATAAAAAAAAAACGCTCACATATTGCTGTTGGGTATGCACCTACAGCCCGTCATAAAGGAGTCTCCCAAACACCTACATTGAATAGGGTTACCAACGCGGGGGGGGGAGAAGGGGAGAAGACGGGAGCAAAATCATCAAACCGTATAAAAGGGCAACGAGACGAATGGATCAAGAGATATTCTTTATCAGTAAATAACAACAGCAGCCAACACTCCATTTGACAACATGCGCTTCACCGCTATTTCGCTTGCCATCTGCCTCATTGCCAGCGTTCAGGCTATTCCCGTCCAACCAGAAGCCGATGCTACAGGTGCATCCCCTAGCCAGCAGGGTGCGGGCTCCGGCGGCCTTGCCTCCCTCGCTGGCACCAATCCTCTCACCCAGCAGCTCCCCGTTGCTAACCTCGCCACGTCCGCCAAAGCACTTCCAGTTGGCGGCGCAGCCATCAAGCGAGGTCTCCTCGGAGGTGGTCTCATCCAGTCCAACTGCCCTGAGAACTGCGACAATGTGCCCGGCCATCCCGAGTATCCTGAGGAACCCGAGTTCCCCGAGCATCCTGAGCACCCCGAGCATCCTGAGTACCCCGAGCAACCCGAACACCCCGAGCACCCCAGCCATCCCGAGCACCCCAGCCATCCCGAGCACCCCAGCCATCCCGAGCACCCCAGCCATCCCGAGCATCCCAGCCATCCCGAGTACCCTCCCCATGGCGGCTGCCCGAGCCACGGCTGCCCTACTGGCCCGACCGAGCCAACCGACTGCATTGGCATTATCCAGTCCCTTCTCCGCGAGCTCTACCCCACGCTGGACTTCACCGCCCACGAGCTGGATATCATCGTTGCTAATGTTCTTGATCTCCTCGGCCTCGACTCTCTCGGAGAGAGCATCCTTCACGGACGCATTGGCCTGTTGAACGATCTGCTCCGTCTGCTCGGCTGCACGATCCAGCAGCTCGTCATGGTCCTCGAGCAGGTGGTTGACGGCTTGGTTGACAACTAGAAGCAAAAGAACGGGACGAACCAAAAAAAAAAAGAAGCGACTGTCATCAACATCATCCAACTATTACCCAACCACGCCTTTCATTTTACTTTTTTTTTTTTCTTTACATATTCATCCCAGCTCGCTTTGTTTCCTCGCTGTAATGCAATTGATACCCCATTACATAGCCATCTTCTTTATTTCCAAGAGCGATTAAAATAAATTATCGTAATATTCTGTGACTTATAACACTATGAACACCAACATTCTTTCGTGTTATAACATCAAAGTAACAAACACACATCCTGGTCCTCTTCTTCCGCTGCATGGCTCACGAATCGCATAGAGTAGAAACCGGGGATGCTGCTGATGTCGTCCTCTCTCCTTTCTTTTGCATTGCTTCATTAAAACAGACTTTTATTAGACTCGTATTAATAGCGTTCGAGGAGCAACTCATCTATAATGTATATTAGCCATTTAACAACACGTGAATTGACGACATTATATTTTCTGTAGATGACACTCGTTTTATTTTACAATCTTTATTAGCTGTACTACAGGACAATGGAGCATAATATACGAGAATCATCAGCAATCGGGGGACTAAGGGAGCATTAGAAAGAATACTCCATTTGGATGAGATCAGGAAGTTTAGCATGGCCATTGAATGCAGGTTCTTAGCCTAGTCCATTGGTTTCCTAGTTTAAATACCTATGACGTCTTTCCCCTTCACAAGAGAGAGTGAAAGCGATTGCGACATGGATATACACACATGCGCACGCTCCTCGGGGGAGGGGGGAGAAGCGTTCCCTTTTCCACATGCAGACAGGAAGAAAGAGAGGAAAAAAAAAAGGTGAAAGCGATGCACGGAGTCCAAGGCAGTCATCCCAAGAAAAGATGGAGACATTGTTGCTGAAGATTAGCGACAGCCCAGAAACCATCCCGCACATTAGAAATGGTTTTAATACAGTGCGTTAAAATCAATGATCCGAGGCCCCACTAGTACAGAACAGTTACATTGGAAACGTGTTTCTTGTATTACACATCCACGAGAAATACGTTACTGCCCTCCCTCCCTCCTTGCTCTGAGTCCTCCTTTTTTGTAAGGCACATCCACGCTGTTTGCTGTTACTTTTGTCTGCAAAGATAAGAAGCTATGCGCAGAAACTCTACACGATTTCCTTTGCCCCTTACTTCACTTCGTCCATCCCTCCTCTCCCCCCCGGGGCCTCACATCAGCCGCGCGCGCACATCCTACCACTCCAATGTCTCCTTTTTTTTTCTGAACTTCGGTCCAAATTCCGAAAATGCTCTCTGTCTCTCTTCTCCCTAGTTAACAACTTCTTTCAACAGCAGCTTGCTTGCTCGATGCATTCAACAACATTGCCTTGTGATGGAAACGGGGTTACTGAAGCAGGTTGCTCTCAAAGAAGCGGATGTTTCGAAAAGAAATTCTTAGGTTTCCTCTCACTCATCCCCACCCCCTTTCTCTCTAAACCCACTTCATACCCGCCCCCCCCCAAAAAAACCACTTCATTCACTCCTGTTACTTCTTTTGCTCCTGAACCCAATGGTGTCTCATTGACATGCTCCATTTTTTTTTTGGAAAGGACAAGGGGACACCGAGATAGAGAGAAATAAACAAACCATCATTGCTCATACATGACAAATTTTCTCGCCACATGCTGATATAGTTTCTCTCTCTCTCTCTCTCTTTCCCCCTCCAAAATGTATATAGTGTAAAAGAGATAGAGATAGAGAATGTGTGCAAACACAGACAATATGATTATATATTATCAGTGATAAAAACACGATCCACAGAAAACAGGTGTCTCCATTTTTCTTGGACAGCTTTCAGAGCGTCTGCATACTATCACGAGGGGACATTGGGCACAGAAGAGAGCGTGCACACACACACGACTATATATATATATATATATATTCATGTTGTGTTCGCCTGCTGCTGGTTTTTCTTTCTTTTCCAGTGGGTGGGTGAAGAGGAGAGTTTACAGAGAGAGGTAGCGGGGATGGGGAGCCATTCGGTTGATGGAAAGGGATAAAACGATGTCGATAAGCATGAAGGAAATCAAGCGGGAACCTGGCCTTACCATCACGCTTATCTTTCTGTGTGTGCGTGTGTGTAAGCAACGCTGCTATAGACTTGGCCGTAGCAAATGTACGCAAGGGGGGAGGGGGTGAAATCCTCTTTTGAAAATCCCGGGTACAATCGTTTAGATAGTGTGGCATGTCATTCAAGTACGAGTTTTTCGCGAATTGACTGGTTCGAAGCGCAGCGATCGACTTCTCCTTCTTTTTGAGCGGTTTTTCTTCTTCTTCTTCTTCTTCTACTACATCTGCTGGTCCTTGTGCGGGCATAGAATACTTTAAAGAATAAGGAGAAATCTCATGAAAGTTGAGGTGTTTCTTCAACCCGTGTGTATTACAGAAAGAGGATCTCTCAGGTGCATGATGCATACATACATCGCCCCCACCAGCAGTGTCAATGAAAGCAGCTGCAACTAGTGCAACGCGTGTGCGTGTGTGTTCAAGATGAAGCGTTACGCTCGCACTCGCGCACGCGCAACTGTGTGATATACGTGTGTGTGTGCCTACGTATCATGGATGCAAAAAAGCTCATTTGTTTCGGAGCAGCCATCAACATCATGAGCAACAGCAAGACCAGACATCCATGGAAAATAATGATCGAAGACAGAACCTTGAGGGGGGAGAGATGTGTGTGGACGGAAAGGGGGGAGGGAGGGAAGAAGAAAGATGCGAAATGCGCGCACCCTTAACTCCCTTGAATGAAGCAAGTAGAGCTGGCTGCAGATGTAGCCAAGCGTTATCTACCATGGAAACCTCGTGTGCTCAGGAGCTAACTTGAATATTGGATGCATAGGGAGGTTGTATACGAGCGAAAACGATATAATATAAATACCCGGGGGGAATGGAAGAGTGGATCCATCCTCACTCACAACCGCCACATACACACCAAAAAAAAAAGTCCTTTATCCATTTTTCTTTAATATGCGCTTCTCTATCATCTCCGTTGCCCTGTGCCTTGTTGCTGGTGTCCTTGCCACGCCTGTTCCTCCTTCAGACGGTGCTCAACGTGGCGCTGCGTCGAGTGGACCCGCCGGCCTCGGTAGCGGCAATCCTCTCAGTGCTGTCACTGCGGCGTTGGCCGGACTCCCTGCCAAGGTCGGTGCGCCTGGCAAGCGTGGTCTTCTCGATGGCGTTGGCAGCGGCGGCTGCTCGGATCACGACGGCTCTTGCAATGCTCCCCGCCCCCACCACCCTCCATCGCCTCCTCTTCCTCCCCATGAGGGCGGCTGCTCTTCCCGCGGCGACTGCCCTGTCGGCCCCAGCGATCCTACGGACTGCATCGGCATTCTCCAGTCGCTTCTGCGCGAGCTCTACCCCACCCTCGACTTTACCGCACACGAGCTGGATATCATCGTCGCCCAAGTCCTCCGCATCCTCGGCGCTGACGATCTCTCCTACGCCTTCCTTCACGGCCGCATCGGTCTCCTCAATGACCTCCTTGCCACCCTGGGTTGCACCATCGACCAGCTCGTCTTTACTATCGAGCAGGTCGTCTCCGGCATCGCCCACTAAAGAGTATAATCTTTCGCTTATCTATATACCTCTTTTTGCTAGCCTCCCGCCCTTTTTCTTTCTTGTCTCGTTGTAATCCCCTTCGATATACATCCTAACTTTGTCAGGATACAGTTATAAAAATAATAAGTGTCGGCGTATTTCATTCCTTTTCTTAATCGCAAAAAAAATGAGTGGTTGTCTTTGGAAGTGCACGTGATCAACGTGGGTCGGAAGTGGGGGGAGGGGGAGAGAGTGCAGAACGCAGGTACGACGAAGATGTCGTCATCTGACGAACACTGCATTTCAAATCTTAGCCGTATGCAGACGGTCTAAGCCATAGTCTACCGTCATATCGCCAACCTGATAAGCTGCTGTCATCGGCGTCACTTGATATCAGCGAGCATCAGAGCATGAGTTAACAACATCCGAGGTTGGAGGAAACAGAGACAGAGAGAGGTAGTAGTCCGAATTCCTTACCAGATACGTAGCGATGATTCAAAGCCCAGGCGTCTGAATCTTCCGCGGGATCGGTGGGATGGCTCATGGACGCTATATCCGGTGCGAAATGGAACACGGTTCGCGCAGACTCATGTCCCTCGGCAAATTGGCGCATGTTCTGCTCCGCCATCTCGCCCGAAGCATCCTGCTTTGCTGCTGTTGCTGCTGTTGCTACTGCCTTGTCCGCCGCCTCGAGAGATACGTCGACAAGCGGCCTGAAGAGACTGCCGTAGTGGGTCTTGTGGAACCGCGTGAGACGTACAGGACGCAGTTCGTTCACAAGAGGCACGTTGACGTTGAACAAGCCGTTCTTTGGCCACTTGTCCCGCTCGTATAAATGTTGAATGACATTCGTTGCTTTGTGCAGTTAGATAAAAAATAATAATAATAGTAGTGAAGATCGTAGTAGGCTTGCTTACCCATGACACTCGCGCATTGTATCTTGTCCCTGCTAAAGTCTCTGGAATAAAAGGCAAACGAGAGCGCAATTGATTTCTTTTCGCACATCGTCGACTCTCTTTGTGTGTGCGTGCATCAGTCGTCTTGCCCTTTTTTCCATTGTAGTTCCACCACTTACAATGCAGCCCCAACGGTGCCTGACGACAAAGTGTATATGCTTTTCAAGTCGAAAAAAAAGCACACCATCCGTTCATCCGATCGTTCGTTATTTATTATACTGCACACGGCATGTGGAAGACTTACTTTGCAGAGTTACGGCCAAAGTTGGGCCCGGCGAGGACCAGGTCAAAGTCGATGTGTTTGTAAATATGATACAAGGCAATATTGATACATGTAGCTGGGGTGCCACTCAGCTAGAAAAATTAGTCCTCTCTATATGCATATATAGTATGCGTTTGCCACTTACCAAGACGAAATCGCGGTCAGAACGGCGGTGGTAGCCCGTATGTCCCGTGTCCCTGTGGTAGTAGCTTAGCTCGATATGGTCCTTGATCATGAACGACTTGGAGATCCACGACTTTTGGCAGTCGGGTAAAACAACCCTAGTCAGAGAAGGAATGGTTTAAAAATAGGGCGGCTCGTATGTATACACAAACAGCATAATCAGAGGGCGCTGCGCTTCCATACTTGACATCCCAACCCAGGCTCTCCAGGTGCTCAATGAATGGCAGAATGAACGGCGACTCGTCCTTGCACGGAGGTCCTGTTTCGAAAACACCGCGTTCAGAATGTGGCCAGGTCCACCCTTTCGAGCTCTAAAAGGCTCACCGTCATCATTGGTGATCAAAACTCGCAATGGTCTATCCGACATTAAGTGTAAATTGTTTCAGCAAAAAAGGGAAGTGTTTTATTCCCGTGAAGTCCGACGCTTTAAATTATGAACGAGGGTCCTCTCTATTCATGACCCCCTTTGCTTTCTTAAAGAAGAGGGTATAACATCTCACAAAGTTTATTTTAAGTGCAGGGAGGGGAGCGAGGGTTTCCAAAAACGAGTATGTGTAAATATAAGTAGATTAAAAGAGAAAGAGAAAGAGAGAAAAGAAGAGCTAATGGTCTGTAAAGAGGAACAAATATAAAAAATGAGCCAATGCCTTTTTAGCAAGCACAGGAGGAGGCTTCGGCGCTGCTGGAGCTGAGGTTGACTTTTTGCACTAATAACGGGAATGGGACGTTAGGGAATGATGTATGCGGCTGATTCTTTCGATAAGTTTCTTTACTTGATTCTTTTTGATCGTTTCCGGAATCGATGCCTGGCAAATTCTGGGCGATTTTTCTAAAGAGCGGTTTCACCTATTAAGATAAATAAATAAATTAAGCAAGGAAGGCGATGCGCAAGGAAAGGCTGAGGGGGGGGGAAAGGACAGCAGTATACGTTATGACCCGCTTTGGCGCTTGTTTCTATAAACATGATGTTTAACTCCTTGGCTCGTCGCTCGCCTTCTTCGGTTGTCACCTCACTATAGGCGCCAGTGCGTGGGCGCAGTATGAGCAACTCAACGCATCGGAAACGAAACTTTTTTCCTCTCTGTGAAACCTTACCGCTTCTCGTTGAGATCCGTCTTGTTGCCGACAAGCACAATAATCACCTGGTCACCCCGTTCGGCCCTGACATCATCAATCCATCGGGAAATGTTGAGGAACGAGTCGCGGTCTGAAGGGAAATGTAACAAGTTAACACGCAAGAGCAAGGGTCAGGTATGTTGATTCGCCTTACTCGAGACATCATAGACAATGACGGCGACGGAAGAATCTCGGATATAGCTTGGAATCAGACTGCGGAATCGTTCCTAAAATAATTCTTGTGAGCAACGGTCGAACGGATCGTGAATAGGGGGAACAATGGGGGTGGGTGAGTCCGCTGCTGTCTTTATAAATTACCTGTCCGGCGGTATCCCAAAGCTGCAGACGGACCGTCTTGTCCTCGAGATACATGGTCTTGGACAAAAAGTCGATACCAATCGTCGCCTGCACGAGCAATTTTAGTCTTGTTTCCGACCGCAACATACACAACCATACACGAGAACCGTCATTCTTATAGATTACCTGGTAGGTATTATCGAACGAGTCATACATGAATCTCGTAATCAGCGAGGTCTTGCCGACTATGAAAGAAAAGACCGAGAGAGACATAAAAAAAATACAGTTGGATATGCCAAGAGAGGAGATCGCTTTCAGTATCCCGGGTCTTTGGAAAGCGATGCATAGGGCCCATTTACCGCTTACCACTTTGCTCGCCCAAGAACACAAGCTTATATTTTCTCAAGGGACTTGTGAATTCGGGACTGGTCATTGTCGATTTGAAAAGAAAAATAAAAGGGGTGGGTGCAGGGAAAGAGAGGGAAAGAGAGAGAGAGAGAGAGAGAGAGAGACAGGATAGCGCGCGCGAATGAAACTCAACGGCTGTACAAACGGCTGCGAAGGTAGCATGTACAACGTGACTTTTTTGTATAGGTCTGGTGAATGAAGTGTGCATCTTTGTTAAGGAAACAAATACATGGCCTCTCATTACTTCACCACCTTGACTCAACACTCACCCCCGTCCTTCTATCCGCGGGTTTTTCTTGCTTTGTCATGCCAGGGCTGAGCGACAGAAAAAGAATCGGTTTTTTGTGCGTGTGCGTGCGTGGGTTTGTGTAAGCGAGCTGGGTTGAATACGGTGTGTGGTACTTCTGGCCCTTCTTTTGTTGTACATACGGAACCGCTCCAGGGACACCCGGCCATAGCCGCCCGCTTTGCCCACCCACCCGCCCGCCGTCCCTCCCACCAAAGACGATGAGCTGCTCCGCACTGCCGTTCAACAATGTTCCGTCGCTTTGTACACATCCGCCCCAACCCCTATCCACCACGGCGGCATATATGACTGTATGCCACGGACATTCAACTCCACTCTGGTACCAAACCAAGTTACACCTACGGATGGACACAAATGTTCTAGAGGAAAAATGATGGGTGAAACGTTCTTTGGGTACAGTCCCCGCCCCCGGTTTATAGCAAATAAAAACGATAATTCAGAGACCAGAGAAGTTGTTCAAGTGATACAAGATGGTGGGTAATGGATATGTATGATATGAAGAATGAATCGTAAACGCTACTCGTCGCCGCCCTCCGGTGGTGGACCTCCGACGCGGACTCCCTGAACAGATCCCATTGTGGACTGAACCGCGGCAGTACCAACGTTTAATTTAACATCAGATGGTGGTGGGCCTGGTGGCGGTCCATCTCGCTTGACCATCGGAATAGCCTGGGCAGGCAGAGTATAGAGGAATAACAAAGTGAAGATGACAGTGACGACGGTTCGCATGATGATGATGATAGTGATGGGTGCCAGTGGCCTTCGGGAAGCCTGGTATTTATAACCCAATTCAAAGGTAACATTTCCTCCCTACATCAACTCCCTAATATCTCTGTATACATCCAAAGAAACTTTATGCTAGCTGCACGTAAGGCTTGAGAGGATCGCTCCGATCGAGTTTGACTATATTAAAGATGCTGAGCCTATAGATTACATGGGCTCCAGTACCTTCATCCAGTCCAAGCGACACCGCAAACTCAGTGACAGGCCTTTTCAAATCCGAAAATGACATCCGATGATCCGGCTGGTCTTCCAGCTCTTCAATCACTTTGGCCATCACCTTCTTCTCTGGGCTGGCCCGTTCTTCGTCTGACAATGTCAACCTTACGAACTCGCGACGTATGGTACTAATTTTTAAGTTAGGAAAAATGCCTAAACATGAAGGACAAATTCTTTCCTACCTGAATTTGGTAGCATAGGTATCCGTGCCGCTTGAGGGGTTACTCAGGATATCTTGCATATTGTATTGTGAGACCGGCACATCACTCTCTGAGCTTTCGTCCGGTGTTTTTCTCTTTTGCTTTTTTATATCCCTTTCGAGTTCACGTATCCGTTGGTCTATAAAAGAATAAAGAGAGAAAAGAAAAGAGATAGGGAGAAAGAGAAATATTCTTGATGATCAGCCTGCAATTGTCCCTTGAAGACGATTCGTCATACCATAATCCTGCAAGTCCTGCTTCCTCTTTGTGATTTTACTTTCCAGCATTTGCAGCTCCTGACCCAGTCAGCAATTGGTGCCCAGCGCTTGATCTGCCAACATCTCCGTGCAGTTACCTGTTCTCGCTGTTGAATCATTTGGCGGCTGGGTTCCTGAGCATAACTCAATTAAGGTTCACCCTGTCGCTCTTCACCTCCTCCCCCTTTCCTTCTCTTGATTCCACTCGCGCATTTCACTTACTACACGCCGATGCTTCGTATGTCTTGCATTGGATGCACGTAACAGATGGTCCAAATCAACTCTTTGCTACATTGCACCGTTTGGATCATCAGCTTAGCATTCGATATGCTTCGTCAACGCGCAACGCATGCCCGCGCATTTTTTTGCCCAGTAAAACGCTTCATACTTCATCAAAGCTTGTTTTCAGAAACTGGATGTTAGTTTCTTTGGAACTATATTCTTCTTGCAGTTGCTCGATTTCTTCAGCTAGGTCTGGTATGGGGCTTTTGAAAGAGAAAACGTTAGGACATCATCCCTACATCCATTCCTTATTCGCAGTAAAACTACCAAATCTGGTTCAACGCCGACAGGGCCGGCAGTAGCCGCTCGATATTGCGGTAAGGCGATTGAGAAGGCGTTCCTCGCAAGGCTTCGTCATGGACCCTGTTCACCTTATGAGTTGACTATATACTTAATGTAAAAGGGAAAGAATATATGTGTGTCTGTCTGTCTGTCTCTCTGTGTTTGTGTGTGAATATGACAGGAGGGAGAGAGAGAGAGAGAGGAGAGGGCCTTGCCTTGCTGCTGCATATTCATTGTTGCTCACATGGAACAGCTTGCACTCGTCCGCATCAGCATCCCTTGTCAGCTCCTGGCTGGCTTTAATCTCATATAGTTGGTCGAGTACAGCTGTAGATCCCTTTCGAAGCCTAACAGAGGCTGTGTTTTTCGACTGATCGAGGACGTGCTGAATGGCGTTATCGAGCGACATTTTCTTTTCGGAACAGACCGACAGGGCCAATTCTCTGGAAGGAAAGGGGGTGTTTGAATTCAAGTCACACAGGCGCGCGCTTCTCCCCTCTTTCCCCCCTCTCCTCCTGGCCACACCTTGGGTCCCCTTTTTCCGGCATACATGCGAGCCATTGTCCGAGGCTTGCTGCCATCGCTATTTCGCCCTTTTTGAGACACAAGAAATAGATAGTTTCCTTAGTAAAATGCGTATGTGAGCTTCCGTGAGCGCTTTAGTGACAGTTCTTGGGGGGGGGAATTGGAGAGCGCCAGAATTTTTTTACTGCTCCTTGTAAGGCAGTCCAACAAGTGTACATCGCACTGTCCTTGACCTCCAAACTCCCCCCCTCCCCTCTCCACTCCTGGTGAATGCAACCCACGGCCTGTTCTCCCAAAGGAAATGTAAAAATCAGGCCTTTTTTCTCTATACCGAAAAGTAGTAGTCCATTTATATCCGACATTGGGCTATGTATGACTGGTGAGGCGTACTAAGTAACTTCCTGGAACCCACTGTGTCTTGTCGGTGATGCTTCGCAATCCATTCTCACGGGCGCACGGGTCTTTTTTTTTTGGGAGCCCTACATAAGCACAGGTATGTCAACTCCGTTGAAACGGCGAGCACGTACATATTCGCGAGCCAATGCTTCATTGATCACGCTTCGCATATGAGCATAAACCTTCCATCCCTTAAGGGGAAGGAGGGGAAGATAGAGAGGTATCTTAAGACAATCACTACTGGTCCTTGGATATGTAAGGTGGATCACGGTCGGCGAACTTAATTGACCTCTTACGGTGTTCATCGAGGATATTACATTCATAATTTTATTAAGAGCACATTTGATATCGGGGGATACTCGTCTTCAGGGCTAAACCTGAAGAGCTGCCATGCATCCCCCCCAAGGGCGAAAGACTGATACAAAAAGATAAAGAGCGGCGGATGGACCGAAAGAAATAGCTGCGGGGGGGTGGAGAAAATGATCGTTTGTAATATTTTAGATAATGCCAGTGACGACCCTCTCGATGGCAAGAAGAAGCTGACTGAGTGTGCATCCCAACAAGGCAAGGAGATCGTTGAGAAGACCAATGCGGCCGTGTAGGAAAGCATACGAAAGATCGTGAGCACCGAGAAGACGGAGAACATCGGCGACGATTATATCGAGCTGTTCAGCAGTGAAGTCGAGCGTAGGATAAAGCTCACGCAGAAGAGATTGGATGATGCCGACACAATCAGTAGGACTGGAGGGACCAGTAGGGCAGCGGTCAAAGTCACCGCAGCCACCACTGCCGGGAGCCGGAGGGCGTTGACCAGCTTCATGGACATCTTGCGAAGAGCCACGAGTGTAGGACTGGTCGATCACGTCGCTACCGCCAGGATTGCCGTTGTTGGTGCTAGCAACGTGGACATCAGAACCGGAGGTAGCTCCGCCACGCTTAACCGAACCAGGAGCGGCCTGGACAAAAGCACCAAGACATAGAGCAGCAGCAAAAGTAATAGTAAAGAAGCGCATGGTTGATTTGGATAAAACTGTTTAGAAGAAAAAGTATGAAGACATTCAGATCGTTAAGACCAGCCGGTATTTATACTCTTTGGTGCCCATCTTTCGATCGCCTCTCCAATCTCTTTGAGCTTGGCGCGTCTTGGTCCCAAAGATGTATCCAAACAGAAGCATATCTAGGAGCATGGATGACGCCACAGGGATGTCTTCCTTTGCGGCGGGCCTGTACCCTCATCAAAAGTAGGGGCATTGAAGACAGGGTAAAAAGAAAGGAGGGGGAGCGGGATAATGATGCCTCATGCGCAATGTGAGGACAATATCCGTTGAGCTGCAACCCTGCTTCTTCCTCCTTGACTACCGGGAGTGACATTCGTGTGCACCGTCCTTTTCTTTATGGAATACATCGTGCATTGTTTGAGGAGCGGAAGACCGCAGACTAGAAACTGAAAAAGAAGATCGTGAGATGTCTGCTGAACTTTTGCAGAGTCACGCCCGTTATTAAGCCGTGGCACGACAAGCTATTATTGTGATTAACATTCCTGCAAGTTAAAAAACAAGAGGGTAAGTAGAGGCATGTACGCGCCAAGATTCGCCTCGCATTGTAATGATGAGGTTCCAGCGTAGATCACCGATGGTCCCTCCGCAACGAGGTGATGCAGTAGGATTTAATCGCAGCAAGGTCGCTTCCAGCTGTTAATAGTACACGAGTGCCGCGATCCTGTATGCTGGTCCGATAAATTCAAAGAACATGAAGACTTATCAACGCAACAAGTATATGACTTCATTGCGATCATGGGCCGGAGTAGCTACTCATTTCCTTAAACTGATCCTTCCGTTATCTGCGGCTAGGGATAAAGAGCTCACTCGCGGCCCCTTGAACAGACATAGAGGCAGAGGCAGGGGCTCAAACAGACGAAATGCACTGAGAGAATCTCATGGCGGGAGCTGGATCGATCTATATACATAATCAAATACTGCATGGATCTGACGAGCAATAATGCCATGCAGTATATTCCAAGGAGAACAATGTAAACATTGCAGACGATATGCATTCTGCATATTCAGTGGACTTAACGGAAAGAAAAGACCCGATATTCCAGATGATCGTCGTCGAATTGGATGTTCAATAGCTCAGCAACAGCGGAGAATACGCGTACATTTCAGTCTGCAAAGAGAGGGAGAGAATGAGAAAGAGGGGCGGGGATGGGAGAAGAGATCCGTCATCCCCTTTTCTCATCTACCCAGAGGACATGCATATCCTGAACATATCTTTGCTCTTAGCAACGATTCCATGCGCAGCAAACTCTTCGAACCTCCGCTGTTGAAAACAAAAATATGCCAAGATGTCCCCTGATGATGGATCCTACTGCGGATATGCTCTGTTTATTTACTTTACCGCCTTTATGGTCTACCATGTAGTGTATAAGAACCCGTTGCAAGTCTGGATATTGCTTAGACTTAATACAGACAAAATGACAGAGCGCTATACCCCACACGCTAGTTTCCTTTTTCCATATGAACAGTATGTTGCTGTTGCTAGAGCTCGCTTCAGTTGTCAATTATTTTGCAATCAACAATTCAAGGCTTTCTGCTCTTTAGATAGTGTTTTGTGTACACATACACACAATGCTGCAAGAGCACACGACAACCGCATACATCCCTTTGTAGAGTGTCAAAAAATAAAAGTTTAAGGGGGTTGAAAGCATGGGTAGTTCTTTCAGTGACTATTGACTTAAGGAACAGAGGCAGGGTTACTGCCCTGCCCCCACCCTGTTCCGAAGCACATTTAGCTTAGAGACAACGAATCAGCCGCACGAAGGAGATCTTTCCGGACTATAAAAAATTTACATGCAGTAGTCCATACATCCATGATCCGCACCTTATCTTGTATACTAAAAGGAAAACCAGAAAAGTTGTCACAATCATTCGCCTAGAGATGATCGACGAGTGACTTTTGCATCGCGTCTTCATGTCCACGAACGTGTTATCAAAGGAGGATATTAAGCAAGTCAATAGCTCTATGGTTATAGCTAAGATTGGGGATATCCCAGGATGATCCACGGCAGTTAACTATTTGGTGGTGTCATCGCAAATACTAGCTGGTGGTTATGTAATCCAAGTGTCAAGAAAAGGCACAAGAGATTAGATTAGTAAGTTTCATTGGCCTCTTGTAGAAAATTGTTGGTAAGGCGTTATTTGGAGATTTAAACCATTCGGCTTGCCTGCCTACTCCTGCCGTCATTGTTTAAGCCTGCTGATGTATTCATTACGACTTTTTGTTGTGGGTCGTCAAGGCTAGTCCTGGAACCTCATTTTCCGATTAAGATCATAGCTAAGCGCGATTGAATAGCTACAGGTATAAGCAGTTTATTGTGCAGGTCATAGCGCCCATAGATGGTGATGGAACTTTCTGTTCTTACTGTGCCGTTTGAAAAAGTCATTGCTTAAAAAGTAGTGTTAATTTCCCTATAGAATGGATAGTAGGTGTTTTGGAATGGAAAGAGTCAATCAGCCAAATTAGAGTTGTTGAAAAGCATTATTGATTAGTGGTCCTTTCGGCGAACGTGTGTACAAAGCGACGAAACCGATTCCACATGGATTGCGCCAGTCTTTTGCATTTAGCAAGTCCGAGTGCAAGAAAAAACTATACCACCAGAATCATTTGCGGGTTCACCGAGTCAAAGATAGAAACACAGATCGAGAAGCTTACTGAAGTTGGGGCAAAAGACGCAGCGTGCCGGTTGTTCACAAGTACCCGCATAAGTGCATATGTAGACTTGGGGACATCCTGCTTGTGAAGGACCAATTTTGCGCAGCAAATCGACAGCAGACGATAATGTTCTCCATGCCTGCGACAGACTTGAGCATTTGTGTATCTCTTTAATGTAGTGTATGTGAACCATCGTTCAGATCGCTTTCTACGTACACAGCCTTTGAGACCAACAGAAGCCTTTATGCTCCATAACTTTCTCAGCGTAACCATGCTTATCGTCATCGCTCACCCCAGCATAGCACTCGGCTAAGCGCTTCATAGAGACCATTCACCGTAGGAAATTTCGATATGTCATATACAGACTTTCTCCTATAATGATTCCATTGTTTCAGAAACCCACTAACCAATTTTTAATTAGGATTGGAATGATCCCTTTGAGGGTTTCCTGACACCTGTCTCAGAAGGAGCAGACGAGAGAGCTTCGTTTGTTGTCATGCTAGCAGTGACAGAAGTTATCATCTTCAGTATAAAGAAAGCAGCAGCAGCCCGCTTCTCCGACATAAATCCATGCCAGGCAGTCCAGCTTTTGCGCATAGAAATAAATGCCTGCAGACGGCCACCACCAAGCTTCCTTGTCAAATACGCCTGACTGTGGGATTTTTCAGCAATATCCATTTTGGTGCACTTTCGACCTGAAGGAAAGAACGTTGACCACGTAGGAGCCCAGAAACATGAGTAACCATGACTAGCCCGTGCTTATTCTGTTATACTCTGTCCGAGCCCAAGATATGTTGTTTTAGATCCTGCTTCAGACATTTACCGAGCTACCGATACTGAGATGGAACTATTGCTGATATTTCCTTGTTTCAGTCAGACCAGTACGTCTCTGCAGTACATGGCTCGGCTGGGGTAAACCCGTTACACACCTCATTTGTACGGTATCGAGGCTCCAGATCCAATATGCAAACACGATGCTACTACTTTCACAATAAACGATACTTTATCAATTAAATGATTACAAGTAATAACACTGAGACAAGGTGACCCATATGAGACGGTAGGGTAAAACGATCTGGGCGAGGTAAGGAAAGAGCTATCTATGGTTTTCAAAATATTTAACTGCTGATCGTATCATCAAGGGCATTGCTGATAACATCGAGAAGACTCTCCAGGGCAAAGCCAACGACGTCAATGACGCTGGTCAGAAGGCTTTCCTCACCAATATCTTCGACTTCAAGACCGTCAAGAACTTCTTCGACCAGATCGTCCAGTTCGAGATCATCCAGTTCAAGTCCTGGTTCTAGAATTTCGCTAAGTGATTCAACGACATCACGGAGAAGATCCTTGTCAACTTCAGCTTCACGCTTGCTGATCGTATGAAGTGAAGGATTCGTCCGGATGCCTGGATATACTGCAGCGGGGGCGCCATGAACACCAGAGACGAGGCATATGAGAGCACCAGCAGCAGCAGAAGTAAAGGTGACGGCAGAAAAGCGCATGAGTGATACCGATTGGGTTGTCGCAAAGATTTAAATTATAGCTCTGGTTCTTTCTTGGGTTATATACACTTCTATTGTCGTCTTTTTGTAGTGATTTTTTTCGAAATACACTCTCTCTATTAACTCGAACATCCCCTTCCAGAACACATAGCGGTTTCTCCTCATCGAAATGGTGAGAACAAGAGCAATATAAGAACCTTTTGCCATGTGAACATTGGCTATGTTCGCGATTGTCGTGGTGTTTGTACCGCAAACCCTTTCTCTCCCGTTCCGGGATTTATGTATCTACTCCTATGTGGATTGATACACACAAGGCTTGCTACGCAGTTCGACTTCATGAAGGCTCCGTCAAACGTCTGCTAACTTGTGTATGATATATATATATATATATGAGACTAAAAGCTCTTTTCAAGAGACTTATTGGATTTAGTACATTGCTGTATATTACAGTGAAGATCAGCTTAATTGATGATCTGATCCCTGCGCTACATGATCATCCTAATCCCAATTAATGCCTTTTTTGGCTGCCTAGTAAGGTGTAGTCAATCTCCTAGATTGTCAAAGGGATATCCATACAAAACTAGAGGAGGTTGCGTGCGCTTGGTCTTCAGAAATTATGAGTTTACTCAGCCGGGCGAGAGATACTTTTTTTTTTGAGGGGTGCGGGAGGGTGAAGCCGGGAAAGAGCCTAAACTACCAAAATATGTATTCAGATCAGAAAGTATTAACTTCTGTTTTAAAGGAGATCTACGCTCCTATAAACCAAAGCAAATCCACAACTCTTGATGACAGCCGAAAACGGCAGAGCCTATACTCAGGTACACACACAGAACCTTATCTCTGCGGACGATAAAAAAAATTTGGAGAGCCTTGGAACAGCGCTCTTTTGTAGTAATATCTATAAACATATGTAACATCTCCAGTTTCTTGCTCATAGGGATCTCTATGAGTCCCACTTTCTTAAACGGTCACCAAATCTGCGCATAGTCTCTTTTCCCGGTCACCAGTCTTAGGAAAGTTACCATGTCATTAGCGGAGCAATCAATGACGTCTTGGTTGAAAGGCATTATTTCTAGGAACTGTACTAGTTCGTAATAGAGGAGTTTTTCCTTTTTGCTGGTAAGGATAGTATTTCCAGGGCATCATATTATATTTGTGATGAAGATAAACCAAAATCTTGAGGATGTCGATCTTGCTACAAAATACGAATCTGTGTAAAATTGATCAGCAAAAAAAAATGGTAGGAAAGTGTGTTGTAAGCACATGTTTAGAGTACTTGAGAAGCGGTAACAAGGTTGAAAATTGTTTATATTCATCGATAGAAAGGTTAGGTTGCTAAAGCTTTTCCATTACGAGACCAAAAAAAAGAGCGGTGTATAACCCATACCTTATTAAATCCGATGTTTATGTCCTCATAAATAGAGACCAAGATACTGTACAAGCGCAGGCGCGCACGCTCTAACCTGCTGAACTTAATTAATGTTGACGGAAAGTTTGTTAAACTCAACCTATCTCGTGAGATGAAAATTGAGGCTCCATTGTTCCTATGGACAAAAGGAGGTTGGGGATGGGGGGGGAGAGTAGGATATTATTTCCATATCGATTGTGCACCCACAATGAAAAGCCATATCGTAGCTATAGCTGACGCTCCTATCACAATTTTTAGTGATGTAATTGCAGCGCATGGTTTTTGGGATGTCTTCTGCTCTTGATATTCAATCCGACGAAGCGTCTGCAAGCAAATGGCAGGAGCAAATCAAAATACCGCAGACATCTGAAGAAAGAGAGACATACGTGACGATAATCAAGGATGCTTTGGCCTGCTTGAAACTAAAGGATGTTCCTTTCACAGGTTACCGCGTCCGTTTTGGGGCGCTGCCGAAAGTGAAGTAGTGAATGATCCCAAATACCATCTACTAGGGAGCAATGCACCTTTTTTGGGAGAGTGACGCAGTGGGTCTACTTCTGAACATACCAATGAGGTCCTTGTTTCGATTATCGACATGAGATCTTCGGTCGAGGCGCGTGGAGAATTGATACCAGTGACCTCAAATGCGGCCAGTCTGAGAAGCCTTTCTCATCAAACGGACATGTATTTCCAGCAGTTTTGCGGAAGCGATACACTTGAAATTTCTCAAACTTCAGCTTAAAAGATACCAAATTTGCCTTGACCGGTATACATGTGTAACAGCGCGCAGAACTTGCTCATTCCATCAGAATATTTCCATCCTTTCGCATGGAATATATATTACAATAATCCAGAGTTTACCAATGGGATATAGCTATACGCAGGGATTCTATGTAGGAACAAATAGATTGACGAGAATATGTGTCCTCATCAATGAAACTGTCCAGAGGCTCAGGAACAGCCGTGCTTTATCCATAACACGCCGCCTTCATAAGAGATCGATTACTCATGGCAGAGTGATGGATGTATGTGGTAGGGGAAAGATCATTAGATGAAGACAAATATCTTTATGGCGAAAGCTAAAAGCTATCTGCGTATCTCCGCGTATTGATAACTGCTCAGCGCAGTTCACTAATCTTTAAATGGGCACATTTAGGCCCTAAAATGAATATTAATTACATGAATATGATGTGTAAACCGACGAAAAACTTTATATTGTAAATATTTTTGTCCAGTGTTTTTCTCAAGTATGTATTATATAGGTCTAGCCGAGCGAAGTGAGTGTTATCGTCATTAAGGCATGGGTATAATATGAAAAAATACAGTACAGATTCATTTTTATATGCAATACAGGGCCGTGAAAGATGATGGTATATTGAAGAACTACATTTTATGATCAAACGCCTTGGATAAGGCCCAGTTATCTGATTGCCATGGCTGAAAAGCCGTAGTCTTTTTCTTGTCGCGGTCGTGGTTTGCAATTTGTGTGGAAAGTCGGGAAAATGTCCGCGAACCCTGACGCCTCTCGCGCTCTCCCCTCTCCTCTTTCCTCCTTTGTATTATTTTCTTTTTATTATTTGTACGGCTGCAGCAGGATGGGTAACCCCGATGAATGGCTCGAGACAGTTCGTAAATGCGAGTACCTTCCAGAGAATGACATCAAAAAACTGTGTGAGATGGTACGGCATGAACCAATGTCCAATTCTGATGGTCGCTAATTCCTTCAGTCGATATCATGCCATAGGTGAAAGAGCTTCTTGTGGAAGAATCCAATATTCAACCAGTGCAATCACCGGTGACAGTATGCGGTGATATTCATGGTATGAAGAGTTTTTTTTTCGATTATCTTTTTATGCTCAAGACTAAATAAGAACGGTGCTCTTCTTGCAGGCCAGTTCTATGATCTTATGGAGCTTTTTCGAGTAGGTGGCGATATCGAGGATACTAATTATATTTTTATGGTAACAAAAAAATATATTGGATGTTTGCCATACCTTTTTCGCTGACCAGCTCCCTCTGCTAGGGTGACTTCGTCGATCGAGGATATTTCAGTCTGGAGACGTTTACTCTGTTAATGGCTTTGAAAGCACGGTAATATTCCATTATCAGTTATTCTTTTGACATACCCCGCCTTTTTAATTCAATATATCAAAAAGATACCCACACAAAATCACCCTCCTGCGCGGCAATCACGAGAGCAGACAGATTACGCAGGTGTACGGATTTTATGGTATTTTTTTCTTCGGTTGTATGGTGCAAGGAATATTATCGTGCTTATTATTGTTTTTTTTTTCGCCGAAACGAATAAATATTAGATGAGTGCCAAGCGAAATATGGGAGCGCGAATGTATGGAAAATGTGCTGCTCGGTTTTCGATTATTTGACGGTCGCTGCTGTAGGTTTGAAAACGCTCTCAAAGAGGAAGGACTGGCACTCAACAGCTTACAATGGTAGATCATTGATGGATCAATTCTTTGTGTGCATGGCGGTCTTTCGCCTGATGTCAAAACTCTTGATCAAATTAGAACTATCCACCGTGCTCAGGAGATTCCACATGAAGGCTCGTTTTGTGATCTGATGTGGTCTGACCCTGAAGACATAGATACGTGGGCTGTAAGTCCGCGTGGAGCCGGGTGGCTCTTTGGTGGCAAAGTTACAGCAGAGGTAAGTAAGGAAAAATGAAATGATATATATATATATATATATATATATATATAGTGTGTGTGTGTGTGTGCATGGGGTGCATCTGACATTATGTTGACATCTGGCTGCGTATGCGATAAAAACAATTCTAGTTCAACCACATCAACGGCCTCTCTCTTATTGCACGTGCGCACCAGCTTGTACAGGAAGGCTATAAGTTCATGTTCCCAAACGACGAGCTCGTTACTGTATGGTCTGCACCTAACTACTGCTATCGTTGTGGCAACGTAGCATCCATTATGGAGGTCAAGGATGCACAGATTGTTCCAGAAAGAAACTTCAAGATATTCCATGCAGTTCCCGATCAAGAGAGGTTCGCACCTGCACGAACTGGATTCGGCGGTGCTGGTGGCGGCTCGGGTGGCCAGTACTTTATATAAGCACGCATCATACACACCCACACTCACATCCACACTCGAACACGAACACGAATACGAATACGAACACACAATCTCAACGCATGCACGTAAACGTCGTACAACGCTGGCTTCGTTGCTTTTGTTCCTCTCTCAACCTGTTAATCTGTAATCTACCGTAGCATTTTCTCCCTCTTACAAGACTTTACATTCTATGCATAGAACCCCCCAGTAGAGTAAAGAGATCCATCCCTGACCGATGTCTAAAGATTGACCCCGTGTCTCGTCAAAAACAATATGTTGCACAGGAACTTATTTGTCTATTGGTAACCCCATGTATGCAATCAAAGCCCGACATTGCTATCAAACATTTGGACCCTTTTTTTATTCTGGCACAGCAACCCAAAATAGGGTCTATGTGACCCCCGATCCTTTCCCCATTTAAGAAGCCAGAAAACGATGGTGGCTAAGGGTCGAAAGGGATAGAGGATTGGTTGATCAAAATAGCAGTGCATCCCGGCTATCCACCATATTCGCATGATTTCCTATCACATTGTATTTCTTTTCATTTATCGTTTTACTGCGTGGCGTGGGAGATGAGCTTATTGCAAGGAGCGATCGGATATGAATAGAACTAAAGAGAAGCTAGGATAAACCTCTACTAAGCAGACATGAAACGATCTGCCAAACATTGAAAGGAGGGACGGCATAAACGCTGATCATGGGGGAGATACTATCCTGGCCATTAACTGGAATTATCTCTCGCCCCCCTGCTCGTATGGGGACAGTCGACCGATGTAGTATCACTTGTCCATAGGGCACCAATTCATGCATTTAAAGCATAGCGGACTTGTTCGACGAGTTTGATCCACAGTGGCGCTTGTGATACCTTGGATAGGTATTGCGAAAAACTTTGCAAGTTGCCGGCGACTTTTCCGCGATGCTGCAACAGAGAGTCCTGTTGCACTGATGTCCAGAGGGGAATTTTTTCTACGTGAAGCACGCAGCAAATGTACACCCCATACACGACAATGAACCGGCATGCCGCCTGTCGTGCGCGCTACTTTGATGTGGCGTAAATTCTTGAATGTCGCCCGATCAATGACGTTCTGTTTTTATTGCAGTAATTAGGTATCTTTTTCCTATTAAAATGATAGAAAGCAAGATATATGTACAGATGAAGCTTTTTCTTCTCATAAAGTATTGCAAAAACGTGAATGGCATTGCTGTGGTAATTGGTGCTAGCAATTGTGATTTGGCATAATGTGAGCTGACTTTTTCTACATGGAAAAAAAAAGGACTAGCTAAAACATTAGCACCATGTGAACTTCCACGCCACATGTATCTGTAACTCGTAAATGGACTTCTAATCAGACTTCCTTAAACGTCCATGTCCGGCTCATAAATCCCATCCCACTACTTTTAGCTTTCGTACACGAAAATGTTTTCATGAATAACGTTCACATGAATTATCAATCCTTTCTAAATACTCGATCATCGTTCCCACATTAAATAAATTGCACCAGGATCTTTGAATAAGACCTTGTTTCCATAGCAGAGAATTTCCTCGAGATTGTCAATACGAATGCCATCGATGGAGACGTCAGGACCAGGAGGCGGATATGGGAAACCGCCGTAATAGCGAGAGAGAAGGGAGAGCATGTTTGTATACAGTCCACCATCCCAAATTAAAAATGTGATTAGATAATTCCATACATCCATCACACGATGTGGAGATGACACACACATATAAGAATATAGTCCTGAAGGTCGTGGTTTTTGTCTGAATCCCCGTTGCAAACGATTTACGAAGACAACATTAAAAATCCGGTGAGTCATGTGAATCACATAGGCCTGTTGTAATGCAAGGGCTCGCACACAATGAGTGGCACGAATATTCACGCATACGCATATATTTTCTTTCTCTTTTTTTTCCTCTGACTTGTGTTGAACTACCTTATTCCCTGCGCAGTCCGCCGCCATGGCAATATTCATCAGAGCATTTGAACTCATTCGATCGCTATGGTTAAGAACTATACTTTTCATAGTCAGTCCTTTTATGCCTCGACTGCTTCCTGATCCTTATCTTGCTGCCGGTCATGAGCGCGTACAATCAAAACCAGTTCATGAGAGTCGAATCACAATGACCGAAACCATTTTTCCCCAACATTGCAATGCTAAGGTGAGTTTAATCGACTGAAGCTGATCGGTATACATTGCTCTAATAGCTCGTCAAAAACTCAGGGTCTCGCTCACGCAGGTACGATCCTTGGCTGGATCGATGTGGCAGCAGGCATATCGGCAAAGCGACATGCCCTCACACCATGTGTAAGTAACATCTCCTTGTCTCCTTTTTCTGTACAGTAGAACTTCTCTAACCAAACATCAATAACTAAGGTCACCCGTTCTGTCGATGATGTTGCTTTCTTACATACCGTTCAGATTGGTGATATTGCAAGTGCAGCGGGGCCTGATGCTACTTATATGAGTGTCAGTTCAATTTAACATGGTTACGGTTGTAGATCACCATACAAGCTACTGTCAATAAGGCCTGGAAGACATCTATGGAGGTAGAAGGAAGATGAGAGAAACAGATAGCGAATGACAAGATAAGGTGCATATATGACACTGTATACTAATCCCTATCTTTTATCATCAAAGGTCGGTGTCAAAGTCGAGGCAGAGACGCCAATGACAGGTGAACGATTCTTCGTTGCTCACGCCTACTTAACCTTTGTTGCTCTGTCACCTCGACCTCAAGCTAAAACGTACCTTGGCTCCATCTTTCTCGAACATTCGCCTATCCGAGTCCCCGAGATTATCCCACACACTGCGATGGAAAAGAAGCGGTACGACATGGCCGAGAAGCGGCGACAATCGCGCTTCCAGAGGAAGCTGCCTGACCTTTCTGGTGTCCGCGAGCACATGCAGAGTTTGTCTCAGGGCCTCAAAGAGACAGCGGAGGAGAACGGCTCATCAGCACGGATCAGAACCCATCCCGCTCTAGAGGCGAACGATAGGGACGATGAGGATGAACAGATATTAAGTCAGCTCGGAGAGGATCAGTTTTACAGCGCCCATGCAAGTCGACGCTACTCTAGGGATCCGACTATGCTTCTCCAGGCCGACGAGGAAAAAAGTATGGACTCCACGTTTGCAGAATTGGTCGAGCTCGTAATGCCACAACATGCCAACACGCTAAGCATCACTTTTGGCGGACAAATCATGGCGTGGATGGAAGCATGTGCACTCGTCAGCGCAAACCGACTCGCGCATGCCTACTTATTGACCGCCAGGTAGGGGAGCCACGGAAGGATGGCCTGCGTCAGCATCATGGCTATTTACAAACGACTTGCATCTAGTGTGGACTCGCTTCAATTCATCAGACCGACCAAAGTGGGCGATGTAGTAACTATCCGATCCATGGTGTCGCGGACATACACGTCCTCCATGGAAGTTTATGTCACTGTAGAAGCAGGTAGCTTGCGGAGCAGAGATTGAACAAGAGAATAAGCACTGAAATTGATTTCCAGAAAACATGCAGACGAGCGACATTAAATTTGCAAATGATGGATTCTTCACCATCGGTACGGCATAAGCTGAAATTAAGCACGAACACGCATACACATAGTCAGGCTGCTAATGATTGCCAACACGTCAAATAGTCGCCATTGACAGATTTAACATCCCTGTGAAAGTTCCGCGTGCGCTTCCCGAGTCAGACGCTGAAATAAGCCTGTGCGAAGGTGGTTCAGAGCGTCGAACAAAGCGACTCGCACAGCGTCTCGAGCTTATCAATCTGGTAAAGTCGTCTATTGGAGACAATACTATTACATCTTCTGAGGACCCAAAGACTCCATCATGAAATGCCTGTTTTTTTTAAAAAAAAAAACAAAAAAGGAAAATAATAGAAGAAATGCATGACATAACTAATTTTTTTTAAAAAATAAATTCGCAAAGATGAAATAATGTCTGTACATGATGGAAGATTGGTGGTAGGACAGGAGCAGCGGCAGGAGCAAGGACAGACAACACCAAAGCAAAGGCAAGAGCACCGGCCAGAAGCACAATAACGGCCACGAAGCCGGCGAAAGGCGGGCCAGCGGCAGGGGCAGGCACAGATAACGCAAGGCGCAAAAAATATGAGGGGAAGATCCTGCCCGAAGGCAGCCAAATCGCGGTCCCGCTGGATGATGGGACTTCGTATTGGCCTCTCATCCATGGTTCATCAAGTATGGGTAGGATTGGCCAATCTGCAAAAGACAGAAATTGTTACGTTCGAATAGCAAGTAAGGCGATATAAAGATTCATAGGATAACCCATGGAAGAGAGGCCAAGGAAAGATTTGATAAAGAGGAAAGGGTTCTCCCAGAATCTTTAATTGTTTATAAGAAGTCAGTCACCATATGATTGACAATGCTGAAACAAGTACTGTACCACGCTATTCACGATGCTTCTTGTTTTGATTTTTATAGGGTCATCATGATGATCAATATACACACAGGCGATGGCTCAGCTGCAAATCATTGCATCAGGGATACATAATGGGCGAAATGATATTGACTGATTTACGAGACAGTAAGAGAGTATGTGCTGTTGTACACCACAGGCTACCTACCAAAACCACTACTGCATTGAACTTGTTGTCTCATATCAATGAATAATGTGTAATTATACATTTATTATCAGTGACAAACGAACATACACTCCTCAAGATTTCACAGCCCTTCCTCTGCATGTAAAAAGCTCTTTATCACCTGCTTCGCTGATGAATTGTTCTATACAATCAGACTAATGATCACTCACACGTCATAATTAGAGAGTCTATTTTCGTTTTATCCGAGGTCCGACCTAACACTGCATGATTGCATAGAGGAATAATGTTCTTTATATCTCAACAATCCATTCAACATATCCAAGAGATCAGAGATCCGATATCTTCTCATATTCACTCATTTTCTCCCTTTTTTAACATATTCATTTCTATATACATACCGTGATGGTGTCTGTAGAGTTATCACAAGTCGGGTCATAGTTTTCTTCCATTAGGACAGTTAATTAAACGCCTGTAAGAATGAGAGATCAATCCTTCGAAATAGTTCGACTGTAGGCTATTTGATGTTTTACTAATTCAGGCTATCAATGTCTCCCTTTACATGAACCTATTACATTTTATTTTGCTCTTCACAACCATTTAAACTGTTCAATAGGATTGAGTTCAGGGGAGTAGGATGGTACATAAACACACCGATATCCTCGAGGCTCGATATATTTAGAGATATCCTCAGCCTTATTAATAGGTACATTGTCCTTTCCAAAAAATGGCCCTTCATATGGTCGTACTATTCATTTCACCCATGATACTTGGCTTTAGGAAAGCTAAGACAATGTTCAGTTACATTCTCTTGTTCGCAGCTGTGGACTGTCCCGCTCTTTTTTCGGCTAGTGGTTGTGGGTGTCTCAAACTATATTTAATGATGCCTGATGCCAAAGTTGCTCCCAAGGTCGTAATTGTTTTCGCTCTTGATTTGGCAGTAAATACTCAGAAATCCTTTTCTTGGACATGCCATGCTGCGCTTCATGTTAATATGGAAGCCAGACTCATGAAGGAAAGCACAGCTCTTATATTGTTACTGTCAGTCATTTCCCATCGGCACACCCAGTCAAGGCGTTCATAAAGTTTTGCATCATTGTTCCTGTCTAGAGATTGAAAAAGAGCCTTTTCCAGTGACAAGTTGCATTCATTTTTCATAAATCGATGGCGCATTGTTTTCGATACTTTCAGATCCTCAAATCTGGATCAATTGTTCCATCAGTTGCTCTAGGACAATTGACGGATTCTCCATCAACCCATTCTAAATAACACCCTTATACTCTTCGTTGAGAAACTTATACCACCTCTCCGTCTACATTTCTTAAACAGCTATCAGGGTCCTTTCCCTAATGCGATACCCATCGCTGAGTTGACCCGAACATGTATTTCTAGCTGTTTGCAGCAGTTGATGCACTCAAGACCTTCTCAAACATCTGTGTGAAAAATCTGATCATATCCTTGTCGGTGTACATTGTAGCCGCGCTTAAAATCTGCTTCTTCGATCTGAATGCTCATATCCTTTTGCTTGAGAATATGCGTAGCAACAAGATCAAGATAACCCCGCAAGATAGACTACCCAGATATTCTGTGTGAGAACAAACGGATTAAAGAGGGCATATCTCTTCTTCAACGACATAATCCATTGGGTTCAGGACAGCCATGCTCATCAAAGGCATGGCCTTGCCCATCATCGTGAAAAAATAGATTACTCATTTCAGATGTCTAATGGATTCTCCAAGCTTTTTTGTACGACATTTTCGCTGTTCATGCAATGTTTGGTTTGTCATCATGCGCGAAGATTTCTGGGAAACACGACTTCAGAACTGCTAGAGACTCGACTTCATTTTTGGGATAACGGTGTATTTCACCGAGGATTGACGACTGAAATTCGGATTTTGAGTCATTCCTAATTTGGAAACTACGAAGGGGCGGGGGTGGGACGAGGCAAAAGGGGTGCGAGATGCAATCGTAATCCTGCCTCTTTTCCCATATCAAATCTCTAAGGTCAGCACTCGAACTAAGCTGATAGACATTCGATGGATGGACGGATGGATGGATGGATGGACACATAGAACGGATGGATTAAACGAATTTATTACAAGTAGACATGGGTCGTGTCATTCGTGCTCAGAGAAAGGGTGCCGGAAGCGTCTTCAAGGCTCACACCGTTGGTCGCAAGGGTGCCGCTCAATTCCGTGTTTCCGATTACGCTGAACGCCACGGTTACATTCGCGGTCTCGTCAAGGAGATTGTTCACGACCCCGGACGTGGTGCTCCCCTCGCCAAGGTAAATTGGAGATTTTTGATTAGTTCAAGTGATTCAGATTACTAAGATTGCTGTGTTTATTCTAGGTTGTGTTCCGCGATCCCTACAAGTAAATATCCCATCTCCAGAGATAGTAAGATCTTTTGTAGTACAATGGACTCACATGTTATCATTTCCCCCTCTCTTCCAAAAGGTACAAGCTTCGCACTGAAACCTTCATTGCCACCGAAGGCATGTACACCGGCCAGTTCGTTTACTGCGGTAAGAAGGCTACCTTGAACATTGGTAACGTTCTCCCCCTTGCCTCCATGCCCGAAGGTACTATTATCTGCAACGTGGAGGAGAAGGCCGGTGACCGTGGCGCTATTGCCCGCACCTCCGGTAACTACGCTACCATCATCGGCCACGGTGAGGACGGCAAGACCCGTATTCGTCTCCCATCCGGTGCCAAGAAGATTGTTTCCTCCAGCGCCCGTGCCGCTGTCGGTATCGTCGCTGGTGGCGGTCGTATTGACAAGCCCCTCTTGAAGGCTGGTCGTGCTTACCATCAGGCCAAGGCCAAGCGCAACAACTGGCCCCGTACCCGTGGTGTTGCCATGAACCCCGTCGACCATCCTCACGGTGGTGGTAACCATCAGCACATTGGTAAGGCCTCTACCATCTCCCGCAGCGCTCCAGCCGGTCAGAAGGTTGGTCTTATTGCTGCCAGACGTACTGGTTTGCTCCGCGGTACCAAGAAGGTCAAGGACCAGTAAACAGTTCGACGACGACCATGACGATAGTATCAATAAAAAATTACAAATGTCTTGCAGTCACTCTATGATTTCCATGTATACTGGGCAGCGGGAAGCCATCTCTTCCTGGTCCCAAAAGATAGTGCCTTATATTTCTCTTGTTGAAACGAGTAATCTTCGTTTGTGAATACTGCTGTATGCAGTAGCACTTGTATATTTCTGTTGTATTACATACAGCTAAAGGACTGGGATATGCCCGTCTGTATAAATGAGGATCCTATTATTGAGATTGGACATGCAAATGCCGTAATGTTACAGCTAATTTACCATGTACGATCAGATCTCATAATCAAAAGTAACAGCTGCACACAACTTCTTCGATCCTGGAAACAGATGTATGTCCAAGGATTGATCTTAGATGCGCCGTGAGACACATTGACCAATGAGTTTCTTCAGTGGGTGCAATATGGTACAATACAGGATGTATGACGCGCACGCATACACATACATGCATACATACACACAGACGCCTGCACCGTCGTGCGAATACAGTACTATGTATATCTACGGACGTTGTCGAACAATTAATGTAAATAATTGTGTTTATGTACAGACGCGCGCTCGTGTCGTTACTTATTGTTCTTTTCTCTATGCACTCAGAGCAACGTCATCTGTTATGCCCCCGTGTTGCTGTAAAGATTGAAAGCATACATTCACTCACTGTAATATAGCTACAGAAAACGCCAACAAATTGTGGATCCTGATTTAGGAGAAGGGGATTGACCATGGAAATCGATAGACAGCTAACTTCAGAGGCAGGAAAGGGGTTTGTGCACGCATAACTCTGGGGACCTGTAGGGAGGAAGTCGACATGAGGTCAAAAGGATACGAATGGGAGCGAGTGAAATATCTGTACCTGAGTCTTTTTGGTGGTGGATTGGAAAATTTGAGCTATTGTATCTCTTTATCTTCGTAAACCGCCCCACCCCCCTTTTAAAGCGTCCCTCAACCGTTGCCGTCCCAGCTGACTCGGAATTTTGGGATCTTTCCCTTTTCTTACGTGGATTATGCAACTTCAAGATGACCGCCAAACATTTCTACTTCCTCGCCCTGTGTGGGTCAATGACGCCGATGTAACACACTGCGCATCATGCAATGCATCTTTTAACGCCATACGTCGAAGAGTAAGCTCGCATTCCATCCAGAAATAGTTGTCATTCTTCTGACATGTCCTGGTGATATAGCATCATTGCAGGCATTGGTAATTCTTCTTCTAATGTTCTTATCTCTTGATGAGCCAGCCTAAATATTTCGGATAAATGGGAACTAAGAAATGGAATTCGTACCTTGGAAAAGCGGGAACATCTTTTGTCATGAATGCTCCTCCAGGAACGTTCCACTGCCCCAGCTCGGCTATGGATCAAAACCTTCGCGAGTATGCAATGGCTGTTTTGAGGTTGCTTATCTCGTCACTTATGCAATTGACGATGACCATGGCATATCGACCCAGGTAGGAGAGCTGAAAAATGGACGGAATATGGTCTCATGGTTCACTGACGAGGATCGGTATCCTTGATTTAGATTCATGGTACCAGAGGCCTCCTCGAATTAGTGGAAAAAGATCATGGTTTGCTGCCGTCAAGATTTAAATGCAATGCTAAATAAGTCGGCAATGCTCACTCGAGTTTTAAATAGAGAAAGACCTTCATAATGTCGTTGCATATGGTGGGATTGATGCGCTTATCTGGCTTTGCAGGACATCTTCCAGTGTCCATATCCACCATCTGACGACCACAATACTTGCTCTTTTAGCAGAAAAGGGTATGAACACAGACCGCGATAAGAGCGAAATAAGCAAATTTCTTAAGTCCATATCAATAGAATCTGTTCGTCCGGTCATTATCACCAAATGGGCGCTCCCACCGTTATTACACCTGGTGGAACATTATATTTTTTATGATAGTAAAGGCAATAAAACACGGACCGGGTCTGTCTATTCTGCTCCCACCTCGCCGCCGCCACAACAACAACAACAACAACAAATGCAGCAGCAGCAGAATGATAACAGCAACAGCGGTGGCAGCGATGATATGCAGCATGAGGTCGTACTGGAAATTCTGATCAACTGCACCCATGTATTTTACCAACTCGGACGAGCGGGCATCCTTAGCCAGACAAATATCATCGACGATGGTGTCTTTTCCACGCTCTTAACACTAGCTGCTTTTGAACCAACCATTCGTACCGTACTTGATAACGATGGAATGGCTGCTGATGGTGATGAGGGCAATGTAGAGGAAGCGCAGCTACGACAACGTGTTAGTATCATCCAAAGTTTGGCAGCAAAAACCCTGTCGACGATCAGCGGGCAAGGTGAGTACGCTGATTCAATAGACAAGAACGTACGATTCAGGCACGGTTAATGCAGTTACTAGTGTCACATCAACCTGCTATCATTGAGCATGTCCGGGCAACCGATAAATTCGCTAGTCTGCTCCGATCTACCAATGAGGAAGTCCGAAAATATATTGCCAAATCGATTGCTTATTTGTCCCTACGCAATGGTGAGTAGACCAAATTCGAGTGATGGGTAATGAACCAATCATAACTGAAGCGATATTATAGACAGGTATAAGCCTGCGCTACTAGGTGGTGATGTGGCCCGTGCACTTGTGTCGATCATTGTGCTGTTACCTCAAGAAGACGATGGCAGCATAGACCGTAAGCAAGATCTCACGCACTACTTATCTCGGAGCATTGTAGACGAATCTGTACTCGAGGAATATCCTTCTCAAAGTCCATCTGCAGTTTCGCACGCATGTTGCGCACTTGCCAACTTTGCCACGAACCGTAAGTCTTCTTTTTCTCTCCAATATGCTAAAGTCCGAAAACACGTCCTGAATATATTGCTTTATTCAGACGAGTCACAGATGAACCTAATCGCCCAGCCCCACTTGCTGAAGTACATTTGCAATGTTCCAGCGGTGTTTCCCAATCATACAGAAGTTCATCGTCATGTGGCACGGTGCCTTGCGAATCTTGCGCTCTATGGTATGTGATATTCGGACAAGGCGATCATAAAGAATCTGATGGATTCCTTACATTTTCTCTCCCAGAGGAAAGTAATGCGCTCATGTTAGCATATGGCAAAAGACAAGAAAATGCATACAATGTATTACCGACGCTCTTAGCGCTAAGTCAAAGCGCTAATGTGACAAGTGATATTCAAAGGCATATCGTGCGTGCCATTGATAACCTTAGTGCTTATGGTAAGAAAAAATAGAAGGGAACTGAGTCAGGACCAAGCGTCCAGATCTGACTATGAGCTGGGCGTTGGGGACTAGTTTTGGATGATCAAGACGAAAAGCCGGACTGGAACGATATTTTCCATGATGCCTACATTTTTATCTTGCGTATACTCGAGGATAGTAAAGACGCGGACACAATTAAGCGTGCCATCAGTATTCGTGATAAAGCGGAAAAAGCGGGATTCAATGGTGAGATCATTGAGGACCAGAGCTTACCTGTCGATGTGATTTCCCCGCAGTCAAAACTGAGCAAGAGTAAAAAGAACAAGGAAAAGACTAATAGCAGCAACAACCTTCTAGAACAGCAGTAGATTGTTCCTTTCTTCCTCTTGTTCCCTTCTTTTTCTCGACCATGCATCTATCGAACGCCGACATATCCGAGGTCTTGTAAATAATAACTCGAATTTACACTCATACACAGAAGGATTATGGAACCGATGACAATAACAAATATACGAAGCCTCCCCTCCCCCCAAAAGAAAGCTGCTCTATCTTCTTTCTTCCTCATCTCCGCATGTGCATCATTGCTCAATAACACCTTTTACGTCTAAGACTCATGTGCGAGTGTCGCAATGGCGTATTTTATAAATTCCGTAAGTTTTCGAAATGTTCCTGAAACAAGATCTGCTCTTGCCATGAACACACACACATAAACACACACATTAGCCATTTGTACACTTTGTTTCATGCTCTTGAAGTGGTTACCATTTGAAATTATGCATTCGACTATGCTGTGTTGTGTGTGTCTTTTTAATTGCGCTTGCCCGAAGGGAAAAATGCAATGCGTCTTAATAGATCGGTTACGCCATAGTATTTGAAGAAATGGCACGCCTTTGTTTGTACACAGATAGGCGTTGAAACAGCAGAACAGGTACTATTTGAACAAATGTGTATTTGCAAAGGATTTTCCCGTTTTTCCTTTCAGTAATGCATTTTTGGACAAGTATGTACTATATTATAACCACACGTGTACCATTGTCCTTTGTGAATTGGATGATTTCATTTCGACTGAATACCAAATGTGGCGCGGGAAGAGCAGTACTGTTTCATTGGCACTTGTCCGGAATGCCTAATTTCTTCCTGTGCGGCATCTCTGTGATATCCCGAGGATGACCACCATTGAGCAACGTCTATGTATGTCATTGGATCATCCGTGTAACTGTTCAAATCCCCATTTTCATTAATGAGCATGACATGTTGCGATGCCATGCATGCATCGACGGATACAAATATACACAACGCAAGACAAGTATCATGTTATACTATGCTGCTGAGCTTGTTTTAACTTGGACAGTCGTTTGAGAGAGAGAGAGAGAGAGATAAAGGGAAAAATGACTCATTGGATTATAGCAAACACGCAAAACATTTCATTACAGACGCAGAGAAGGGTGCAATAGTAGTATAATATATATATATATGTTGGATGATATATCACAGGGAATAAACAACAGGTACATGAGAGTATGACGCATTTTCAGGCGGCACATGTCTTGTTGTGTTCCAAGGAATGGGCATGGAGGCAACGAAGACTGCAGTAGGCCTGTGCTTTGCATTTTGCGCACACCGGCATCCCACGCTTCTCCTTCCCACAGTGGCTGCAGTTGGATCGGGTCGAGCTCCTGCTGCTGCTGCTGCTGCTGCTGCAACTGCTGCTGCTCCTGGTGCTGGGAATGCTTGTCATGGACACAGAGCTCGGACTACGTTGCATGGAGCTGTAGATGTGTTCAGCAGACGTCTGGATCTCTCGGAGGGCAGAAACGATGTGGGGTGGGCAGCAACCGCAGGAGACGGGCGCTTCAATCTCGGTACACTTCCTATAGTATTTCGGATGGCATGCCGCGCCCTTTGCATGGTAGATGATGATCCGGATGGCCCGTCGGAAGCAAGCCTCGGTGCTGTGGTAGTACTCACCCTCCTCGTCCTCCTGCGCCTTGAGGGCCTTGCCGAGGGCCCAGAGCGACTCGTCCGGGTGATCGAGCCGGTTTAGTGTGGACTGAAAGAGTGCCTCGTTACATATCAGATGAGTGTCTTGTACTTCGGTTGGTGATTGAACAAAGGGAAGTGACGAGTCCAGCATCGGAACCCGACGCGAGCGAAGAAGCAAATTAGTGTTAAAATTAAGAATGGAAGGCATTGAGAATAGTAGGACTTAGCAAGTAAAAGCAGATAGAGAAAGAAGAAAAAAGACAGGATTGACCCGACGAGGCTTTCTTTATACCTTTTTTTTTCTTTACTTTACTTTGGCCCAAAACATGTAAGGCTGTAAACACAGAAAAAAAAAGCGCGCGTGGTTTTTCATACCCAATGGGCGTTGAAGAGTAGTGGCTGGATAGACACCAGGTGACCTCACCTGAATCACAGAAGCATTCAACGCGTTTGAATCTGTCCACGTGTACGCAAGTACAGAAATATTTACAATCTTATTACCTGCCGTCCGCTTGGATTCCACCACAGTTCTTTGACAGGTTGCCGCCAATTCTTTTTTCCGTGGTTACTCATGCAGAGCATGCGTGCAAAGGCGACTGAAATTATAACGGGTTTTATGTATGGAAAGAGATGTATCTCTAAGAATATTCATGCAGCAAATTTGCTGGTCTGTGCATACTCCATCTCTTCATTCTCTCGCCCAAAATGACTAAAATTGGACCGGCTGAGGTTGCGGGATTACTAACTTTCTGGTATTTATAGCTATCTTATTTGCGCAACTAGAGATGCTGAACGAGTCAAATTTACATTGTTCCCTCTCCTTTTTACTGAGGATGGTGGGAGACTAACAACCGCATGATTTGTTCAAGGAACTTCCCATGCTTTTTATCCAAGAAAGAAAAGAACCATCGCCAGAAATTGTTGTTACAGATCAAACAAGAAATAAAACCGCAACCTGAGAATGGGGAAACAGAACCTTGGAAATCGTCCATTGAAACATGCACAGACACATACACACACAGTCATCATGGTGCGAGGCTTGAAAACAATTATATCCGTTATCATCCGACAGATATTGTCATGTGTGGTATGGCCACAGAGGAGACTCTATCATAGAAGAGACATTTTTTGTTGGAGGTAGTTACTAAGGTGTTTAAATCAGTTATTAAACCTGTCATAGTATCGATAAATCAAAACTAGTATCTAGCAGCATTTCACACCAGCGGAATCGTCCGAAGTGTCCGTAACAAGGTTCAAACCCCAGGTCGCACAGTCCGAAAAGCGGGTTTAAAAATACAGGGCAAGCGAGAAATTTACGTTGGGGTAAAATGATGGTTCCCTAGACCGGGAAGGATGGATGGTACAACTTCTGCAGGGTCATCGGTGCGAGGATATGGCACAAGGGGGAGTTTGTCTCACCCACACTTTTTGTAATTATATACACACGTCGATGGTTATTTTAATCTTCCAAAAGAGAAAGATAGAGGAAATGAACGCGCACGGGACACGATTTCAGATTGGATAAGCAAGGCACGCCTTGATCGGTTTAGACAGATAACGGTCATGTGACGAAAATAGCTCGAACGGGTCCTTTTCTTGGCCCGGACATTTATTGTGTGTAAAAAAAAAAAGTCTCGACCCACTCTGTCTTTAATGCTGGGAAAAAATAAATGGCTTTGAGCTGTCGCCCATTTCTTTAGCGCTGGATGTTCGAGACCCTGACACGGGCGACACATAATCACCAAGCCTATCGTAAGCAAATTTTCACACCCATGTCTTTATCGCTAGACAACGCAAGATAGGTGTTCATGGGAACTAGTTCGAGCAAAAATTGAAGGAATGTCAATAAAAAAGTTGGTTACATTTTGTCATCACAAAACCTTTTTCTGGTCCTCCCCCGATAAGGACTTTTTTCTTGAGCTTCGACAAGAAAAGCAAACAGGAAGGTGTCGGAAAGATCGCCGTCCATTTGCGTTTGTGTGTGGTATCTGATTGGCCGTTACTCCGTTAGTTGCCGAAGGGCGCCAAAACGATGTTTTATCGACGACACCGCTTGATAAGCCCCCAGGAGTCCCTTTTTCATTGGTTATTAAAGACGCAGAGAATGCAGAAAAAAATATGCGCTCTGCATGTCTGGCCACGGAGAGATTAATCAACGATAATCCATAAGTCCAAAGAAAGGCAAAAAAAGGGGGTTCTGGTTGGGGACAGTTTCGGCAAATGAGAGCCGCCATTTTTTTAGGGTCCGCCCCGGCTTTGGTTTATCGGATTGATACTGTATAAAATTATTTCGCCTCTTTTTCTTTTAGTGTTCCCCAGCTTTCTCCATTTCACCAACCCACAGCGCGCGTCTTCAATGATACAATCGCTCGGCGTCCCTGTCGTCTCGCTATCCGTCCCAAATATCCACAAGTTGAATGCCATCACGAGCGATGATCTCTCCTGCATGTGGACCGGTAAAGATTCCTGCTACCTCTCTTTTATCAGTCCTGATTTCTAACCTCTGTCCGTGTAGTCTTCACCAAATGCAAGGATAATCTTGAGAACGGACGTCGACTAGAGAACATGAGCTGGAGGTTGTGGTATCGAGAGACATTGATCGAAAAGACACAAGACCAGCATGTTCGAACACCCATTCCCATTCAACAGCAGCCAAGCGTCTCAGCACCAGAAGAGGACTACTTTAGTTACGCGTCCTCTGCATCTTCCGCATCCACCTGCTCCAACATCCAGACCCCTCCTTCTCTCAAGCATGTTTCGCCTTCATCCTTCAAACGCATGATCTCTTCCTTAAATACCCCGATTGACCACCACGCCCTCACCTTGCCTGTATCACAACCGTCCGCCCTGGCTGCCTCTGTACCTCCTTGTCCCACCACCGCACAAGTCTCACCAACAATTTCAGTAACTGCGGATCCTCCAACAGCGACTGTCACTGTCGTCGATGCTGCGCCAGAAAAGTTGGGGATGGCCGCACCTGAACCCCCCGCAAAAACGCCAACGACATTTCTTGCTGCTCCAAAACCCATTGCTGCCCGGAGCAGCAAATTCTTTTTATCGGACGACGAAGAGAGCGATAATGATGACTCATTTACTAATGCCTGTGATAATGACGACGGTTTCTGGAGCACAGTTCGTTCGGAAATCGACTGCGCTCGTCAAAAGCCCTCACGGTCAGTTCACCATGGAAATAACAGCATCGAGACCACGGGTGACTTTGCTAAGCGGGCATTGACACCCGCCCCGCTCTCTTGCCGCCGATCATTGCTGACTTCTATGCTCAATGCCAACCCCACAAATCCCATGGCTCGCCCTCGACGAATAGGCCACCGGAAACGACCCTCAAACTCTGCTGAACTCTCACAGAGCTTACGCTACTGTGTCGACTGGGAGCAGCAGCAAAATGCCTTCTTCGACGAGTTTATGGCTCCACCCATAAAAGTTAAAGAACCATCTTTCCAGGCTAACGATCATTGGGAAAATTTCCAAGGATGGTAAACCTCCTCCTTCCTCCTTAAATCCCCCTTTTCTTCTCACTCTACAACTCTAATATATACACATTCTCCCATTCCCCTCCCAAACGCATCCTTATTTGCTTTGTACAGTTCGTTGATTTATATTTGCTTTCTCTTGTATTGTATTATCCCCCATTCATTTCACATAAACACAGAGCCCCAGCTCATATGCTTCTATATATTCAACCACAATCTTGGTGTCGCTTATCTAATGTACACTATACTATATTACCGTATGGTCTTTTTTATTCTATTTATATTTTGAGGCACTTGGATGTTTTTGGGAACTGCCTAATCCTCATTTGCAAATAAGCTAGTGCTACGTTCTTCCTCTCTCTCCCTCCCCGCAGCATCCCCTCCCCCAAAATTGCCAAACACAGTCTAGAATCGCGTCACCCGATCTACATTTCATACTAGTTCCTTTCTTAAACTTTTACCACGTTTCGCACATATGACACTGGGGCCTGTCATTCTCATGGCGGCCGCAATGGCTGACACGTGGGGCATTGGGAAAGAACAGCAATTGCCATGGTTCATCCCAGCTGACTCGGAGTACCTTCACCAACTCATCACACGACGATATCATGGCGCTCATATCCAGGACGACAGTGACTGGCACAATGTTGTTGTCATGGGTCGGCTGTCATGGGAAGCCAAACCTCTTCAGATGACGCCCATGCCTAAATGTTATAACATCATTATTTCACGCAACCCTGATTACAAGTAAAGCGATTAAAGAATGATAAAGGGGTGTTTGTGTGTGTGCGTCGATGTGGGATTGTGGCGGCTGTGGGGGTGGGGGCGAGGGGACGGGGTTGAGGAGAAGGGTGGGGGAGGTAAGAGTGGGTGAGAGGGTTTTCATACTGATAAGCGAAAACCCGCGAGGGGGAAATTTTAGCTGTTTCCAGAAGCATCACTATACCAATGTTGGTCTAGCAACCACTATCCATGAGGCGCTCAGAAAGGCCACCATGCTTGCTGAAGAACGGCAGGGCCGAGTATTTGTGATGGGCGGTGCGCAGATCTATGACCAAACCATGGCACTATGCACCCATATCTTGCTAACACGCGTATATGACGAGGATGGGAAGAAGGTCCAGTGCGACACATTCATGGCACCCGTTGATCCCCTTTTATTTGAGGTGATGCCTCATGAAATGCTCGAGGAATTCGTCGGCCAAACCGTACCTAAGGGAATCCAGTCACACAACGGTCTCAAATATGAGTTTCTGCTGTATACACGCACCAAACAGTAGCCTCGAATCCCAATCGAGGCAGAGACACTATAAAACATTTTATTTTTCGGTTTCTTCTCGTGAGCTGTGTTTTTCGACTTATTTCTAAGGATGAGTCCATGTTTAGCGAGCATGGAAAAGTACGTCTATGCTCGGGTGAGCAGACAAGGCCATAAATGGACTCTTTGCATATCAAAAGAAATGTACGACAATACTGTCTCTGTACGATGTTTTGTTTAAGAGATACCTGTTTCCGTCCTTTCCCATCTTCCCTGTCTTACATTCAGCGCGTTCGTCGCTTTCTGTTCCTTTTGCTCGCGTGCTTTTTCTTCGACGTCAGTACGAGCTGCTTGCCCTTAGCGGGTACGCGTGTCAATTCATCTGTTACACCTGACTTTCTCAGGTGCCTGCCGTGCGTAAAAAAAGAAAAAAAAAATCCCTGAACTCAAAACTCCTCTCTTTTCTTTTCTTCGCCGCCCATCTCCCTTATCCGCGCCTTTTTCTCCAGCTCTCCTCGTTGCCATCCTCTTCCCTCCCTTCCGTCCCTCCCTTCCCTTTCTGCTTCTCTCTTATATTCGCTTTTCTTTTTGCTGAACCCCAGCGATCCTCTTCTACCCTTGCATCGATCCATCTTTACGAGATATTATTGTAACATATTTTTATTTAGTTCCTTCGTACTACTATACTGTTAATTATCTATTTAACTTTCGACAACACTTGTCCCCTCCCCTCCCACTTCAACCAAAAATCCAACCCTCCTATATTAAGAAAAGAATATGTCCAGAGGTATCTATCAAATTAACCTATAGATACCGATTGTTAGTTAACTTTCACCCAACGACGCCCTTTAAGGCTCCGTACTCGAAGCGCGGTTCATTTGCCACCGAGCCGCTAATGCCATCGTCACCCAGGTCGATCCATTGCGTGTATCGACCGATGCCCTGCAAATAATTAATCAATTCCTCGACGAATTCCTCACTTTGCTACTCTCATCAGCACAATCCCTCGATCTTTCACGAATAAAATCGGGCGTCTACGCTTTGCTCCCCACCTCTAATCTCGGCAAAAACGCCATTGTCGAGGCCGAATTGCAGGTCAAGTCATATACCGAGGTTGCAGAAACAATTGATTACGAAGCCTACGAACGGACCCGTTCGCTCGCCACCCTCGACGCCCACATTATCGATCAGCTCAGACAGGGCTGTGTCGACTATTGCACCCTCGCCGAAAAAAACCACCAGATCAATAATCCCACAAGGCGACCCTTATTCTCAGAGAGGATATCTCCCATTGTCACAGTTTATGTCACGAGCATCCTTGAGCACCTTGCAGAATATGTTCTTACTGTATGCATAATTCCATTGTTCGTCAACTAAGATTCGGGGGGCGGTGGTGGAGACGAAAGGGAGAGGTGTTGATGCACTCATCTACATGCGTGTAGGCCGTTGCCATGACTGCTGAGGTCCACAACACTGAATATATCCGGATCAAGGAAGTCTATCAAGCTTTCGTAGATGACGCGCAAATTTGCTCCTTGTTTAATCGCATGGAGCTAAAGACACGATTGGAGGTGAGAAAGCGTGACAGAAAAAAAAAGTGGCATATCTTTTTTATCTTCTTTCATTATTTGAATCAATGAGTAATTAAGAAGCTCATTTATATATAAAGAAACGGACGTCCCATCAACGACAATCACTTCATTATACCCAGCAACAGCAACAAATGGGTGCTCGGCAATCGACTGTGTTACCTATGAATCCTAGAAGTTCGTTTAAAAATCGACAGTACCGAGAATCAGGGCGGATTGATCCGTACTTCGATGCCATCGCCACCAGCACCTCCGATGCCAATGATATGACAGACACTGACTTCGATCATCATCGTCAATCACCACTCCAGCGGCCTATCTCAATCATGACGACCTCCACCAGCACGAATACAATTAGCTCCACGGCGTCTTCAAGTAGCAGTAATGGGCACAAAAAGGGCTTTCGGCTGTTCAAAAAGCGAGATAGTACCGGCAGTAATGGGAATCAGCAGTCGGCAGGCCCTGCTATCGCTGTATATAATCCGGATTCACCCAGTGCGCTCAATTTCGAAGACCTGATCCGCTCAGGGGATACAGTCCGTGTGTCTCTAACTCCCAGTAGACTAAAGTCAATTGAAATCAATGGCCCGGCATTTTCTGAAGAATCGATCGTTGAGTGCGACATTACGCCCTTTGAAAACCCCCGCCAGGCACCCAAACCGCCATCACGTCGACCCACGTCCTTTCCAGACGAACAGCAACATAAACAACAGACCCCCCCACCCATACCCTCCCCGTCGTCTCCACCGACTCCGTCGTCTCCGCAATATCCCGCACGCCGCCAACCGTCGCGTGTTCAACCCATTGAACGTCCCTCGAGTATGGCAGTCAAACGGGCGTCTATGATTGGCACTCATCCAAGGCCATTATCTTTCCATGAAAATGTTCTCATTGCTGGGAATACGCTTGGCACAATAACCGGAGCAGGTGTCAGTGGTATTGTCAAAGACAAAATCCTCAAATTTGAAACTCCTTCGCCAGCGGCTACCCGTCATCTTACATTTATACCGCCGCAACCGCAACCGCAACCGCAACCGCAATCACCCCCACAACCACAACCGCCACAGCGTACCACAGTTACATGTGACGCCAGTGTCCAAACAGAACTGTGCGTGGGGCGGCCTACTCTAAGCAGCAGCAGCAGTAGTAGCAGGAGTAGTACCAGTAGCAGCAATAGAAGAAGGTGCAGTTGTAGAAACAGTGGTGCGGATAGCAACGCAGGCGAACGCGGTGTGATTGTAGGGGATGAGGAGTGGTTTGTAGCAGAAGATGATTGGGAAGACGAACAGACGGTGGCGGAATGGCTCTTGGGCGGTTGAAAGTAGAAATAAAACTATCTCTCACTGTCTCAACATTTTGGCTTACTTGAGAGCAAACGGCGAGAGTGCGCATTTCTCCGCATCGCACGCGACCACTCCAAGCGCTGAGGACCAAACCCGACACCGTCTTTACGAAAATCGACACTATCCCATCTCACCAGCACGTGCACCCACGTCTCCTCTTTCTCCCTTCACATGCAGGCCTTGCATCATAAATCCTTGGGGAAAGAGATCCCTGAGCTGTCGTGCCTTTTTCGTTTATGATGCTGTCGGGAGGGTAAACAGCATCCTTTCTTTGTTTCTGCTGCATATAGCCAAGAGTCCGAGGTTAACGGAGTGGTGCAGATCCTCTCCGTTTAAACCAATTTATTTTCGATCGACTACCACGGATATTTGTGGTAATGCGGACTGTTGCTGAGCCTTGTGTGTGTTTTTTTTTATACCCAACACATAGTTACGTCGGGCAAGGAAGAGGGGGAAGAAGAAAAACAATCAGCAGCTGTGCAGATCAGATGATGGTGCAAGTCGCCTAAGAAAAATCGAGAAAACTCTCGTTTTTTAAAAAAAAAGGAGAAGGGACTCTGATAAGTAAACTAAAGTATACACAGTCATGAAATCCTTCGTATCACTGCTGGATGCTTGTACTGTAGCCTTATCCTTTCAATCGTTTTCCATATATAATGAGCTTCTATCTATGAAGGCCATTGTTCATTTAGATCATTGCGAGTTTGTACCTGATTCATCTTCTAATAAGGGGTGCTGCAAGAGGGAAAAAAAAACACCTAGAATCTCCCTCCCCTCGCTAGTTGGAGGATTGGCTGCATCCTGCAGCTCTTTGCTCACCGATAATGCCTGCCTCTGTGTGACAACTGCGATGCTTTTCCTCTGTTGTCTGTCACACTGATCAGGAATGCTCAAATAAACACGCGTGCGTTGCTTATGGCATCATTCTTGTACAGTGATGCTTTAACAAAAACCACCGCTCAGGCTCCACCAAAGAAAAGTAGGAGTATGATAAACGCTGATAAACTTTATGGGTGTTAAGGCACAATCATCGCATCAAAAGTCAAAAAGAAACTTTGGTGTTTGACGGATGACAATGCTCCTTGTTCGTAATACTGCATTTCTCTCAATCATGAATATCGGCTGATCTTGAAAAACTCACAGCTGATCCAATCATGATCGCCCAGCAGGAAGAAAAGAGCGCGCGCGCGCGCGCGCCAATTAATGTCCATCCTCCTTTCTTTGTCTCCCTCATTCCTTGCGAGACACACCCGCAAAACTCGCACATACTCGATGAACTCATTGTTGCTACCCGCCATTTACCTCGGCGGCTGCATTGCCGCCATGAGTGTATTTTCCTATGTCTATCGCCGAGTGGCAGGTATGCTCTGTACGTGTGATGCAAAGGAAATCATCGTTCATCGGCTTTTTTTTTTCATAAGGTACCAAGTCTGTCGAGCCTTGGTTTGGCGAAAATGTCGAAAAAGAACAATATATTGCTCTGCTTAATTGCGAGAAATCTGTCCCGGAACATCACCTAAAAGCAGCGCTGTTGCGCCGGGCAATGCAGGCCGTGCATCGACTCAAGGAGGTGCAGCAGGAGAAGCCGGCATTGCAGCAGCTGATGCGGATGGGCAGCATTGGCGACGATCTCTGGCGCGATTTCACAGTGGCCGAGCAGGAGGTGGTGCTAGAACTGCAGGATATTGCGCAGGAGGCAAATACGTATAAACCTAACTGGAACCAGACGATTTTCTCGACAGCGGCCCAGATGCTCGAGCACGAACGGCAAAAGATTCTCCGGACCGAGATGGTCGCTTTGCGTGAGGCCGAGGAGAAACGGAGGAAGATCCAAGAAGCAGAAATGGAAAGGGAATCTCGACTAGCCGAGGAAAGGAAGCTTAAGGAAGCAAAGAAAGCTGAGGAGGAACTGTTGAAGATGGAGGAAGATGAAAAGAGAAGGAACCGTGCCACGGCCAAGAGTAAGAAAAAGTAAATCCTCCTCGTCTCGCCCTCCCTCTTTCTCCCCTCCTCTTCTTTTGCTCTCCTGTGTTGTCAATGGCGTATGTACTTGCCCATTTTTTGGAGACTGTCAAAATATCACCTCCCAACAAACCAATTCCCCCCCCCTGAAAAAAAAGCGCAAGAAATGGCTTTCTCCGTTAATTAGAGATAAAACGCAATCTTATTTTTTGCTTTCTACAGAGCACAAACGCCTGCAAAGGAGGAGTCTAACATAAGGAGTTGACGGGAAAGAACACTCCAGAGCCTTAAACTTATGCAAGGAGTCACCAGACGTCTTCCTTAACTGAGAGAGATGTGCCTATTAGTTATTGTCGATGTCTCAGTCTTTATAACGATGGTCCATCCATCCAAAGCCAACGAACTTACTCTTTCTTTCGTTTTTTCCCAACTTTCTCGAAGCAGCATGAATCCAGACGCTTACTTTGCAGTGGGTCCAGATGGACTGGAGGTTGTATCCCAGTTCATTTGCCTGATCTGCCTCACTCTTCTGGCATCGGCCTTGGGATCAAAGACTTCCCGTCAGAAGCTTCGGTCCTTGAACTATGCACGGACTCTAGTTATCATTCTTTATTTTTTCTCATGGGCATTTGCCGCATCGTCTATCATTCTAGTCTCGACAAACAATCGTAAGCGCCATTCCATTTCCTGCTAAAAAAATCCTCTCATACATGTTCCTCCCACATGCTGATCCACTACCTGTTTAATCTAGATAATAGTCTGTCCTGTGCACTTGGCATGTATTCCTGTGATGTGTTCTATGCTGCGACCAAATTCACTATTTATGCGTGGTAATTTTTGTCTGTTCCTCTTGGAGGGTGTATGCATATGCTCAATACATACATAACTTCTACAGGCTCATTGAGCGTGTCCATATGGTTTCAGCAGTGAACACCGCTAGGCTCAAGACATTCCAGTATAAGCTTCTCCTCTGCCTACTGTTGCCCTATATCGTCATTTTCATATTTACGGTAAGAGGCACCATTGCATACACACATCATTACTCCTTTTTGTCCTCACATATATGTATTACGCCACATCCTCGTGCGGTGCATATCCATGCTTATTATATACAAATGCTTCTAGCTCGTTTTCAAGAACATCACCATTGAGGAGGACGGTACTTGCATCATTGGCATCCAGCTGATTGCCAGTGTTCCAGTTTTGATCTATGACATAGTATGCATCTAACTCGGATATAATATTCCAACCATAACTAACAGACTATGTAGCTGTTCAGTAGCTACCTAACCTGGCTTTTTGTCCGGCCTTTGGTAACCAGTTTCAACCTCACCAATACTTCTGGCGGCAAGGCCGTATGGGATAAATCCAGACTCTACAAGCTCACCAGAAGAACGCTAGCTTCTTCCTCGGTCTGCCTCACGGTCACTTTCCTCAACGCCCTGAGTATCGTCATCACCAAAGGTCAACAGAGAGGCCTTGTTTGCCTGACCATGTGCACAATTGATGTGACGGTAAGCTGATGAAAGCACATCACCAAGCATATCTGTTGACTTTAGCGTCTTACCCTAGATCAACGTTATTACTGTCCATTGGGTCACGGCGACGCCTGTTTCCAACGATACCAGGAAAGTAACAGGATATGGTCGTACCGAAGAAGATGCACCTCATCTGTTCTCGGCTCATCACGGTGCTCTTCCCAACGTTATCCACCCCAACCCTCCACAAGGACTTGACTTTGACCAAATAGATATGTATGAGGAACACTCGCAATACTCTGAATTTAACAAACGCACCGGCCCTCCTTAATAATGTACTCCTCCTATTATTCTAAATGCTTTTCTTACTACAACCATGACTTATATATATTATGTTATTTTCCCAGACGTTATTAACTAACTATTAAACAATGATTTATGCTAAAAACTCGGAGAAATGAGGGGATTTGTGTTTGGAGGGGGGGGTTACTATCTAATTTTTGCTCTCTTCAATTTTCCAACAACGTCCACGACAACCCAATGGAACCTGACGCTAGCAAACTAAAAGCAAAACCACGTGTGCACTTTGGATCGCTCGAGCAGAGCGAGATTATCAAACGCGCCAGACTCAGTGAGCCGTCAGCGACGACAGCAGCAACATCGATTGCCGCTGGCGGTATCGATTTGGATGCATTAGGTAAGGATCAAGATGGCGACACACACACATGCACACATACGCGTGCATGTTAATGTGTACTTATTGTGCATGCTGTATGCTTGTGTATGTGTTGATGGTACATTCACCTATTGATGCGAAAGCTGACATGGACTTAAAAATATCCTAGTCGATGCAACCGATCTTTCTGATCCAGCATTGCGTGCACGTCAGGCCGATCGCGAGATCCTAGAGGAATTCGAACGGCGGAAACGTGCACGTAACCTTGCTGTGCCCACCGATGATGCACGCGTTCGTCAGCGATTGAGGGAACTTGGCGAGCCACAATGCTTGTTTGCCGAAGGCGTGAGTTGCGATGGATGAAGACTTTCCTTCCCGATGAGTGATGCGGCTATGAACTGACAGACTGAATACCTTATAATAGCCTGAAGATCGACGTGAACGTTTGCGATACTTGCTGTCGCTCCAAAGCACCACAGAAACTGCCGGAACACCCGCATCCGAATCCGAATCCGGCGAAGAAGAGGAGGTATGCTGTGTATATATAGAGTCTATGCGGCAAACTACCTTCTCCAGAGAAAATATTCATTCGATTTGTTCTGTTTCTTCTAGGTAGAAGAGGAGTTCTTTACGCCCGGTTCACAGGAGCTATTGGAGGCTCGGCGATGGATTACTTCGTATTCATTACCACGGTAGGAGAAAGTGAAGACATAAAAAGAGCGACGAGGGATCATTAAGGCGTCCGTGTATCTGCAGGGCAAAGAAACGGATAGAAAAGCAAAAGGCAGAGGCCGAAATACCGTTACCACAACTCAAGGCGGGACGTAAAGAAGTTCATGCTAGACTTAAGGTAGTGATCTTTATCAATAAGAAACTAGGTCTTTTGTACCTAACTGGAAGGCAACGCCACGCCCAAGAATTACACAAATTGGGCGTCCCAGATCGCAGACGAACGTCCAGTGGCTCAGGTCGCCTTTTCTCCTGACTCATCGATGCTGGTGACTGGTGCCTGGTCAGGCGTTTGTCGATTGTGGTCCGTCCCACGATGCGAATCGCTTCTGACGTTCAAGGGCCACACAGATCGTATTGGCGGTATTGCATTTCATCCAGAAGCGACAAAGTCTCTTGAGAAGAATGTCATGAATTTTGCCACAGGCAGTGCAGATACACTCATTCATCTCTGGAGCCTTGACAAGTAAGGACTTTGTACGAACATTACGCTATATATTGACGCTTATACATCACCATCCTTAGGGACACTCCTCTGGCGACATTGAGGGGCCATTTGCGACGTGTATCGCGGATTGCTTTCCATCCCTCTGGACGGTTTCTTGGCAGTGCAGGCTTTGATGGCACGTGGCGTCTTTGGGACGTTCAGACATCTACAGAACTGCTCCTCCAGGAAGGCCATAGCAAGGAAGTCTATACAGTGGCGTTCCAAGGCGATGGCAGTCTCGTGGCCTCTGGGTGAGTAAACGACAAGAATATGAGATGAATGCAGATATTTACCGGATAAGCAAAGTGGTCTAGACTGTGTAGGACGTGTATGGGACACGCGAACAGGTCGAGCTACTATGGCGCTGGAAGGTCATGTCAAAGACATCCTCGGTCTGGACTGGGCTCCGAATGGGTAATAGACGGAGAAGATGAGATGAATCCGACTTAACAGTGGGTCCAATAGATACCAGCTTGCGTCTGCAAGTGCCGATAATACCGTTAAGATCTGGGATATGCGGACATTGCGCAATGTATACACGATACCAGCCCATCAATCATTGGTGGCGGATGTGAAGTACAATAAGGGGCCTGAAAGGGAGGAAGGATTCTATCTCAGTTCGGTCGGCTATGATGGCTGTGTCAAGATCTGGTCAGGTGACGATTTCCGACTGATCAAGAGTCTAGAAGGCCATGAAAGCAAGGTGATGGGTGTGGATTTATCGGATGGTAAGTCACGAAAGAGAAAGAGAGAGATAAAGACAGGTGCAACTAACACCATTCTTCACATAGACGGTCGATACATTGCATCATGTGGATATGACCGTACATTCAAGATCTGGGCAGATGAAAATATGGTTCTGTAAAAAGGGGAAACCCCAATCTTTCCTCTCTATTTCTTATTACTCAAAGAATAAATAAGCGCTTGTATACAATCCACGCCATATTTTCGCCCTGGATGTCATTATGGCTTCCCCTAAATCTGTTTATCTAGATGACTATCAACGTTGTATGCCCTTTGCTAGCTTCAGATGCCGAGGACGAAATGCATCCCCTTCCACTTACTCCCCCTCCCCGGGGGCGCAGGAGATAAATAAAACGACGCTGGTATCCATAGCTCATACACATCGAACGTCGTCGTTCAATCCCTTGTACTTTCAGATAGAAGCAACAATTTGCGATGAGCGGATCGCTTACCGACCAGTATGGTATCTGGAGCCAATCAGCCCCCTCTGTGCACATCTCTCTCTTTTTAAGAAAAAAAAACAACAACATGAGCAATGTGTAGAGCAGCATTAGCACTCCTGACCACCCTCAAGTTTGGGGGTGAGGGTGCGAGAAAGGAGCTTTTCAGGACCGGGAAAGATAACGCAAACCTGGACAGACAGTTTGGACCAAGATGGATATGAATGGGTGTGACAGGGGGTATGTTAAGACCACTGTATTCTGGCCTTTTATAGGTCTTTCTAGACGTTTCAGAAGATGGCGAGATAATCCGTGCAGTTGATAGCCAGTGCACACATGAAATCGAGATGGTATCGAGCAAGCGCGTGTTCAATGAAGGAGCACACGGGGCAACTACGGATGTAGTTTGGGCAATGTAAAACAAAACGAGGCAAGCTTCATTGGTTGAGACAGAAAAAAAAAGGGGGGGTGGGTTTTGTGTGCGCTGAAGGATGTTTCTCTCTATCTCCATCAGTGTTATTAAAAGCAGGGGCGATCTATGTAGTGTATACTTCGCAGCTCTTGTTCAACTCCACTAGAGATGCTCGAACAACCACTTATAAGAGCGAGTTGTTCGTCACCAACGCATCCATTAACCTGAGCAGGTCACTACCAGCAATGTCGTTTCCTTTTGATAGCTTGACAAAGTTCTGGAAAAGAAGAATGAGGGTTGGATTGCCAAGTGTTTTGATGTGTTTTGCGCATTGTTCCCACGTCACAGTAGGCTTTGATGTTACAGCAACGGCGTTCTTCAGACTGGTAGTACTACCAGTGGTGGCGGCCGCCGCCGCCGAAGAACAAGTTGATGATGATGCCTTCTCGACGACAAACGTACAGAACATGGCAAGGAGTACGAGCTGGGCAAGTTTAGGGCGGATGCCGGTCGGCCAGAGGTCGATGGATCGTGCCGCTTCAAGGAGCTGGGTTGATACAGAGAGGCGGATGGTGGGGTTCCCGACAAGACGTATCGCGAGTCGGATGAGATCATCCGCCGGGGTCGGATGGATGCACTGGCGCATGTAAGTACGAAGGAGCACACCTTGGCTCTTGATAAGGAGCTTGTATGCATCCAGATCCGCAGCTGCCATGCGGCCTGCAAAGCGTGGATCGATAGCGATCTGCTCGAGGAGAACGGTGGCTGGATCGAGCCCGCTACCCATCCGATGGGGCTGGTCACTGTCATCAAGCATAAGAAAGGACGCGTCCAAATGAGTGGTGGCAAGGTAGGCCATACTCTGAGCAACAATATGTGGCATGGCGTATTTGATCCCAAACGTAAGGTGCACGAACGGCTGTAGTCGGCCCCCGATGGACGCAGAAAGTGGCCCGCGGATGAAGAACGCGTCCACCACCGCGTCGATACCATACATCGCAACTTGGCCGCTGAAAAACGTGAGGTAGGCCTGGTAGTAGCTGCGGAACAAATGAACAAATGGGTGGATACATAATTCACCCTCCACCTCAGACTTACCTTGCGTCGCCGAGCTGGGACTGCCATGTGTCGATTGTGATCGATGCCTGATTTTGTGCGCTGTGCAGCGCAAATGGTATTAAAGTCGGGAAAGCATTGCAGTAGCCTCGGAAAAGCTCGTCCTGAGAGGCTGAGGTAAACACGTGAGATGTTCTGTTCAATGGAGCATTCCCCACCCCCCGACGATGGTGTTCATTTACCGCCTAATTCATGAAGTGCTACTAAAACACGCGCAAGGACATGAGGCTGGTCTCGATATTGGATATGAAAAACATGGTGATGGTCGCTGATAAATTTATCAAGTAGTCTGTGCATAGCTGTCTGATCATGTTTACGAATACTATCGATCTTGTTCGTTGACCACCAGTCCTTTAGAAAAGCGCATGTCCACGCAGTGGAAGTAGAGGCTGTCATGTAAAAAAAAATGGATCAAGCAGAAAGTGATGGAGATATGGGAGATTTTATATATAAAAAAAAATAGCAGAAAGGGGATTCTGGCCATCAGCAGGGCTCGTGTATTATCCACTATTTCATTTCCCATCGCTTCTCTTTCTGCTTCTGATGCTTATCTTTGGGTTTTGGTAAGGACTAAATAAAAAAAGGAAGGGGTATGCGCACATTGAGAACCTTAAAGATCCTCGGTGAATTAATCCCCAACCCTTGGATGCATCATGTGGACGAAATTATTGGACAGAAAAAGGTGATGACAGCGCATGGCATAATGTATTATGTAGAGATAGCGGGAGAGAAATAAATAAGTCATAAGCTGAAACACATAGTGAAGGGTAAAAAGGGAGAACAAGGGAGAACAAGAATACATTTTTTGAAATCATCGACGATCGTTATTGCCCATCACTACAAGGCTCTTCTAAAGACCAAACCTGTGCTCCGCTGTTGGGTTCTTCTCCATATGTCCACCATCTGGCATACCAGATCTTCCCCTGGTAATGAACACGTGTTCCGCCTACATATGTTGTTGTGGCTGACCAATTTTGGTACTGAGAGCACGAGGTGGAAGGCCGAACTACATCACCCGGTGTTATGGTAGTTGTAGCCTCAAAAACAGTCTTCGTCCTGTAGACTGTTGTTTCTGCTGATACGGTTCTCATGACTGTCTCATTCATTGTGCTGATCACAGTCCTGGTAACAGTAGCTTCCATGGCTCCCGTCGCGCTCGCCACTGGCGGCCAGACCCCTGATCCCATGGGAAGAGCAATGTGATATGCACTGCTGCTCTCATCTACATCCATGCCAACGCTGGCTGTAGGACTACTGACCATCTCAGTCACGTTGTTCGTGCAGGCACTCACTAATAAGGATATAAAAGCAGATCAAGACATATACACAGGTTTACACCGCAATATCCTGCATGTACCTGGCATCCAGTCACTAGTGGGGCTTGATGTGGGTTCGCTGCTTGCTGACCATAGCGCCTGCCATCGTGTCATGAACGAATGAGGGCTACAAGAATTTTCCGGGAAGCCGTTTATTATCCACATACCTCCCATATGTACCTTGAAAGTTATAGAAAGAATAAATTGTAATTGTTAAGGCCGAAATGTTAGTAGGCTTAGGGGAAGAGGCGATTTGCCATCCTATTTCGCTGATCCCATCTCAAACCTTACCCACTGTATTATATTTAGAGACGGGGTCAGAGGTGACAATTAGATACAATTTATATCGACAAGGCACAGAGCTTAAGAGAGTTTTGCTTACTTGTGTGAAACCTGATTACCCGCTGTATAGAGGCGACCGGATGGGTCCCAGCTGGGTGCCGAACACGGTTGAAAAAGAAAAGACGATTTGTGCTGGCAATTACCCATAGCTGTCTTGATACCTAAATCCATTCGCCCGTTGGCAACTGCCTGTGATGTGTCTATGTTGAAACAAGGTGTTAAGTCGTTGTTGTTGGCAATGGAAAGGACAAAACTTGAGGCCATTACCCCAGAACATAACACCACCAAAGCTAGGAAATGCCTGGCGGGTTTCCAGGGCGATTTTTTTCAATGTAGCCAACGGTACATATCCGCTGCCGGCTGCAGAGCTACTGGCTGGAGCACCGATGTATACCTTGACATTTTTGTTAGGCGATATATTCCGCGCCCAATAGTCCCATTGTCCAAAGTTCCATCGGTTCGCTCGGCCATATGATGGGAGGCCGCAGGGATTATTATCTAGTCAACAGATTAATTTTGAATGGTGGAAAAAAATGAAACTGTTTTTACGCACAGAACTGGACAAACACTGCATCGAGAGGAAACGCGTTAAGAGTAGCTTGAAGATTTTCATCAGGATAAATGCACTGAGGTGCCGCAGTGATGTAGAACTTCTTATTCGCTTTGTCAAAGTATGATCGGAGCTTGCGAAGGAATGCAGGATAGTCTACGAGCCAAAATGAATCGTTGAGTCTTCACTCTCGTTCCCATTACTTTTCTTTGCTTACGTGCTGCACCACCGCCTTCAATATCGAGATCAATGCTGTAAAAAAATGTATTGTGAAGGTAAGAGAAGACGATGGAAAACAAAAAAACCGGATTTTATGCCTTTTTTCTTACCCATCCAAAACAGCATTTCCAAAAGGGCGGGTATTAGAGGATCCTCCCAAAAAGTCATTCCAGACAGTGTCTGCGAACGAAAGAGCTTGGTCCTCTGTTTTGAACCCAACACCACCCGTCGCACCTCCGAGTGATATGGTGATGGCCTTCCCGCGTGCCTGGCAATATTTGATGTCATCTTGGACAACCGATGTACAATTGGCAAGAGCTGTTCCTGGAAATACACCGTTATCAACAGAGTTGCAAAACTATACGTGCGCAATGTCAGAACGGTGTTGCTTCGAGGGGAAAAGCATATGATATACATTGGCCAGGTTGATCTCAGGTTTTCCTCCTTTGCTGAAGAAAGTTGTCAGGAACGAGATTGGGAACATGTCGATCGCGTTGTCGTCACAATAATGGCGCAAAGGTTGTTGCCACATGTTCTTATCTGCTGGGTGAGCAGCACCATATGAATTTTGACCCCAATCTATATTACGAGGAGGATGAGTCTTGTTAATCTCTCACCGGTTTCTGCAGACAAAGTGAGCAATGCGTTACATGTCACCACGTTATTATTGCATGTATCCTACATAGACGAATGCACACGTGAGCTTTTTGGAGAACATATCATAAAAAGAGGAAATAGACGGCCTCTTCGCTGGTACTAACCTCAAAAGCAACGGCAGAGCCGAGCAAGGCGAGGGCGAGAAGCCACTGATGGAGCATTTTTTTTGGAGGGCTGTATAGGCACGCGCTGCGCGAACGAGTATACGAAAAATATGACTTAGATGGATGATCGCACTAACGCAACAGAAGAATGGTCGTATGCATGAAGTAAACGGCTATATATATAGTTATATATATTTTATATATATATACTCTCTCTCAGCAATGATCGATCCTCATCTCGACTAGAGTCATTTCAATATTTCTACTGCAAACCTTCATTCTTCAAGTTGATGTGCATAGGCCATTCATCCCCTTAACGCGCCCTTGCAGTAAAGAGAAAAAATTTCCGAACTATAGTATTATTTCGTGTCAATTATGCAACCCGGGAATTATCACACCGTCGGGATTTCTAAACACTCTATTGTCGTTAGAACTACCCTGAAGAATTACAGAAAATGGGAAGGACATCTATATTTTCAAAAAGGGCAGTCACTTCTTACTCGGGAAAAAAAATATCTATACGTAAAAGGTACTGTATTGTTGTCCCACAGCATCACCCCGAAAGGGGCATCCTCTTTTCTATTTGAGGTTGGTCAGAACATTCCACCAAAATTCACAGGTTCGGAGCGTGGCTTCCGGCCGACCGGAATTGCCATTTCTAAAATGCGTTCATTTTACGCAGGGGGATTAATATGGATATGTCGGCTGTGTAGGATCCATGGGCTGTCTGATAGCAAAACCGGGCTCTGCCAGAGGTAAAAGAAAAAAAAGGGACCAAAACAAAGGCTTCTTCGTCCCGGTTGTCTGTTTCAGAAGCCCGCTCATGTGCTTTGCACAAACTTTAAATGCTGGCACGTTATGTATCAGGAAGCCGTGAGCTGAGCCGGACCTAATTGTTATGCAGTACACTAACAGTTGGCGTAAACCAATGCTAAATAATACAACAGCATCCTGGATTGAGGTGACGGATTCTGCACATCTCCAGTCGAGATCGTGTAGAAGCTCACTGATTTTCTGTTTATAAATAATCGAATGTTCCTGGTTTGCTCGGAAAGGAACAGTGTTTATATCTTTCCCGGTATTTCAACTGAGGATGTGCTTGATGGCGAAGGCTTGTACAGGGTCCTGTTTATTTTAAGATCATTGTCGCACAAGTCCAGAACAGCTTCTGTAGGAACAATAGCCAATGTTCAAAGACGGCCCCAGCCCTGGCACACGAGCTATCCAAGATCCCACCTTATTGTTTGGATCTTTTAATATATTTTTAGCAAGATCTCCCGTTTCGTTATTGTAATACGATGCAAATAACAACGGACTCTTCTTTTCTTCGTCGTTTCTTCTCAACTTGTTTCAATCACATCTCCTTCGACAAGCAATGCAATCAACACAAGGATTCATATATTTCTTGAGGGTCGTTTGGATCATTGCTTTTTTTCATGGCGAGTTTTTCACCTATTGGATATCAGCACGGCGGTGCGCGCCATGGCCGAACGGGAACACCCCAAATTCACCCAGCTTTCAACAGCGCGTAAGCCTGACATATCGTCTCGACAGGATCACGACCAGAGCATTAATAGTTTTTTATTTTATTTTTTTGGCTCGCTTCTGTTCCCAAAGGGCCTCGATCGTTTATTGCTCATAAGCGATCCACGAATGACAAATGCTTACTCCTATGACAGTCCAGGATTCCTACTCCCAATTGCTGAATTCTACAATGATCTTTACATGGATCGCAACTATCGACATCTCGATCATGCGCTAGACCCTCATGGCACAGTGTTTTTAGGCGATTTAATAGAAGGCGGGCGCATGTGGGATGATGAAGGGTACGTCAACGGCGCGCGTGGCAGGAGTTCCTTTTTTTGCACTCTGACATTCTATTTATGATCATCCCGAAATAAGCAGATGGAAGAGGCAAGCTACCCGGTTCCGGCACCTGTTCCGATCGGCAAAGTCCCAGTTTTTTATCGCCGGAAACCATGACATTGGTTATGGTGACGGTATCAAGGCCCACGTCCTTGACCGCTTCCAGTCCAAATTTGGTCCAACGTCGTATACTATCGAAACCAACCACTACTCAATCGTCGTCCTCGACACCCTGTCGCTTGCCTCCACTTATTTTAATACCAGCAGTAAGCAGCAGGCTCTTGAGCAGCTTTTGGCTCCCCCAACCCGCCCCGCCACTACGCTGCTCATGACCCATGTGCCGCTCTACAGACCGCCCGGCACCTTTTGTAACGACGGTAGAAACGACGAAATTACCCAGGATAAAGGACGCCAGTATAAGACCCTGGTCGATGAGCAGTGGACTAGTGAGATTCTGAACCGGATTAAACCTTCCGCCGTCTTCTCCGGCGACCATCAAAAGTATTGCCTCATCCACCATCACGAACATGGCGGCATCCCCGAAATCACTGTCCCGACATTCAGCATGGCGCAAGGACAGCGATATCCCGGCGTCGTGCTCCTCGACCTTGAGAGCGAATCATTTTCAACTAAAGTATGCTGGTTGTCCGACCAGACGGCCATCTTGTTTGGATATGGATACCTTTCCCTGGCTACGCTGGCGGCGCTTGGGGTGTTTCATGGCTGTCATCTGCTTAAAAACCAGGACGTTGTCATAAACAAACCAACAAAGCTAGATAGCAATGTTCACGAGGACAACGACTGGCGGTTGGTCAGCCAAGAAAAATCAGCACCAGTGGTTATTATGGTGACGCCGCACGAGCAAGAGGACATAGAAAAGGAGCAACGGATATCACCCTTACGACAGTGGCTAAAAGCTGTTGGACACAGTTTTTCTGAAGTGGCGTCCGTCTGCCTTATTGTGTATATAGTGTGCTTAATTTGTGTATAAATATATTATTATCAGGACAAATTCAAGAGGCAAAGTGAATGATCGAGAGAGTGAGAAAGAGGGAGAGGGTACGAGAGTGAATGAGTGTGCGTGGGTGCGTGCGTGGGTGCGTGCAAATGATATTTTCCTTTTAGCCCCCCAACCCCCCTATGACCGATTCGTCCATCATCTCATCTTTTAACATTGAATGGCTCCCATGTCTGCATTTAATAGGGGGAGCGATGCATTGTCTGCATCTGAAGGGTTTACGTGCGGTACTACTCTGCCTCAGCTTTACAGTTCGTCGGGGGCTGCTTCTCTGAATCTTCAGCGGCCGACACGCAACGCTTCACCTGCACCTCCGCAAGTTTCGTCTCCATCGGTCGGAGGAAACTATCCCTTTACCATGTACTCCAACAATTCCTTTGCAAGGTATCCCGTGTCACTGGGTACTTTGAAACAACCTGGACAACAGCCTCAGCAGCCTCAACAACAACCCCAGCAGCTCACACCTCAGCAACAACATCAACAACAGCCGTCAAATACGCTTGCCAATCCGACGATGCATGCGTCATCCGACATTTCGACATTTTCGGGTAACACGTCGTCCCATGTCGTCCGTCAGCTCTCGTATGCGCAAATTTCACGCCAATCTTCGTCGCCTCATCACCATGCTCGAACAGCCGCTGCGATGGCACGCAACACTCCTGTTTCGTCTGCAGTGACAATCACTGATCCAAACAATCCGCACAAGACCTTCAATGGATTGATTGGCAAAGTGGCTGGTAATGGTGACAACGAGCACACCAGAATGGGCGCGAAACCACCAACGACAGCAGCAATGGATGCGACGAGCGCTGCACAGACATGGACTACGCTCGATATGGGCGGGCTTGGACTGAAGAATATATCTGCGGCCGTCTGCGACTATCAGTTTTTGACAGTGCTTTACCTGAACCACAATAACCTGACTTACCTTCCATCAGCTATGTCCAAGCTTGTAAACCTAAGGACGCTGGATGTTTCCGGAAATAAGCTTACGTCGATCCCCGGTGAACTCGGTATGCTCGTCCAACTTCGTGAGCTCCTGCTTTTTGACAACAATCTTGTCACGTTGCCGTTTGAACTTGGATCGCTCTATCAGCTCGAAACGCTGGGTCTTGAAGGAAATCCCATTCACCAAGATATCAAGGATATTCTTATCAAGGACGGATCCGCAGCAGTTATCCAGTCACTACGCGAAAATGCCCCAGGTAGCGTTTATATACGCGCGTGTGGGTGAGGATACGCATATTTATAAAAACAACTTATTCCTTGTAGTCGGGATGCCTCCACCGCAGCGCGAATGGATCACCATTGAGTCAAGCGGATTAGATGACGATGAATGTAAGTTTCGCAGCTGCTTTTGATCTACAGCAGCCAACTGACGTTTTTCATTAGCCAAATTCACCGTGCTTTGCTATAACATCTTGTGCCAAAAATATGCGACCAGCCAAGCCTACGGATATACACCCTCTTGGGCACTCGACTGGGAATATCGCAAGGAGCTCATCATGACCGAGATTTTAGGATGGGACGCAGATATCGTGTGTTTGCAGGTAAAACGGGAGAATGTATAGGTGAAAGCATGGTTTTATGAACGCAAGTGATGGTATACAGGAATTGAGCCTTGATCAGTACGAGGATGTCTTTCGGGAAGAGTTCCGAGAACGAGGAGATTATGACAGCGTCTTTTATCCAAAGTCCCGCGCAAAGACCATGTCTGGCAAAGAGCGAGGCCAAGTGGATGGTTCTGCCATTTTCTTCAAGGCATCACGGTAAGATAGGGAGTGGTCATATCGTGGAACACAAGCTTATCGATCAGATGCATAGATTCCAACTTCTTGAGGTTGCGGTGCTGGAGTACAACCAAAAGGCACTGCAGAGAGCCGACTTCAAGAAGTGTGCAGATATTTATAACCGCGTCATGACCAAAGACAACATCGGCGTCCTTGCGATGCTCGAGAACAAGGAGACTCTGGAGCGTGTATTGGTGGCGACATCGCACATTCATTGGGATCCGACCTTTGCAGACGTCAAGCTTGTACAGGTTGGCATGTTGATGGATGAGATTGACAAGTTTGCAACTAGGCATTTGCAACCTCCCGCGTCATCTCCCAATGGCGCGGTGTATACGTCGACGTCCAAGTTGCCTACAATCATTGCTGGAGATTTCAACTCGGAGCCCGAGTCGGGTGTGTATGAATTCTTGTCGAAGGGTGTCATTAAGGAGCGACACGATGATTTTGGCGATTACATCTACGGTGACTATACCACTGAGGGTCTTTCGCACAAGCTTTCTTTGAAGAGTGCCTATGCATCCATCGGCGAGCTGCCTTTTACGAATTACACGCCCGGATTTAAAGGTGTTCTGGATTATATCTGGGTCACCACAAATACCCTTGATGTCATTTCTCTTCTCGGTGCCATCGACAAGGATTACTTGAATAGGGTTGTCGGCTTCCCAAATGCTCATTTTCCTTCCGAGTAAGCACAGGCATTCTAAGGAAAGAACTAGAGACTCATATCCATTACTCTTTGGTTCTAGTCACATTCCCATTATTGTTGAAGTCAAGTCGAAACAGTCGCGGACAGATACGAAAGCAGCAGACGATAACCGTCGGCATAAAGCAAGTGATAGATAGATACTTATTAGCTATTAATTATTCTCGCTCTCTCTTTATCTCTCTTTTCGATCACTCGCCCATCTGTCCACCTGTACGCTTGGCTTCCTGCCTGCCCCTCACCTACTTTCATGTCTACCGCTCCCCTTCTCTCTTCCTCCTATCGCCTCTTTTTATTTCCTTTTGTTTTTCGTTTTTCTTTGCATTGCCTTCTAGTACATAACTCTTTTCTGACTGCTTGGGGTAATTGTTTGTTGATTTCACTGTAAATGAATTTTCTCTCTCCTCCGTTGGTTTCCCGTTGGTTTCGGGACCGCGCAATAACCATGACTATGGATTAGGTGAGACGGACAGATGCACACACACACACACACACAGAGAGAGAGAGAGAGCTAGCTCTTATATACGGTTTTATTGGTGGAGATGAGGACCGTCAGTGACGCCCTTTTCAATCCATCGATCATGAATATGTACAAGGTCTGGGATGATCTTGCTCTCGATCTCGATGCCTTTGTCGATTTCGTCGGACGTTAAAGAGAGATCTTTCTCGGCATTCTTCGTGATCATGGTCACCCTCTGTTTACGGGTCTTGAGCATATTCCCAATGACAACCTGATGGCCATATAGATTGAGAGCTTGGCGAGCTTTAGGAACCAGCAATGATGTGTCCGTTTCGAGCTATACATTTTTTTACATGTCAAAAAGAGAAAAGTTTGCCTTGGCGATCCACGTGCCTTTCGATTACCTTAAAGGAAACAATGAACCCGCTTTGTGCCCAATTAGACACCAATGGCTTCAAGAATTTTGGAACCTGATCCAATGAAAGTGTCAGTGCGCCCTTGCGCGACTGGATCTTGTGTTCCGCCTAATCATTGACGTCGATCGCAATGGACACAGTAATACAACATGAGCCATCTACCGATGATTTGCGTCTGCGTATCTCTCAAACACTTGCCATTTTCTGCGAAGGGATGAAAAAGTCGCTCACAGCGGCGGCGAGATAATACATGGCCTTATTACCAAGACGCGCCAAAATCAGTGAGCCGCTCTGAAGTTTAAACAGGTAATCAGAGAGCGTCACGAACTCGGCAAGTAGAAGCCTGTTCTCATCCTTGGACCTGCGGTATTTGCTGGTGTTTTTGTATATGTCGGGCGCAGTGGCCGAATCCACTGAGACGAGTTTCCAACTGTCAATGTGTGCATGTGTAACAAGAGATCGATGCTCATTCCCGCACACACGCACATCCTGTTTTATTTACCTGACACGGACCCGTCCGCGTTGAGCACCATGTAATCTAGAAAATTGCGCGTGGGATTGTGTGTATAGTGCCGGTGAAAAGGCTGTAGGCTGAATTGGCGGTGAAGAAACACTACTGCGTAGCCTGCTTCTAAGAAGTACTCGGCGGATGCTGCTCCGCGCGTGCCTGCGCTGAAGTTGTCGATAAACCGAACTGTCTGATTCTCTAGAGGCACCGTAGTGCCACCACTCTAATGGATTACAGCGAATGGTGTGGGGTGAGACGTGCCATGCGGCGAATATAAATCATACATGTTACTCACACTGATCAACACTACACGGGTTCCGGCCCGTTGGTGAAAACTGACAAATGCGGAGAGCTCAGCTTCGAATTGGGCAAGATTAGCAGGGGGCTTATTGGTACGGAAGTAGACATCAGGGTCAATAACGCCTTGGCCGTTATCAAGAATTTGTTCTGCACCAGACGCCGACATGAGGTAATCAGAAATAACGTCCTTGTTCATGATGAGCCAACTCGTCTTAAATAGGGTTTCTTTTGGCGGAGCCTTATTTTGATGCTGAAGAGCGGGAAAACCCCGCATGATAAAAGGTATATAAACCGTTTGCAAAATTGCATCGGATCATCAGGACAAGAATGCCGATCACGAAAACAAAAGTCGGGTCTTGCCCAGAGATCTTTAGGCATGATAATAAAGCAAATGTCGCATGCGATGCGAAAAATGATAAAACTTGATATCGACTTGCTTTTTATTCGAATCTATCTGTCCTTTGTAGATTGACCAATGCACCCGCGCTTAATGAGTCATGGAAGAGAAATAAAGAAGGATACAGCTCCCATCGATGAGGCCACGATTTGGCTGTCTCTCATTACCTGTGCTTGTCCCTGTCGTCGCTCCGCCGTCGATCGCACCCTGAGGTGTTGTTTGCTTGCGTCCCCCCCCGGCGCTCACCCGGCATAACTGCCGCTGGTCCGCCTTCAAGACTCAGGCGTCATCACCGACGCATCCAACTACCGCTTGCTTCGTGTCAGCCATTGTGCCCCTAGTATGGCCCAGCCGTTGTGTCTGAATGCTCTTGCCGCTGCTTTTGGTGTTGCCGGTTCTTGCTCCTGGCGCTGCTCCTGGCGCACCACCAATCTTTCGCCATGGTTATCGCACACATAGGGGTAACCCCATATGTTCTACTGAAAGATCCATAACGCGGATATACACTTCCCTCGTCCACGTCGTGGTTCAAAGAATCAGACACTGTAGGTTACCCGCCTTCAATGATATGACGCAGACTATCTTTACAATAGAAACAGGATGGTTTCCGTGTCTTCTCTTCTCAGATAATCAATGGCTGTACTCTGTTAAGTTGAAACCAGATAACTCGTACCCAATTGTTGCCTTTGTATTTTTTCTTTGATCACCCATAAGACATGGATGGGAAAATAATCCAAAAGATCAAGATACGTAACATACAGAAGGTTTAATCGTCAGGTTGGTATGCGTTCGAAAGACAACGAAAGTTTTCCCTTAGCAGCGCGATAATCTTCTGGGAAATGGTGTCAGGAAGGATGAAGTTATCGAAGCAGACAATGTCGAAATCATTGTGCTGCTTCCGCTCTCGGTATAGTTCGTCCCCTTGCTGAGCAACGAATCCGCAGAAACTTGGATTCAGTACTGCTGAAAATTCTCATGGTAAGAGCACCTCACTTTTTTTGTCTCTATCAAATCCACTAGATCTTCCGAGACGCAGATCCAGGATTTGCAGAGTTGATCATCCTCGTCTTTAACGATGTTTCGGCCTTTGTTTATGGATTGGCTTGGGGAGGTTCAGCAAGCGATTCAGTGTCGGACATGACATGAGGATGTGGATTAAACGACATTATAGAAACCAAGGGTGCAGGATTCGAGTCTTTTAGACGTGAGCTGATGACCATTTCCTTTCCACATATCCTCCAGCTTGTATCTCTGTGACATTTTCAACAGATGAGATGTAAACACAGGCTGGTTCTTGGTATTGTGTTTATTGCAAATTTTATCATGGATTCACAATCTTCGACTTTTGAAATTTAAGGTGCTGTTCTCATCGATATCATCCCCGCTATCATTCTTGCGTCCCTTGCCAATTGCCGAATTTGACAACGGTTGTGCTAAGAGTAGGCTTTTCTTCTCGAAGACGGGTAGTGGCTATTGTCGGACATGTTGTTCATGCAAACTAGTTCTTCACAGTGCATGCTTCAACTTGATGCTGAAGAAAATATGGTCGAGCAACAATTTCGTAATGTTGGTTCGGTCTTGAAGCACCATACCGTCAATAGGCATCGTGATGAGGTTTATAGACACCTTATTCAGGATTCTTTTGCAGAAGGGTCATGGTAAAGGGGAGTTCCTATGCCGCGTTCGAGTGAACCAGCAGCCTCTTTTGCGTACCATTGGCATGATTCATCGTCCGAAGCTGGGCGCCGCTCTTCGGTCTGGCTTATAGGGGATGCAAAAAGCCTTTGCCGCTGTATACGAGCTTAAGCATGCCTTCTCTGCGGATGCACTGGATGAGTACGTCCGAATTGGAGAGAACACCACTCGAGAATCCTTGAAGAACTTGTGCCGCGCAGGAAATGCGGTTCACGAGGTCTAGGACTGAAGGCATCCGAACGAGCAGGATGTTAAACGCCTAACGGCGATTGAAGAGAAGCGTAAATTCCCGGGCATGCTAGGACCTATTGCTTGCTTGCACTGGACTTGGAAGAGTTCAGCCTTAGCACGGTAGTGGCAATTAGCGCAAAAGGAACATTTGTCCGCCACCTGCAGATCTGGCATCAAGGTGTGTGACCGTTCCACGGTGTTCATCGAGCGTCCGCAAGGTATATAGTAGTCCCCTGCGGGCTTCACGGTCACTAATTATCAATGCAGTACGGGCCGCTATCTTGCGGATGGTACATATCCCAATTATACAATAAAACACTATGTTCGACAGCATACATATTCTTATTAATGTAGATGTTTTTCGAGGCTCAGCGAACAACAAGGCATGATCTCAAGCGATGTCTGGAGTTTTCTAGTCGTGCTTTGCCGGACAACGAGAATTTTTTTTACAAGGGGTTGCTTTATCACAAGCGGAAGTAAGTGAGAGTGGATAAAAGTATTCTTTATTGTACTATGAGCAGCTTCCCTAAAAGAAATTGCTAAATGGGGGTCCTGAACTACTAAGACGGTCATGCGATCTCTGCTCTAAAGTATAGCTACAATAAGTTGTTGTCTCGGATATCACGAAGACATGTGTGATCATCCACAGTTTACGTTGTGCAAGATCAGAGAGATGATGCTGGTAATATGGTGAAGGCATAAGCGTGGATGTCGCTGTGTCTCTCGACCACAGAGTCGAGATATCGACAGCGCCCACATGCCTCCCAGGAACTGCGCAACCATCATACTCGTCTGCAGCTTTGTGACGATCTGGTGAAGCATTTATACGAATTCTAAGAATAAACTATCATATTAACATTCGCTCATGCGCACAATGATTTTATTAGCACAAATGTGAAACTCCCCGTGACGAGTTGAAGGTAAGTCTACTTGATTGAAGCTACAGTGCGAATCGGTTTATAAGAATGCTTTCACGATGCTATCCGCGATACGAAGGAGGATGAAGCCAAAAACAAAAATCTGTACACGAGTTGTCGAAATTTAATTTACCGTAGTATAGGAACATTGACCAGCCAAGAAGGCCGAGTGATGAAAAGCGTGATAAATAAAAGTGTATGTTTGTCGATGTGTGAATGGGTGGAGAAGATTTATGCACGGCGCTTGTACGGGTTTCGCAACTCTCGAAGAAGATCTTCGGGCACAGGGGGAGCATCGGCAGAAACATTAGTGAACGTGACCTTCAAGGCATCTTCAGGAGATGTTGAGAACTTCTCCTCTGTAGAAAGCACGAGGTAAGCCCGCCGGCATTTGTAGACCACTAGATTGCTATCTTTCACTTACCTCCACTTCTGTCATCATACTTAATGGCGGGCTTTGGGATCTCTACATCGGTACCGTGAACAAAGCGCGCCCACCGCTTCACAATCCTGCCATCGTCCAAAGTCTTCTCCACCTGTCGGCGTTCAATTCGGGTTGGCACTCTGTATAACGGTCAATTACCTCGCACAGTCTATCACCATGGCCAAGCAAAAATATAAGGTACATACTGTGTATCGGGATGCAACAACATCACGTTGGAATAGTGAATGGGCATTTCTTTTCTCATAATACCCTCTGGTGCACCGGGTTGCATCGGAATGTGTTTCTTTGCCTGTCATTTCCGTTTTGTTTTTATGTCGGTCCATGTCAAAAAAAACAGAAAAAATAACACCGCTGCTGTCAGTTTACGTACCAACTTTTTGCCTTCAACAATCACTGTGTTTGTCTGTCGATTAACCGATTTGATTTCGCCAATCGTATCTTTATCCTTGCCCGCAATAATGGCGACCTTATGAACAGCATCGTGGGGTTAATACAATTAACTACGCCGGTAGAATTTTTTTTCGTATTTGTGTTAGCGGAAGCACGCACCTTGTCGCCCCTGACTATGTTCCATTGGGTAATTTTATCCTTGGGATTAACCCACTTTGGCAAGGAGACGTGGCGAGACGAAAGACCCGAGGCTTTAAGACGATGCATTGTCCAGAAATGGGAAAGAGAAGGAGAGACTACGAAAGAGGTTCGGCGGAGGTGGCTGGCAGAGCTGACAACCCGTGAGCCCTCTATTTTTCTTCCCCCCTCTCAACAAAGCCGTGACTGCAGAAGAACATTGCCAAATTAAATAAGCACCCAAATCTGGTCATGCCGAGCTTCCTGAACATGTCCTCCCGGATTAAGCGTCGAAAAAGCACAGGCCGTGAGGATGGTTGTCATTCTTAACTTCGCATCATCCTTATGCCATATCCATATCGGGTCAAAACCATATACGTCTTATCCTGAGTAATGTTCAAATGTCCATCTTCACCCCACTACCACCCCGAAAAATATCCCAACACAAAATGAAAACTTCGTTCTCTTAGGCGAGCGAAAAGTAGTTTATTGAAGTTTGAGATCGAACATCAACAAAATATTTACTCATCGTCGACAACAGTGGTCTCCAAACCTATTCGCGGCATACGCATTAGATATCGTGACCGATTCGAGAATTCTGTAGCATATGCTATCCACTTACCCTTGCCGTTGTTGGTGGTGGGGACGAAGGTGACGAAAGAGTAGAGCTTATGCTTGGCATCCTCGTCGTCGTTGCGCTTGCGGGCGATGCGGACGCGGATGCGGTGGGGCACATTGCGCACACCGCGGGCCCAGAGGGCCTTGTTGAGGGAGGGATCGACGCGGACATCCTCAGTACCCATGGCCTTGGTGGCGAACTGCTTAATGGCCTTCACAGCATGGGGAGTGGTCTTCTTAAACGAGCGGCCGTGGACCAGCTTGTGCAAGTGGATGGTGTACTCGCGGGTGACAACGTCAGCAAGGGTCGAACGCTTCTGGGTGTTCTTGGGGGCCATTGCTACTGTAATCAGATAAGATTGTGAGATGGATGGATGGATGGATGGTTGGTTGGATGAGCGGATGGATGCATCCGATTTGTGGCATGGCTGGTTACCTGTAGTTGGTGGAAGAGGGTCTATCAATAATCACTCGCTTACGGCTTTTATAGCGGACTTTTAGCAAGAACGCTCCCCATCCTACTCCTCTTCCCTCCGGCTTGTTACACTCCGCATTTTGACCCAGGTTTGTCTGTCTTTCCGCAGGGCAGTACTTGCCCTGTGTTTCTCTCAGTGAATGATCATAACATGTAGACGCTGGCCCAAGTTGTTTACCTCTTGCTCTGGAGATCATATTCCCTATGTCTAGTCTTTCAATTTTTACAAACATAACGTAGAGATATCAGTTTACCTGGCCATCGAGGTCTTCGCCAGCTATAAACGTTTTGTGCAATATCCCGTCTCTGCAATATTCTATCGGACACTTGGAAAATATCATACATATTACGGCTTCTTGCCAGATCCCGTTTCTGCAACCTCGCCCATACCTGTTATACAATTTTATTGTTGTGGATTAGGTACCATTTAAACAGGAAGATTCTAGAGTTTACATATAGAACAGCACTTGCTGCTCTTGTCCTCATCGATCGGATATACACCGCAATTATTTTTCTTCACCTGTCGTCGGAAACTTGCACCACAAATAGGCCTACGGTATCTGGTATGTAATGTAAATCTGTTTCTCGTTGCGAAGGCGATCGTACTGCTGATCTTCTCCTCAGGGAGTCGGCAAGCTTTTCATCAGCTAGTTCCCTTCTTTAAGATGCGGGAAGACATCAAACTGTAAATTCAGGTGATTTTCGCAGTGGTACTTCAGTAGAAAGTCTTGATAAGTATAGACTTTTGGCTTTTGATAGCGAGGTATCGTGTTCAATACCAACTAAGCTGAGTCGATTCCCCGCTCTGTGATTACTTTTTGGCCTTCTCTATATGGACTTGAGGCTATTCTAGATACGTAGCGAAGGTTCTGAAGGCTACCAGACGAAGACTTTTCCTTGTTACTATACAACATGGCCGTCTTTCAGGACCATAGTGATCCACTGGCCTATACTATCTTCATTCCGACTATCATGGATGATGTACTCGATACCATGAAAATCTAACAATGACGCCGTCGGTATGAGTTATCCTCCTGGTTTGGAGTAGCTAAGTGTCATCCTTGAGACTTGTGTGATGCAGATATTCTGTTTGAGAGCAAGAGGCTTGACGAGGGCAAATTTCCTCGCCAACGTACTCCATAGGTGCAAGAGCATCCAGGGGCAACGGCAACATGTTCGTGTGGGTCTTCGTAAAGAAATTTATTGCTTTGCCAGAAAGTTGAATGTGTATAGAAGGGAAAAGGAGAAATGTTGCAGAAGCTCTGTGTGATCAAAATGCTTTGCAGACATTCAATAGTAAGATTTGTTGGAACAGTGGTACTCGTCTTGTTTCGCGTAGGGCATGGTAGAATTTGACCAAACATATTCTAATTCTGTCCCAAAGTGAAGATGGCCACACGGCATATAAATCGACATCCTGGTTTGCGAAATGTTGTGTAGCTAGAGCAGAAGAAGGATAATCAGCTAACGCGAACCTACTGCGCATCTCTTCTGCTTTATTCTCCAAAATGTCGTTCAAAATACGAAAAAAATTACGCACAGCATTTCGTCAGTCAACAGAAAACATTACACATCCTTTTGCACTTTGTCTGTCAACCCAGCTCACACCGGGCAGATCCTGGGTGGAGCATGTGATAACCATGGCGGAAGGACTGATGGTGCGCCAAGAACGACGACAAGGACAAGCACGGGTAACAGAAGACAGCCTATCGCGGCCTCACCGAGGGGTGCAGTACCCTTTTTTATCTCTCTTCCATGACTCATCAAATACGGGTGCGATTGGTCAATTTACAAAGGACAGAAGGTATTACATGCAAATAAATAGCAAGCCGATATCAAGTTTTATTACTCTTCGCGTTGCATGCGACGTTTGCTTTATCATCACGCCTAAAGATTTCTGGACTAATGATTTTATGATCTTGCGACTTCCGAACTGCTAGGACAAGACCTCAATTTTGGGAAACGGTTTATAGCATATGATTGTTCCTGATGTGGAGGCATTTACTTCTTTTGTCTGAGTGGGCATGCTTGCAGTGTTAGCTGAAGCCAAACGCAGATACCACGCTTAGGATATCTCCCCAGCCGATCATCCAATGATAATATCCGCTGCGAGAAAGCATCAATCTAGCAAGTAGACAGCTTGCGTGCATGCTTGTACCTCGCACAGGGAACATGAAATAAATTTCGATAACCTAATTCAGGGCAACTGCTCGCCTCTTCCCTTCCTCCCTTCCCCACTTCCTCTTCGCCTCTCTCACGCACTGGTTAATGACAATTGCAATATCTCCATCAACTTGGCCACAGCTCTCATTCATTTTGGCGCAGCGTGCCATTGCCGACCGTCTCCATATTCGATTCCTTACACCGGGAGAAGCATCACAATTTGAGACAGCCGTTAAAACCTATACTCGATGGCTCGCCTTTATTACCACACCGGCCACATTACCAGACGGGCGATTATCTAAGCGCGCTGTTGCATCCTTGCGTGTGCGCGCTCTTTTGACAGAACAGCTCATCCCCCACCTCTACTACTCCGATCGGTCTTGTTGCCAGCATGTAAAGATTGATCTTGATCGAGTTAACGAGGAAGCCCACTTGGTTCAGCTGATCGAGATACCATCACTCTGCAAGGACGTCAAGAACGGAACAGACGAGACTCAGGGAATTCAAATTGGTGAGTAAAAAAATCATATACAATCTTTTTGTCTTACCGAGAAATACGCATATGATGGACCGTCTTTTCCAACGGCAGCAGCGAATGCAGAGGCCATCCCACTCCTGGACGAATTTCACACTTTGGAGAAAGACTATGTTGCTATGACCGAGTTCCGCGAGAAAGAGGTATTTGTCATACCTGTGTAGTACATGGAGGTAAGAGTTTGATTCTCTGACAACAAGGAAATAGACAATGGAGGTAGAAATGACGGAGGAGGAAAAGAGACAACAGGAAGACGACCATCCGGTAAGATAGCGAGAAGGTCAAATTTGGGGAGTAGGCATTTGGCTAATCAAGAACTAGTTTGCGATCTTTGATGCGGAGAGCAGCATGGATCTTAAGGCAAGATTTTGATAATTGACCTTTTGTATTTGGCAGTTTGTCTCATGGGATATTAGTACCTTATCCAAGGTATCATGAAAAATCGCCAAAAAATCACATTATCGGATCGAGATATCTATAATCTCCTGTCCGAGTTCAAACCACAGCACAAAACGAAATGGGTAACGTACGCAGGTAGTTGTGCGAATGATCTCCAGAGAGACTCAAGCACAATTAAGGCAAGCGATGGCAAGCTGGGACAGGAGGAACTATATGAGTCTTGCGAAAAAGTGCTGATCGAGCTTAAAAATTTTACGGTAATCTCCTTCTCCCCATTTTCTAAGAAATACATTGACTTGTCAATCTCGCAGGATCACTCAGGGCCATTTTTAAACAAAGTTAGCAGACGGGAAGCGCCAGATTACTATGACGGTACCGACTCCGTACTCGGAAATAATATCATCAAAATATATTGAATACATGAAAAATTAGTTATCAAGACTCCTATGGACCTCGGCACGGTGACGAAGAAGATGAAAACATTCCAGTACAGATCCAAGAAGGAGTTCTCTGATGATCTCTATTTGATGTACATGAATTGTCTTCAATATAACACCGATCCCGTAAGTTTAACCGAACGATCTATCCTTCGATTGCTAAGTGGTAGTAGTCAAGCGAATATCGCAAACATGCCATTGCGATGCGTCGCAAGACAGAAAGACTACTCCTAAAGGTACCCGATATCGTTATCAGAAGCAAGAGTGGAAACGATCTTGAAAACTTTGGAGAGGATATAAGCGATGGAGAGGATGTGCATGCAACGAGGAAGGTAGACGCTTAAAGACAAGTACTTTGTTGAGAGTTAATCATAACCTGTTATTTAATTTAGAGTATCCCTACCGCTTCTTCCGAGCAACCCAAAGAACTAGGTCATCGAGAGCGATCATTGACCCTCGAATCAAGTGAAACTCCTATCGATGGGGAATATGTATTTACCGCCTGTGACATAAAGGACGCTGTTATGATGCCATCCTCAGACTTTTCGACGCACAAAACCTATGGTGGAAAGAAACCGAAGGATAACCGGAATGGTGACGCAAAGGACCAAGAGGAGAACTTAGAGATGGATGCGCTACAGGATCAGCTGTGGCATGATATGACGAAAGTTACTAGAGCCAAACTTGGGGTAAACGTAATGTTTCGGTATAAAACATCATGCTCTAACAATAATGAGATTACAGATGGATCTTGATCAGCAGTATGAAGTACCTTTCTCGGATCGACCAGCTATTTTACGATCACCATTCGATATGGGACGCTTTAACCTCATTGAGCGCTCGCATCATAATCCTGAGCTGATTCAAAAGCTTATCAAAATCTCCAACGATAGATTTCAAAGCTGGATTGAGATTCATGGGCCATATATTCAGCTGTCCGAAGCGCTTAGCTTTGACTTGAACGAGGACATACCTGTAGATGTCTTCGCGAAGAAGGCTCCAATGAATTTTGAGGGCGGGAAAACCGATTCTCTCTGTGCTGGTTTATTTTTGCCTGAATATGTGCACACATGTGGCATTCCAGAGATAACTGATGGGAATGAGGACATATTCGACAAGGAAATAGCTCGAGAGCTACCTAAGGCTATTCAAGGCTCTTCTCAAGAACAATTGGAGGAAGCGTGAGTGCGATACAAATTGAATAGTAGTTTATCTATGGTCTGACGTTTCAGCAAGGTATTCGGATATTCCTCTGGACCTTCATCCGTCCGCGAGATTCCCTGCATACGGTCTCGATCGAATTATCGACGGAAACCTTCGTCAACTGGAGAAAATACGCACCATGTACGCTAAGTGCAGCGCTATAAAGAATAATACTCCAGTAAGCCGGATCTGCCATGTCATAAATACTCGCACTCATTTTTCAGGTGTCTTCTATTCCTTTCATTGATACCCAAGCAAAATCTAAAATGCCATCATCAACAGCAGCAATATCCGAAGTAGACGCGCCAGCCCTCATTCTCTCTGCAGAATCAGGTTTTCAGTTAATGGAGCGCATAGTATCCAAGTTGCTTGCACATGCTGGTTTTGAAGGCGCACAAAGAAGTGCGCTTGGCATATTAACAGAGTTGGCAGTGGACTATATGCTCAATCTCGGGAAGACACTCCGTTACTACTGGGATGATTATGGACATCGCCAAATGACAGATGAGGCAAGTTGTGGAAGAAACGAAGGATTTATACGGTATATCGTAGCTGACTTCTTCATAGGAAATCTTGATCCATGCTTTATATGAAAATGGAACCAAGAGCATTGACGAACTGGAATCGTACATTCATAACGATATTGAACGTTATGGTGTTCGGCTGCAAGATATATATTGCAAACTTGAAACCTCATATCAAGACCTTCTCTCTGTGAGTTAATGTAGATAAATGATGATATTTATTCATATTTTTTGTCAGGGCTCATATGATAGGTCAGAGGAGGATGACGAGGGATTATTCCAATATGAGGAAACATTTATTACGTAAGAAACCCTACTCTTTTGCTTTCACGGACTAATATCATGATGCATAGTGGCGCTTTTGGAGACGGTTTTGGCGATGATTACTTCGGATTTAGCGCCATTGGCCTTGATAAAGAATATAATATTGATACTCTCTCGGTAACTACAATGAAATCTCAACAAAATTCATGTTATTAACAGAAACAAAAAGATCCCACCAAGACTATGGTCGGGAGCAAACAAAGAAAAGTCCTTTGAGACGAAGGTGTAAGTGGTAAAGATAAAATGGGTTTATCAGCGATGTCATTAATTGTTGGCAACGTCAAATGTTAGATCCGAACATGGTAAAAGCACTGCAGTCCGTCACAAAACTATCCGACAGGGCGCACATGATAACACAACTGGTACTTAGGTCCGGCTCTGACATATCCGCCACCTCCTCGCTTTACATCTGTGACCGCTGATACGCAAGTGATTGGCCTTTTACGACCTTTCTTTAAGCAAAAACTTACAGAGAAGCTCATGGAGGACGAGGACATACCAAGTCGACACCGCAATCGACCCAAATGTCCTCCAACTAATAAGTCGCTCCATAGCCGGAAAAGGTTGAACGAACCTGCAAGTCCAGGTCGTAGTACTGATGGTCGAAGCAATGGTAGTAACTGCGGTGGTAGTGTTGGTAACGGTAGCGGCAGCGGCAGCGGCAATAGCAAAGTCAAGCGGAAACGACCCATCGAAGAAATCCAGGCGATGAAAGAAGAACGCGAGAAACGAAAGATGCAGAAACTAGAGGAGAAGGCGCAGCGGATGGCCGAGAAAGAACAGCGACGAAAGCTGCGCGAGGAACTCAAGGAAAAAGAGAAGGTGCTTAAGCAAGGGACTAAAGGGAAGAAAGTAAGAGAGAACAAAAAAAAAACGATAAGTACAACCAGAGATTCTGATCCATCATCCAGATGCAAGTTAAAAAGATAGCAGTAACTTCATGATCATATCGTACCATTGCGCATTTATTTTATTTTCGAAATAGATGTCGTAAACAAGATAAAATAATGTCGTGCAAAATACAAAAAAAATGTCGCATAGAATTGTATAAAGTTGTCGTATCAGTAGGTAAAACGATTTCGCATCCATGGATTAAAACCTGTTAGTCAACAGAAAACACCACTCCTCCATACGCTTTAACTTACACTCAAGGGTCCTGAAGGACCCAGGAGTTATCCTGGGTAGTCCTGGCGATAACCGGGACGGAGAGCCAGGACGCCAGACGAGAGAATGGCGGCGGCGGAGGGAAGGAGCGGAATGGGGCCTGATGTGGCAGCGAAAAAGACCGGAAGGGTGTTCAGGAACTCCTCTCTTCCATGGCTCATCAAGCACGGGCATGATAGGTTAATCTAAAAAGGACAGTGAACGTTCGTTGCAATAAATAATTTGGTATTATAGCGATCATACCGGATAAGACCATGGAAAAGAGGGTCGGGTTGAAGTTGATAGCGAAAGGAGATTTCTCGGCTGTCCATTATTTATAGGAAATCAAGGAGGAGCAGAAGAAATTCCTTTGTGATAACGATGCTGCAGTAGATACAGCGGCGGATCACGCTCTCTTTTCATCGACAATTTCATCATTTACTGATGCCCTAGGCCGCTCGCATAGTGTATTTCAGCAATCGGCATGCCGTCCGTGATGCTGTTAGAAACGGAGTTATATTGGGCGTCTTCAGGGGTCTGTTTGATAAGAGTTACATGTGCATTTATGTTATAGTGGCGACCCTTTATAGTGATACCCTCGGTTCCAGGAAATTGCATCACTATAACGAATTGGATAAGCCCTACCTGATAATTTTGTTCTGTATAGTGTAATTGATTTCCCGTTAATCCTACCATCTGAATGCTTGTATGAGACTAGTCAAATAAGAAAGAATAGATAATATGTACTTCCGCGAAGAAACCGCTTGCTTACTCTCACTCCCTCTTTTTCTTGGATACACTCGTTTCATCGATAACCTACCGTACTAAAACGATCCTTCCAAGTTTGAACGTTCATCGACCTGCAAATTACGAAGGTTCCAAGATGGTTGTTGCTTACACCAATAACGTTCAAATGCGGTTCGGCCAACACTTTCGGCGGGCTATCAACGTCTTGCTGAATGTTTGGCAGTGAAAAGAGGAACTTGAAAGCAGCTGATTGGCCAAGGTCTGGACGCGACGCAAATCAATCAACGCATCCGAGAGACAATCATTACACCCGCAACAACATTCAAACAGGTTGTAGCTCGTCGAAACATATCCAGAGACGACGTCGCCGAAGACCCAGCTTATCTTCAGGAAGCTTTCGACCCCATCCGGCCAATTTTCGATGTCTACACCAGTACCCACGCCTTCGACAACCATAGCATCTACTACAATGCAAAGGTTCATCCAATCCAACATATGGCAGCCTTTTACCAGCTCGCTCTCTTTTCGAGCGGCTTCAGTTGCCTGATTTTCCTGTTTCCCTCTTCGTCGGTCATGGTCTCCGTCATGCATAATGATTGACGCAAAAATCATATGGCAAAACATTCTGGGTCGCTCATGGGCCAAATAAGTTCGTTATCCTGGCGGATGGGATGAGGTCATCGATGTCCATTCCAAAGCTCTCAAGCCTGCAGAAAATGGAGTACTTCGATTTCGTGCTACACTTGAAACGGATGGCGTAGGAGTCTCCATTATCAAGACGAGAAGGGCCAGAGACGCACCTCCAAGAACCGGTGCAGCTCCGAAGGTGGAGGAGCAGTCGGATCACAGTTGTTCCCATTACGGCAGTTAACTAGGCACATATGAGAATGAGAAACGAAACCTTCGAAATTGATCAGCTTTAAGCTATTGGATGTTTCACTGATCTGTGTTATCAATGGCTCGCTTTCCAAGAACCTATTGCATTTAATTCTGCTCTTGGCCACTGACCAAAACTGCTCAATAGGATTGAGTTCAGACGAGTATGGTGGAAGATAAGCATATCAATATTCTCGAGACTCGATGTACTCAGAGATATCCTGAGCCGTATGGACAGGTGTATTATTCATTACCGAATAATGGCCCTTCATATGTTGATGCTTATCCATATCGTCCATTGTTGCCTTAAGAAAGCTGTGATGATATACAGTTGCAGTTCCTCTGCTCGCAACTTTAGATTGACCTGCCCTCTTCTTTTGTTGATTGGTGGCTGTGGGAGTCTCAAGCTACATTGAATGACGCCTGATGCTGAGATTGCTCCCAAGATGGTACTTGTTTTTGCTCTTATTTTCGGCACTGTGACTACGGCAGAAGTCCCTTTCTTGGACTATGCCATGCTGCGCTTCATATTAGTATGGAATCCAGACACATCAAAGAAAACCCCAGATTTTCGAAGTCGATGTCGGTCCTATCCCATCTGCGTTCTCAGTCAAGGCGCTCTTGGATCTTCGCAGCATTATTTCTGTCTATAGGCTGAAACCGAACCATTTTTAATGACAAGTTGCATAAATCGATGGAGCGTCGTTTTAGATGCTTTGTGACCCTCAAATCGTTGGAGCAGCTACTCTAGGACAATGGATGGGTCTTCATCAACGTATTCTAAAACAATGCGCTTATGCTCTTCATTGAGAACACGCGAACGACCCCTCCCGCGTTAGCTTTCTTAAAGATGCTGTCAGGGTCCGTCTCGTACTGTAATGCCCCTCGCTGGGCTGAATGAATATATGGAGTCTTGGCAGCCGATGCACTCAAGATCTTCTCAAACATCCGTTTGAAAAATCTGATCTTGTCTTGGTCAGCGTATGCTGTGTAACAGCGCTTGATCTCCAATTTCTTTCATCCGAATGTCTGTATCCTTCGCTGGGGAATATGTGTGGAAGTAAGCTCAGGGTTATCTCTGCACGATATGCTACGCAGATATTCAGTGTGAGAACAAACGGATTGAAGTGTGTACATTTCCTCATCAATGGCATAGTCCGTAGGTTCAAGACAGCCACGCTCATCAACGATATGGCCTTGGCCATCTTCTTAGAAAATAGGTTGCCCATTTCAGAATGGAAAAATGTATAGAAGATAAACCCTTTTTCTTTGTGGGACATCTTTCCGTGTATGTATGTCACATTCGATTAGTCATCACGCCTAAAGAATTTCTGGGCAAAATGTGATTTGTATTCTTGCGATCCTGCGACTTCAGGACTGGCAGAGCACGACTTTGATTTTGAAAATAGTGTATAATCCTTGGTGATATGGATGGGTAGTCTGAACAACTCTACAGGCGTATTAATCTAGAGAACGCGATATGCACGCCCCGAACAAATACAGAATAACTTTCAAGTATTTAACACGTTATCGAGAGAGTAAAAAGTGAAATTCAACATGCTAACCGCCTGGTTTCTACCAGTTATGCACATGCATCCGCGAATATCAAGCTGAGAAAATTCAATTAGAGCGTTTGGTTTATTAATACATTAACATAAAACAATAGAAGTTGGCCATGCAAGTGGCGGAGTGCGATTGCCGATGACCGGAACTAATACGAAATGGGGATCCGATATATGAAAGGAATCTGCTGATAGCAGGACTTTCACTACAGCTATCTGCTGCCACAACAAGCGTCCAGCCAGTGGCTTGCGGTTCGCCGCCCAACATGTATACAGATACACGTTGACTGCGTCCAAAGAGCCTCACATGTGGCACTCGATAAAGAGAAGAGTAGGCCGGTTGAGTGCAGTACTGCTATAAAAGCAGGAGAGAGAGAGTCTTGCTTCCCACCGAGAAGATGGCCTTGTTTCCGAAGAGAGGAGAGTCTTGATTGAAGGAGGAAATGTCTTTGGTTCTAGAACAGGAGGAGTCAGTATTGTCCGTAACAGACAGTGAAGAGGTGCTTACTTTGAAATGGAAGCATAGACGGCAGGCAGTGGTTGGGATCTAATATGACGTGGCGATCCCAGACATGAGAGGAACCTGGCTGATAGCAGGACTTTCACTGTAGGAACCTGCTGCAACGACAAGCGTCTAGCCGGTGGCTTGCGGTTTGGCGCCCAACAGGTATACAGCTACTCGTTGACTGCGTCCAGAGAACCTCACATGTGGCACTCAATAAAGAGAAGAGTAGGCCGGTTGAGTGCAGTGCTGCTATAAAAGCAGGAGAGAGAGAGAGTCTTGCTTCCCACCGAGAAGATGGCCTTGTTTCTGAGAAGAGGGAGGGTCTTGTTTCCAGATGATAAGACGGCTGCTGCGTCTTTAGGCTTGTCAATATCGGCCGAGCCAAGAAGGTGCTTATTTTGGATCTGGTCTTGATAATATCTGTCATGAATAGCAGAGAGAAAGGGTATATTGCTTCAGCCGCTCTGATTGCGGCAAAGGACCAAGCGATTACTGCTGCATTATCATTATAGACTGTGGAAATAAACGAGAAGTGAAGAAGAAGTGTGCGGTCCGGTGAAAAAATAGGCATGTGCGCTTTATTAACGAATGTCATTGGTTTAACAGTACTGGCCTAGCCATTTTTCTACCTGACTCGTTCTCACGCCGCCGCTGAAAACTTCCAAGCATGCCCCATTATCCTCAATACAACCGTCCCATTTATCACGGTGCACAAGAAATTTACTCCAACGCAAAAAATCGCTTCATCATCGATGAAGGTCAATCTCCTTTTGTCCTGGTAGAGAGCAACAGTGAAGCAGAAATGACCGTGTGTAGTACCCCAACGATGGTTCCACAGCTAGCTCTATCGGCAGCCATTCCGAAGCGGTGATTGAATCCGACATCCTCATGACCATTACTCCTTTTGGAACGGTTATCTGCTCGCATTCACGCGGTTTCGTTTTTCGCTTCCGTATTACGTACTTCATCCTACGAAAAAGAAACTGACCTTCATCGATGATGAAGCGATTTTTTGCGTTGGAATAAATTTCTTGTGCACCGTGATAAATGGGACGGTTGTATTGAGGATAATGGGGCATGCTTGGAAGTTTTCAGCGGCGGCGTGAGAACGAGTCAGGTAGAAAAATGGCTAGGCCAGTACTGTTAAACCAATGACATTCGTTAATAAAGCGCACATGCCTATTTTTTCACCGGACCGCACACTTCTTCTTCACTTCTCGTTTATTTCCACAGTCTATAATGATAATGCAGCAGTAATCGCTTGGTCCTTTGCCGCAATCAGAGCGGCTGAAGCAATATACCCTTTCTCTCTGCTATTCATGACAGATATTATCAAGACCAGATCCAAAATAAGCACCTTCTTGGCTCGGCCGATATTGACAAGCCTAAAGACGCAGCAGCCGTCTTATCATCTGGAAACAAGACCCTCCCTCTTCTCAGAAACAAGGCCATCTTCTCGGTGGGAAGCAAGACTCTCTCTCTCTCCTGCTTTTATAGCAGCACTGCACTCAACCGGCCTACTCTTCTCTTTATTGAGTGCCACATGTGAGGTTCTCTGGACGCAGTCAACGAGTAGCTGTATACCTGTTGGGCGCCAAACCGCAAGCCACCGGCTAGACGCTTGTCGTTGCAGCAGGTTCCTACAGTGAAAGTCCTGCTATCAGCCAGGTTCCTCTCATGTCTGGGATCGCCACGTCATATTAGATCCCAACCACTGCCTGCCGTCTATGCTTCCATTTCAAAGTAAGCACCTCTTCACTGTCTGTTACGGACAATACTGACTCCTCCTGTTCTAGAACCAAAGACATTTCCTCCTTCAATCAAGACTCTCCTCTCTTCGGAAACAAGGCCATCTTCTCGGTGGGAAGCAAGACTCTCTCTCTCCTGCTTTTATAGCAGTACTGCACTCAACCGGCCTACTCTTCTCTTTATCGAGTGCCACATGTGAGGCTCTTTGGACGCAGTCAACGTGTATCTGTATACATGTTGGGCGGCGAACCGCAAGCCACTGGCTGGACGCTTGTTGTGGCAGCAGATAGCTGTAGTGAAAGTCCTGCTATCAGCAGATTCCTTTCATATATCGGATCCCCATTTCGTATTAGTTCCGGTCATCGGCAATCGCACTCCGCCACTTGCATGGCCAACTTCTATTGTTTTATGTTAATGTATTAATAAACCAAACGCTCTAATTGGATTTTCTCAGCTTGATATTCGCGGATGCATGTGCATAAATGGTAGAAACCAGGCGGTTAGCATGTTGAATTGCATTCTTTATTTTCTCAAGAATTTTAGCTACTGCCGCGCTAGGTGAGATGTACAAGGCTATCCTTTCTGCTTCATGGCCCTTCTTATGTATTTGGGTAGAGAACGAGGACTGATATATCATTTTCAAAAATAAATTTCACAAGGGGAGGGAAATTATGACACAAAAATATTATCCGAGACATACCCGTTAGTCAACAGAGAATATCAGCCTCTTCTTATCATTCAATTGACCCCGAAGGTAGCACGGTGTTCTATTGCGGTAACAATGGCGGAACAGGGAGGAAAGGAAGGAGCCGGAGCTGTTGAGCGTCGACGGTGGATGCGAAGGCGGAAGGGTTGGAGGAAGGAACGAAGAGGGACAACGACAGACCAACAATAACACCAGCAGCAGAAGCATCTGGTGAAGCAACAGAGGTAGTAGACGGAGACAAAAGCACCTCGACGAAACCGTGGTAGGAGACCTGCGTGGATGCAGTCAACCCACGGTCCCACCCAAAACCCATACCCTCTCCTCTCGAGCCACTTAAGTTAGGCTGATAACGTTATCTACAGAGGATTCCGGAATATTAGAATATTGCAGAATGGAAACAAGGGTAGGCTATTGCCTTTTACTTTGCTCTTGACAACTGACCAAAGCTGCAGAATCGGATTGAGTTCGGGCGAGTATCGTGGAAGATAAACGCATCGATATCCTCGACACTCAATGTATGTAGAGATATCCTCAGCCTTATGGATAGGTGCATTATCCGTTATTGAAGAATGGCCCCTTCATATGTTCATACTTATCCATCTCGTCCATTGTAGCTTTAAAAAAGTTGAGATAATGTTCAGTTACAGTCCCTCTGCTCGCAACTTCAGATGGACATGCCCTCTCTCTTTTCTTGGTTGGTGGTTGCAGGAGTCTCAAGCTACATTTAATGATGGCTTATGCTGAAATTACTCCCAAGATTGCGATTGTCTTTGCTCTTGTCTTTGGTATTGTGACCACCGCAGGGGTTCCTTTCTTGGACAATGCATGCTGCGTTTTATACTAATATGAAATCCAGACTCATCAAGAAAAACGCAGTTTTTTCTAAAGTCGATGTCGGCCATGTCCCATCTGCGCACCCAGTCAAGGCGTTCTTGGACATTTGCATCGCTATTCCTGTCTACAGGCTGAAACCGAGCCATTTTCAATGACAAGTTGCATTCGTTCTTCATATATCTCTGGAGCGTTGTTTTGGATACCTTGAGACCCTCACATCCCTGGAGCAGTTGCTTCATCAGCTGCTCTAGGACAATTGACGGATTCTCATTAACTCATTCTATAATAGCACTCTTATGGTCTTCGTTTAGAATACGTGAACGACCTCTGCCTCTACGTTTCTTAAAAATGCTGTCAGGTCCTTTCCGTACTGTAATACCCATCGCTGGGCTGAACGAACATGGGTTCCTAGCAGCTGATGCACTCAAGATCTTCACAAGCATCCGTTTGAAAAATCTGACCTTGTCTTGGGCAGTGTACGCTATGTAATTGGGCTTGATCCGGGCTCCTTTCATCCGAATATCTGTATCCTTTCGCTCGAGAATGTGCAGGGCAGTAAGCTCAGAGTTATTTTTTCAAGATACGCTACGCAGATATTCTGTATGAGAACAAACGGATTGCAGAGAGTACATTTCTTCATCAACGACATGGCCTTGCCCATCGTAAAAAAATAGATCGCTCATTTCAGAATGTAAATGGGTAGAGATTGATTTGCCATGCTTTTTCGTGCGACATCTTTCGCCGTGCATGCGACATTTGGTTTTGTGATCCTGCGACCTTCAATTTTGGAAAACAGAATATGTATGGATCTAAGATGGGTCTTCCTTAGAAAAGATTAAATGTTCGCGATTTTAGGTGTTTAATGCTTTGAGAGAATTATCTATCCAATAGTGTAGTCATCGGAAACAAGGAGTATTTCCTTAGTAAGTTTTGCCGGCCCGTTACTTTCCAGGTTATCCGCATCAAGAACCTATACAGCTGGCTAAGTCGACCTGATTTTTACTGTATCTAGGCGATCTACTTACATCAACGTCGCAGATGAGGCGGTCACTGATAAAGGACACTACAACCGGGAAGAACTCGTTTGCATCTTCGCCTGGGATGTTACACTCGAGGGATCCAGACTTATTAGCGCTACTGATGGAAGGCAGCTGCCAGTCAAGTACTCGGCGTTGGCGGTCGACAAAGTAGGATCCGTCAGCGCTGTGTACAGTCACAGAGGGTTCACCACTATAGATAGTTCATGTTATGTTATGATTAGCATCCCATTAATTAGCACATTCTATGCTACTGACTGACGACTTACGGTAACGGAATAGATACAACCACATCACGTAATTCCAGATGATCGGCCTCCAGTTCATATTCGATGTTTACGTCGCAAGTGCCGTCGCCCGCAGGGGATGGCCAACAGTTGATAGACAATGGCACAGCAGTCTCATCTCGTGTGCTGAACTTCCATCGTAAGACCTCGAGGTTTTGATGAACGGGGAAGGGACGAGAAGTGTCTCCCATCTGAATGACCTTATCACTCTTGAACATGCTCTTATCCACCTTGGGGTGGGTCTATTGTGATGGGTGTCAGCATGTGGCACCCAGTCATCTGCTGATCATCTCTCCCCACAGAAATCTACCTTGAAACTTATAGCCGGATCATCTGCAGTCTGGAGAGTGAGACGGACGCGTGCGCTGCCGTCATCGCCAACTCGTAATGTGAGAGCCCCTCGGACTTCCATCTGCTCAAGTCCACCGTCCCGGGTAGCTGCCAAAGAGACATGTTCCTCAATCGACACATGGATGCTGTAGTCATTGGCATATTTTTCAGTTCACCACCCAACGACGTCCAACATGGCACTTTTCTCGCGGTAAGACTCACCCTTCCTGGTCTTTCACTGTGCTTGCAGATCCTATTTGCCGAGAAGTCTTCAGAAGAGGTTCCTCAACCTCCGTTTTGATGGCCTCAAGCAGATCGGTGCCCTTTGATTTGCGACCAAGTTGCATACCCTTGGCCTTGGACGTGGATGCGGTTGGTGTGGACGAACGACTGTTGAAAGAAGGCGAGTCAATCACAGATTGAGTAGTATTCTCGAGTGCGGGGGAGAAACGACCGCCCATGTAGCTATTGGTGCTCTGAGAGCTGAAGTTGCCCTGCATGAAGCCTTGGCCGCGTTTTTGGGCCTCCTTCTTCTGCATCTCGAATTGCTTCGCACGTCTTTTGAGCTCCTCTTTGGCCTCTTGTTCCTTATTCTGTAAAGAAAAGAAAAGATGAAGTTGAGCTAATCGCCATCCTAATGCGCCCGCTCTCCTTAAAGCCGCCTCTGAAACACTGTAAGATCACCTTGGCAATAATCTCCTGTATCCGCTCTTCGTGACTCTCCATTTCAATGATACTCTTAACCTGAGAAAGGTTCACGTTCTCCCGGTAGCCTTCCGAAATGATCTCGTCAAATGCGCACAACAATTCGAATGCGTTGCGCAGAATATCTTGCTCGTCGCACGAACGACATATATCGGTGACAACACGCGCAAAGAGGTGAAGCGACTCGATATCTTGCAAAATGTTGGACTATGTCGGTTATTGCTATTAGCACAAACGACTGCGTTTCCTCCTGATGGAGAGGATGTTTGCGATAATTACTTGACGATTAGTAATGAGGACCATGAAGAGTTCTTCCAGAGGCTGGTACACGTAGCGGACATGTTCTGTCTCGATGGTCGTGTGCTGCTGTCCCGTGCTCGTTAACTTGGGAAACGAGGCGAGCAATCCCTCAATGCGAGAGCGTTGCATTTCGCGAAACTGACGAGAGATGACGGCTGATTCGTGTAAGTCTTCTCTGTACATGATGACGTGCAACAATGGCGCTTTCGCCTACCTTTGCCGCTCTTAGTTACAACCGATGCTGCTAGAACCACCTAATTTCAATGGCATCCCTGATAAGTAGGATAAAAAATGGGTTAAATAGATGGGAAGATCCTTTTACCATTGGGCGCGATGTCACAAAGCACTTGTTCAGGTTGAAAGGGGAACCTGCAAGCAGGCAGGCCGAAATACCAGTTTTTGAGCTCCGCGTGTTCTACAGGATATTTTCCCTGGCAGGCCATCCATTTCAAGCCAGCGGAGGAGCTTTCGTTTGCGGGATATGAAAAATAGTTTAGCTTATCGAATTGCGCGATATCAACAAAGCTCTGGAAAGTGATTAAGCAAAGCTGTTATAAGGCATATCAGAAGCGTTTTTTTGGTTGACTCAGTCGACTAATTTATTTGTCTAGAAAGAGTCTGCTTCTTTGTCAAACAGTGCGGACCATACAGATTTCGAGCACTCCTATTGATCGAAGTGCGGCGTAAGCCATTGACTTACTATCGTGTTTGATTGGTACTGTACAATCGCTTATGGCTAAAACATTCCATTTGTCACCGTTATCCTGGAATCACACGTCATACTCCTCGAAGCAACATCAAGATCACTGGGCGCCTCAGCATGCATCATGGTCAACAGCAAGGACTGTGTTCCTTTGCGCTTCACTGACTTCACAGGAGCAGCTTTCATCGAACCTGAAGGTGCAGTAACCAAACGCTTTAAGAATGTTTTTCTTAGAACTTGACGATATGTCACCGGCAAATCAAGATACGTACATTTTATGTACATTGTCGATAGCAACATTGCACTTCAGAGTTAATGATCATCCAGGTGCCTCTTTTGCCAGTAATCTTGTGCAGTATTCATCATCGCATGACGCAAACTTGATTGAAGGATTATACCAGCATCCTGTGTTATTTACAGTATCAGAGACTACCTGTTCATACCGTTTATAAGAAAGTATAATCTCTTCATACTTTTAATTCCCACATAGAATATATACTTCGTCATCTTTCAACAATAGCTATTCCAATGAAAGAATCGGAGGATTAGAGTGCAACCACACAGAGTACATTGGCCTAGACAACATCGAATTTATGAGCTGACGTTGGTGCTTGGGATGCCTTTGGTACATCACTAGCATGGAATACATATTTAAGCATCGTAGCAATGAGCTGAAGCAGCATGAAATGGAACCTAGCAACGTCGCTAAGAAGTATAAAACTGAAATACTCGATAAATTGAACGAGAATATTATTTATATATTGTATTGACGAAAGTCGATCAGTCGTCTTTGATGTAAGACCCGCAGAGTAAAAGCGAAGATGATGAGAAAAGCTGAGCTATCCGTCACCACAGCATCCTTGCTTGTATAGTTGCGGCTGCAGGGCAATCACAGTACTGAGTATTGATCCAAAGGGTCGTCATCGGAGACGACGTCTTAATGGTGGCGCAATCATGTAACTTGGTCGCAAGTCCATGGATGACCCATCATTGCAGCTGCTTCAGAAATTTCTGGTTCTCGGTTGATTGCTACAATTGACTATTTCATAAGGTTAGTTCCAGGAATATACAGGAACGGAATACAACACACACCATAGTCACACCAGCGTAGGGTTCATTTTTTGTAAGTATGTAGCTGGATGTAGTGAATACGGAATTATAGTCCTAACCCATCGATCGTAGAGTCGAGAATTGAAAAAAAAAATAGTACGCGTATGCGATCGTTACCATTACCAGCAAGACTATAATAGGTACTTTTTATTAATCAAGTCCTAAAACATCGATCACAAACACGTGTTCGTTCTCATGGCGAATATAAAGAAAGACAAGACCGGAGAAGATGGCCCAAAGAGAACATTAAGAATTGTCTGCTGTCCTCCAGTTAAGCGTGGCATAGTTGACAGGGCTTGTTATACGGTTCCAAAGTCGGATGCTTCAAAAGGGAGATCCGCATATTATTTATGTCATAAACAGTCTCACACAAACAAGAATGCTACTTGTTGTTTTTATCTCCCAACACTCAAGTTGCAAATGGCTTCTGACAAACACCAAACCGTTTTTGCAAAACATGCGGAAATCTTAACCGATAACAATATCTTATCGATCCAGCAATCCATCCATGTCTCGTCAGAATTCCCAGAGAATCCGCGAAGTTTATCTAAGCATGGGCAACATCAGTTTGACAGCATTCAAACTAACAATGTGGCGCCTGCACCAGTAACAATTAATACATCTTCTCGCGTGAGATCAGTAAGTGCAGCCAACAAAATTCCTAGCAGGCGGCGTAGCGCCAGAGTTGCCAGCGCAACGGCCAAGATCGCGACCGCCCGCGCGTTAGATACCACAGAACTCTATCCAGCTTTCTTGGCTCCTGAAAGAGGGCGATCAAACATGGCTGAGATAAAGCCTCCACATTCTTCTCTTGGAACAGAAGGAAAGGACGCCGCAGCTGCTGTTGCTATACATGAACATGGTATCAGCATCTCGACAACTCCTCCTATCGGTCCGTGTCGCGAGAGGAACTCTGAACCACCTCTCCCACCATCGACCACTACAGAAACATGTAGTGGGAGGATTGGGCGAATATCTTCCTTACCGCCCCTCACAAACTCCAGCGAAACACTTATCCATCAAAATAAACCCAACGTGATCCCAGTAGAATCGCCGGCAAACCCAACCGTTGCTGTCATGAATTCCAGTCGAAGCAGTCAACAAGATTTATACCCTCACCATAAGCCCGCTCCGTCTGCAACTAACACAACTAATAATGATCAAGCCGCGGGACCACCGAGAAGGAAGGGTATCATGATATCGGCGGACGAGGATAACCCGACCACGGGAGACGATTCCCGGAAACGACGCAATAGAGTTGCTTTTGATACTGCGGCCACAAAGCGACAGAAATTTACGGGTGTGGTGGCTTCTGAAGAAAGCCAGGAGGAGGAAGTTGGAGATAGCTCCGGAGAAAAAATTGATGGGACGATTGAAGAGAGCACTACAACCGAAAAAATATCAGATACTGGTAAAGAAGCTGCGAATAACGAGGACGAGTATGAGGTTGAGGCCATTGTCGCACACAAGGTGTATCGAGTGAGTAACTCAGTTATAAGTTTGATTTCAGATTGATTACTGACGAAAGGACAATGGGATGACATAGAGTAATGCAGTCAAATACTACATTAAATGGGTTGGATATGACTCGAAGGAAAACACGTGGGAGCCGGCAAAAGTAATTCACAAGTAAGTTCATGTCGGCCTTAAGTACCAGACCTACTGGACAATATTATTGAATTTGGCAAACAGAAGCTGCCCAAAGCTTTGCGCTGCCTACTGGCTCCAAAAGAATATAACTGTTCCTATTAATGTACCTCTTATTCCTCATCCTCCCCAAGTGCCGGCGGCATTACGGCGGTTCGCAGACCGCCTCAAGGAGAACAATATCGACGAAAATAGCATTATTCCTACTTATCGCAATCAAGGTTTCCAGTTAGCATATGGGCGAAATTATCCGAAGCCAGACACAGTCTGGGAAAAGGAATTGAGAGCAATCCATTTCATCCACAAGATCACCGGAACTGATCAAGCATTGGCATACGTCAGCTGGTAATCTTCTTTCTATTTGCTTCAGGAAAAAAGGGGGAGGTTTTGTAACTCCTTGATCTCATTGAACCACTTATTAGGATGAATACGGACAAGACAGTTCATGCCATCCAAGAACTTCATGAACGCTGTCCTGAACTTGTACGTATAGTTGTAGCATCATCAACGTGCGTAAGACGTTTTGATAACTATCTCCTCTAGGTTGTGCTGTACTATGAAGCCCGCATGACATTTCACTAATGTGCAGTGAACGTCCCTTGAACCCGATGTGGGCGTTCCCTCTCTCTCGCTAACTATCTCTCTATTTTTTCGCGCATTACTCCTTTCACCACTTTCTCTTGCTTCTTTTCTGTCTTTCATTTCCATCATACACCGCCGTGAAGAATAAGAAATGTGGATTCTTCCTCGTATCGTAAGTCAGCCCCCAGCTGTTGTGTACCTACTTTTCGAGAATGAATATTGACAGCTACTGTCAAAGTTTGGCGAGTCTCAATGGACACGGGCCATCTTTATCAATATCGCCGTGCAGGCCGTGCTTGCGATTATCTTGGAAGCGGTTATATTCAACTACCACACCATATCCGTCAATCTCATTTACAGACATCGCTTCAATGAGCCCAGCCTTCTTACAGCTTATGCAAATGCGCGCTCTCTACTCGTCTATTATTCGCTCTTTATAATTGCACAAGTCTTCACCTTGATTCTCGTTATCGATGCGGTATGCCCTTCTTGTTTTTGTCCGTCTTTTTATCGTATTTCCAACAATGTATATCGACCGGTACAAGCAACTTACATAGCCAGACAAAAATAGGTTTATCAAAAAAACACGATCGAGTTGATTGCGCTTGCGGCCTTTGAGATTGGCATGAGCGCATACTCAATCATTCAATTCCATCAATCTACCAATCTTTTTGACAACACGACGGATTCCAAAGTGCTGACATTGTTGGGGAACTCGTTGCACGCCTCAAGCTGGGCAGAGATTACGCAGATATGCGTCATGACCATGAGCACTATGGGCTTCCTCTTTCTAGCCTATAAACTCTATTTGGAATTCGGCTGGCATATTTACAAAAAGATCGGAGCTGACCTGGCCATGAGAGGTATGGACGAAAGGGGAATTTGGAGGATCGCTCGCTCTCTGTGTGCGTATGCGGTGGTACATAGGAAATCAAACAAGGAGACTAATAAAAAATGCACCTGTTACTACTATTATGACTATTACTATTTCCACCAGATCGATACAAGATGTATCAGATTTTTATGATGCTTCTCAAGTTTGATTTTTTCTTCTTTCTTGGCTTTTCAGTTCAGTACCTGGCGCTCCTCGTAGTTGCTTGGTGGCCCGAAGCCGACACGCCAGAGGAGACGTCTGAGCTGATCAATAAACTTGTCGAGCACGTGTTCCTCAGCTGCTTGGTGACGGTAGCAATGCTCCTCCTGGCTTACTGGGGAGTAAGTACATCTATACGCACACTGTTAAAGGAAGGAGGAGGATCGCAAACGATTCACTGAGTATTATCACCCCTCCCAAACCACAGCTAAGATGTGAATGCAAAATTCATCTTTACGCGTTCATGGCATTTTCTATGGCAACAATGGGCTATTTCATTTATATATTGGTCCAGATATCACAGCAGCCGCAACGATACATTGGATCCAGGGCATTCTTGACATTCTTCTGTAAGTCAATCAGTCAAGTGCACACCTGGGACTTCCTTACACATTCTCACGCTATGTTTTAGTATGTGTTGATATCGCGCTCATTGTGGTAAGCAAAAGAGATGTGGTTTTTGGGGGTTGGTTAGCTGAGATAGATTCACTAAATGCAATTTGATGACTTCTATCCGCCCCCTCCTCTCCCTCGTTTACATAGGTGACAGTTCCGATCTCCATTCTTTGTCTTCGAAACTTCAATCAGGGCTTGATCAATCATTGTAGGGCTTCATTTTTGTTTTTATTTATAAAAACGTACCCAATGAAGAAATATCTAAAGTGCTCTTGATTATAGTATCCCACTCAACAGGAGCAGCTTCATCTACATCTCACTTGATGAATCCGCTGGGAAGCGCTGCAAGCGGCGAGAGAGAAGAAAAGCCGGTCGCACAGCGGTGGTCGATCGAATAGGACCATTTGTCCTGCTACATATTATCGGGAAGATAACGGTTATATACAGATCAGTACATATCATCTCCCAGTGAGCAAGGTAAAACAACTGCTCCCTCTTATTGTTGAGCAGATAACACCCCCACTATGTGCATGCATGGTGGTGTAAATTTATGATACAACCGTGATAGGAATAAATCATTAGTGAATCAGATACTGAAGTTTATACAGCAGCTCAACTACCTAGTCCTCGCTCCATGTAGAGTAAGAGCACTAGCATAGCTACTAGCCATTCAGTTGGAGCGTGCGTATTTTGGAAAACCCTTCATTCCGAAATAGGGAAGGGGGATTCTTGACGTCAAAGATAGTTCATATTTGGGAGGGCGCGGACATCCCTGCCCATCCTTCTTCCTTTCCTCTTTTCATCTTCCCTCGACAGAGTTTTTTTTTTTTTGTGGTTTATGGACGCTTCAGATGAACCTAGCCGCAGTGAAAAAGACCTTTTGGTCCATAAGGAATTTCCCTACAATGCAGAACCAGAGCTCGGCCAACTAATCCAGCATTTCATTACTCCCGAACGCCTTTTCTTTTGCCGAACTCATGGACCGGTACCTAGTCTTGATGAGTCCACCCATCGAATCTGCTTTGAAGGGCTTGGTATCACGGATGCACCTGTGTCGTTTTCGGTGATGGATCTGAAGGAGAAATTCAAAAAGACGAGTATTACGATGGCCATGCAGGTCAGCGGTCTGCTATATCTTTACCCCTCCCAGTATCTTTAGTCTGAGATTGACATCCATCTATAGTGTGCGGTAATATTCGAGTGAGCGGGTTATTGTTCGTCATTCTACGCACATGTGTTAAAAATGAGAGGATGCGCGTGTCATGCATATAGGGCAACCGAAGAAACGGATTGAACGATGTGAAACCGACAGCAGGGGTAATCAATGGCAATATAGACAAATGTGACGGAATGCTCAAGGCGGAGTCGCCTAGATTGTATGGGGCCCAGGTGCTGTAGGAAACGCCGTATATGCTGGGTGCCGCCTCAAAGACGTCCTCGAAAGTTTGGGCGTCTCTCCAACGCTAGGACATAACCCCAAGCTCCACGTTGCATTTGAAGCCGCCCAGCCGGTGCGTATCATATTTATTCGTCTATAGACAGAACCGCGCGAACTCAAACGCTACTCTGCAATTATCACTACATAGGTGGAGAAAGACGCGCACTATGGAGCCTCGGTCCCATTGTCAAAAGCCTTGTAAGTACACACTAATCCGGAAGATAATAACAACCGACATATCTAAAATGAAATAGAGACGAGTTCGGTGATGTTCTGCTTGTGTACGAGGTAGATGCGTTGGGATCCGTGGCTTTACGCACCATGATCGCTATTGAATGACCCCTGTCTAAATAATGCGTAGATGAATGGGAAGCCACTGTCACGTGATCACGGTTATCCCCTGCGGGTCGTCATTCCGGGATATATTGGCGCGCGTTCCGTCAAGTATCTTTCAACCGTCCGCATCCAAGACCGAGAATCGACCTCATATTACCAAAAGCGCGACTACAAAATCCTTCCGGAGAACGTAAGTCAAATCCTGGTTGTGCACTTGCGCAAGGCAGGACTGATGAGGGAGAGCAAAAATTCATCTCATGATGGTCGAATACATAGGTGGCCACAAAGGAAGAGGCAGAACCATACTGGTCAAAGACCCCAGCACTCGGTGAGTATAATGTACAATCGTACGTATGTGACCCTCCAGAAGGTCGCCATACACGACCATCAGGACAAAAACATGAAGTATATGGCTATGCCTTGTCAGGCGGTGGCCGCGGCATCCAGCGTGTTGGTAGGTGTATAATAAAAATTAACGGCGTAGAGGGCATACTTCTTTACACATATGCTAGACGTTTCGGGCGATAATGGGAAGACTTGGGTACAGGCTGAGCTTCATACGCAGCCGGAGAGTGAGCGCAATAGCGCTTATACTTGGAGTTGGTGTATATGGAAGGCGAACGTAGAGGTCCAAGAAAATATACGCATTATGTCCCGAGCAAGTAAGGAACAGCGTGATCGAGCAGATATTGTAAGGCACGACTCAGAATTTAATACGATACATCATAGTGGACACGGCCGGTAACATTCAGCAAGAGCTCCCAGTTTGGAATCTACGTGGGGTCATGAACAATGCGTGGCGTACGGATGTTGGAAATGAGCGGTAAACTATAGAAGCAGCAAAAGGAGGAGATGAATAGGGATAAGGCATGCACACCAATACAAGTTTATATGGATGCCCATATTATGGTTTTAATCTATCTCGGAAAGTACGCGTGTGCGCGGCTGTTCAAGCCTAAAAGTATTGATACGGTTTACAGTCTGCAGTAAAAAACAAGTCAGCATTACCGGACGAGAACATAGAAGAGACGGTCACTGTCCAGTATTATAGAAAGTAGATGCGACGGCCTATCACATATGCATAATTTATTTGTGATCAATGTCCACAAGTAGCGTTGATATTACTGCACGCAATAGCCATCATGAGTCGAGATACGCTAAAATATGTAAAACTTATAGTTGAGCACAGAGTACTCGGTCCCGGCGTACTCTCTCTTGTTTGAGAAGGTGTCATTCATGACAACCTTTTTCAATAGTTTTTTTTTATATCTTCTGATGCGTGGTCATCACAGAAGACGTTTATTGTAAGGAGATTATGCATTGTGCAATAGACCATCTCGAAATACAGGACTTTCTTGCAACCTAACATCCGGTCTTCTTTGTTTCCTATGCCTACAGACTTGAATGCTCTTTCAAACTATACTGTGCAACTTGGACATAGTAGCCGGGTGACATGATTTCTGAAGGCATTCAAGTTGACATTGGTGCACGGTTTTCAGCATTTTATGTTTTTAAGGCTTTGACGCGATGTTGTATTGGCGCACTCTTGCCATGTCATTGTGATATCGTGGCCTATTGGATTTTCCCCCGGGCTATTCAACCAGTGGAACCTTTTTGTTCGCGGAATATGACTATAGCTTAGCAGTGGAGTAGCTCATGATTTGCATTGTATCATGCCATCATGGTTGTTTGGTTGCTGCCAGCCGCTGCTGGCTACATATATGCTGCTCAGCTTGTTGCTTGATAAAGGCAGACGCTCCCGGTGGAATTTCTCGCTGGGAACCTGTTGGCAGGGAAGGATATTTAAAAACTATTCCAAAAAAATTGCAGTATGAGGACTCATGATTTCTTTTTTAATAATAGACCCATAGAAATGTGTAGTAGATGGCTCGAGAAGCCACGAGTGAATTGTAGTGCAAAAGCTGACTCCTGTAATTTCCCCCAAAAGAACATTCCGGTCCTGTTGTCGCAGGGTTAAGATGCGATAAGCAAGATCCTTGAGCCACTCTCCAGTCGATGAATGGAGTGGGAAGCATCCTATAGGTGAGCCGGATGGGAAGAGAGCATCATTTAAGCAGTACAGGCTGCTGTGTGACAAACAGAGTAAAAGGTTCGATCTGCTCACAACATCCTTTCATTGTATGTTTATCGACGCTCATGCAAACGGCTCAGATTATCACACGCGTAAATTGCCTCTATTGAACCGGAAGTACTATATACTGATGGCCTGATACCCTTGATCGCATGCCACAAACTTGATTGAAATAAAAGTACCAGCAATATCCGACATCACTTGCAGACGAGTTCTCGGGTATATATTCATCAGCATTGCGTCAAGATCCCATCTTCTGAGAAGCATGCGGCAGATCATAAGTGCATGATATCAGTAACAACTATATCAGAGCAGTGGCATATCAAGAAATATGACGTTTTTGCTTCGGTTTGCTTCTGCTTGAGCGACTTTTATCTCAATTCCATTGATAACGATCTGTACGATGCATGGGCGTACCTTTATAGACAGTGGTACTGTCCCAACTTCCAAAAGATGTTATTAGAAGCTCATTTCCAGGAAGAATTCCATCTTCGAGGACTACCGTGCTAATTGAGGCTCATTGGAAAGTCTTAAGAAAGCTACCTTTTTGCACTTCAAGCGTGCGCGATTAGATCTCGTTACGTTCATCCTTACAAATAAGCTTTTCCCGGATCTGCTTCGTACCGTCAACATGAGAATAGTCCGACACAGCGATTATACGAACGGGGAAAACCAATTATTGTCGCATGAAACAAGGGGTACAAAGGCAGAGAAGAGAATGGACAAGCAGATGGTCTATATCTCAATTGCCGGTTCCTTATCTGCAAGTACAATGTTGGTCGCTCAACACATAACCGCACTATAGCCAAAGACAGTGTCTATATCTGCAGAAGGTCAACCACACAACTTATTCAGATTTTATGTGCAAAGGCTACAATTAGATTGCTGTATGGAGAATATCAAAGGGCTAACTTCTATTTAGCGCAAAATATCCAGTATCGGATTTCCAAATACTGAGTCCTAAGATTCGGCCTGCGGCGCCGTCATGTCTGTCGCTGTCCTTGAGCGGATATGGCTTCAAACGACAGTGGACCCTACCGTTATTGTCATATCCCACATTGATAATGATCCCCTTCACCGAACAGATCGCGCTACTTTAGAGACATAGATGTAATTTCTGGGTAATCGACGCCGAAAGGAAATTCTGCAACATGAAATACAGCAGCTTGACCGTGAGTTCAACCAAGAGTAGTCTGATGTTCAAGAAGAAAAATTTTCATAAATATCGGTGAGGGCAGTGTCATTTGCCAGAGTGATGAAGTGTGAGAACCCGAACACAGGAGTAATATTCCGCGTCTGCTATTCCTGGCATACCGGGATAACCACGAGTCGTTGAGGGAAAGGAAGACATGTCCCTTTTGAGGGGAGGCGTGGTGTAATTTAAATATGTGATTTTATATATCGATGCGAAACCCGATATTTTAGGAAGAGGGATTCTTGCTATTGAAATGAGTGACGGTGCACTTTCATGTTAGCGAACTTGACTAATGTTTTCTACGATTTGAATATGGGGTTCGCAGTTTTGTGCGTCGGGGATCTATTGGAGAATGAATACTATTGAATTAGTCCTATCATTCTTTTTTCTTTTTTACCGGGGACATGGACCACACCAGTGCAACCTCTAGTCCACTTGGTGCACAGTCCCACAGTGCATGACGAGAGTTTGTATTCCACAGCGCAGCAGCTTTAATAGGTGGGAAGATGGGCATCTTTGTTAGTTATAAGAGAACGAAATTTGAGTGGATTTTGCCAGAGATGTAAACCGGGTGATGATTGATACGACCCCATTACACACAGTATGGCATGACTAAAAGGCTATCTATATCAAAGAACTGATTCCCTAAGACCCCGACTTCCTGCAGATTGAGTTCTTTCATACCATTTAGGCAGGGGTAAGCCTAGCGCGGTATTGGGATCGGCGAGAGCACATTGAAATTCAGCGGAAAGCTGGCTGCATTTTTTCGCATTTTTCTTCTGATAACTTGTATGCTTAAATTGAAAGGACCCACCTGTTGATGAGTCGAATGGTAGCAAAGACCACAAGGGGTACATCAGGTAATCTGAGCCCTCCTCAACATTTATCTAGCTGCTGTACAACTTCACATCTGGTGGCCAGTCGGATGTTCATTTGCTAATTTATACTACAGAGCAAGACACCTTGGATTACTCTACCACAGCTAATTGCGAACTACCAAGGGCTTCAAAGTAACGAAGAAAAAGAAAAAGAAACTCTTTTCCCAGCTTTTTAAGTTTGAAAAACCGTGCTGAATAAGCTGCTTTTTTCCTAGTGTGGACCCGACGAAGAATGAAAAATTGACTACAGACGAGAATGAAGAATATCACGAGCACCCCGTCTATGCTAAGCGAGGCTTCGGATGCCCACAGCCAAGGAATACGTCTTCAACAGAAGCAATGTTACCCACAATTGCAATCGATACACCAGCGCGCCCCAGGGTGGTCTCGGTAGACGTTGATAACATTAGGAAATTCTCTGAAGAGTCTTTGTACAGTTACAGCTTTGCTCCCACTCCATCCAAACTCAACCGAATGCACGCTATGCGCCACGGTATTGACCTTGTCAGACGAATACGGCATCAATTGGATGATCGCGTGATTCGGAGATACTCGCATCCAGATCTTGGTGCTGCTGTCTTCGATTGCGAACCAGCAAGCTGCTGGAGCGCGCAGAACACCCCTCGCACTAGTATTGATTTTAGTAACAACAATAATAGCTACAATGAGCCTCACAGCAGTAGCATTTCCACCGATGGTGACGATACGTCCTATCATGGTGTCTCAAAGTTGTCATCGTCAAAGCGAAAGAACACCCTCCTAAGAGCTTCGACGGAAGGCGTTGCCCGTCCTATATCATTCGATACTCCGTCCGTCTCCGTTGCTGCTATTCAATACTACAAGCGGGCGTTCCATGCCCCAACTCGCTTTCTGCCTCAGAATCAGGCCATTTTTACCACAGATCGGAATGCGACCATCTTGCTCTTCAATGATATTGCGAGTCTGTGTTTTGCAATTGACAAAACTTATATCGGTAAATCGCTCTTTGATTTCCTGGACCAGCCGCTCAAGGAGCAAATGGAAACTATCTTGCACGAGAATGGATATGGGATAGAAATGTGCAATGATTCGGTTCTTGTGTGTGGCAACGTGGTAAGTGCGACGCTGTACGGGTCAGGGTGGGGAATTAATTTGACATATGATTCATTCATCTGGTTGTCTGTGCGTGGTTTAGGTATCTTTCATTAAGGCCAACGGAGAAAAATCAGTTGCATCCTTATGGCTCAAGAGAAAAGAGCGTGATGGAGGGAAATCCGTGTACATTTGGATTTTTGAGGAAATCTATGAGAGCACATTGGTCACCTATTTGGATTCCCAGGTAAATTTTATCCACCTCACCCATCCGCGGATCAAACCATCGCTCTCCATCATCCTCCTGCATGTATGTTTATGCGTGAAACATCGTAACTGCAGGGAACAATTATCAAAATCATGGGCAAAATAGAGGAGCTGTATGGTTACAAAGCCCAGCAGGTCATTGGACAACCCGTGGGTCTGCTGATTCCCAGTTTGAAAGCTGATAGCTCCATTAACTCGGCTGCCATCGAGAAATTTAAATTCTTTGGCAGCTGCACCAAAAACGGCACGTTCTTCCCTGTAATGATCACACTTCATACTGACGACAGCACCGACAACAACAATACGACGCTCGCCCTCAAAATAACCTCTCTGCCAACTATTGCCGGCATGATCACCACACACCATGATGGCACCATTCAAAGCATGAGTGCAGTCCCTGCAAAGTATCTTTTTGGTTATCCCACAGTCGATCCGCTTGTCGAGAACATGAAAGTTGCAGAGCTATTACCTCAATTCCCTGAAATCTTAGAAGGTCTGCAAAGGGATGGTCTATGGCAGCACGATGGTAACATCATCAACAACGCCGCGTGTTGTCGCGCGCTTATGCAAGAACAGCAGCGGCAACAGCTTTCGAGTTCAATCAACGGCAAATTATCTCTTATATCACAGCCATCCGTAACCACCCCTATTCCTAGCATTTACGCCATTCACCGTGATGGGAGTCGATTTGAGGTCCAATTGCGAGTGCGTTCGATCGAAAGTGCAGATGAAGAACTTGTCAGCATCTGGATCACATTTGATCGAATTCAGTCAATGAACGTCCGGAACAGTATGAAACGAAAGGCTGGAGCTGCACAACTTACCTTGACACCTTCACTATTGCCTCTCACAAATGAAGAGGCCCAACGAGAAGTAGCAATTGACCAGCTCCTGAATCCTGCTGACAGCGATTATGGAAATGAAAAGAAACTTCGATCGACCACTGACAACATTGTTGCGTTTTCTACTGGACCTACTTGTGACAGCAGCAATGGTGGCAACGAAAGACGGAAACGGCCTATACTCCCCAACACATGTGTTCCATCTACCACTGGCCTAGCGCCCGTCGTAGAGCTTTCGGAATCAGGTCCGGAATTGCCGGAATTACTAAATCCGGAAACGGCGACTGAAAGGAACGAAGAAAGGCCGCCGCCTTTACCAACAGACGAGAAACATCCTCTCGATGATTATGTGATCGTCGACACCCTCGGTGAAGGAACTTACGGTGCTGCAAAGCTCGCTTACAGAAAAGATGATGAATCAAAGGTGAGCTGAGAGAAATAGGGAGTTGTTCACGTGTCCAATGACTATGTGGACTGATTTCTTTATCATAGAAAATGGTGGTCATTAAATGTATACTGAAATCGCGGATTCTCGTGGATTCATGGATGAGGTGAGTCGAGCAATAAAAATAAGATGGTAAACGCCATTCAGGGACCAATGATATTTATTTCCCAGAGATCGGCGTTGCGGCGATATCGTGCCTGCAGAAATTCACATTCTACGCACCTTGAAACAATATCAGCAGAAGAATTGTTGCTATTTACGTAGGTGGTGCACACCAACATACTTGCTTCTAAATGCTAAAAGCTACCTTTTAGTCACGACTATGGAGGATCAGGATTTCTACTACATTGTTATGGCGCTGCATGGCGATGGTATGGATTTGTTCGATTATATTGAACTCAATGAGCATATGAGCGAGCAAGAGGTTCGCGCCATATTCCGACAGGTTGCAGAGGCAGTCCAACATCTACATCATCACAAAATTGTTCACCGCGACATCAAAGACGAGAACATCATCTTAGACGAGTCCGGTACTGTGTTGTTGATAGACTTTGGCAGTGCCGCATACTATCGGCCCGGCAAAGAATTTGAAACGTTTTGCGGCACGATGGAGTATTGGGCACCCGAGTTACTGCAGGGAATTAGCTATGAAGGTCCGCCGCAAGACATTTGGAGTCTTGGTATTCTTTTGCATACGCTTATTTTCAGGGAGACGCCATTCTATCAGCTGGATGATATTCTAGAAGACAAAATGCAAATCAGGGAGCTGCCTTATCCAGGTATTGCACATGACTTGGACACCGAGTTACCGCGGGCACGCTTCCACTCATGCGGTTTTTTCTGAAACAGGGCCACACGATTTACTTCATAAGATGCTGAATCGAGATATATCAAAACGACCGACCATTGATGCGGTCTTGGCAGATCCTTGGCTTGTACAGTAAATCCCAAATATTCGATCCTACATATACATAACATATACATATACAGATGAACACAGCAGCACATTTGTAGACGCCACATAGATGAAAGCAACGATGTGTACTATGGCAATACCATTTTTCTTACTTCGCATAAAATTTGGTCTTATTTTTGTAGATACTATACATACATTAAAATTAACGGCGACAATGAGGTGATGGCTGCCTGTTTTCTCATGTGCATTTAGGGCGTGGTTTGTACCACAATGCTTTCTGTTTGTGAACAAGAAAACTAAAATAGATTGCTAAGTCTCTTCATCAAGTGTAACATGGAGATACAGAAAAAAATTATAAATGCAATGCGTTTTCGTTGAAGAGAAAACTAAGACCGTTAAACTTCAATAGATCTATGCTATCCATTTAAAAATAAGCGGTTTAATGAAAATGTGGATCTGGTAGAAGTGATCCATGTTAAACAGGCGCATGTGGGAACTTCAATTGCGCCGTGAGAAAGCTTGCCTCATGTCCTTCCATCCAATGCCGTAAAAGATAAACTGCGCTGATGACGGATATTCTATTTTCCCGGAATAATGCCGATGGTTGTTTCTCCCATTCTCCACAGCGAGTTCTACACCTGGCGTAGACGCAGACAAGAAAAGCTTATGTTCCAAGCCGCTCCCCCATTCATCTTCGGGCTTTATAACATAATTTTAAGCCGTGTGGTCAATGCGTTTTCGAAAAAGAGTCCGCCTTTGGGACGAAGAAAAGAGTGATGAAAGCAAGAACGACAACAACAACAACTATGCGGCATTGCAAAAAAAAGCTACTTTCATACACAAAGGGAAATCTGTGAAACGCTCTTTCATTTTTCTTTCCTTTTCTTTTGGCTGCGGCTTATCAGTTCTCATCCTTCTCTTTCGCTTCCACATTATTTAACACTACGTTGTCGTATTGATGAAGAAAGACGCCAGTAATGGAGGCATATTGAAGGTCCACCTAGAGACGGACCAGGTTGTCATGTACGGCAACACTGAACAGTCGACCGGTTGTGTGCTACGCGGTGTTGTCTGTCTGAGTATTAGCCAGGCAACGCGAGTGCGGGCAATTACGCTGCAGCTTACGGGGACTATGACGAAACGATATATCACACGTGAGTATATTTTTTAAAGACACCAGAACTGGGGGGGGCACCTTTCGTGTGCATCTTCCTTTCTTTCTCTCTGTGTGTGTGCACATTTAAAAATGACTCATGTGATGTCTGCCGTATGATCAGGCCTAGGCAACGGCCAGACACGCGTGTATGAGGACAATCACGCGTTTCTGCAGAGCAGTTGGTCTTTTCTCTCCCCATTTGTCCAGACACACATCCTCCCACCCGCTACATACACGTATGACTTTGAGGTGCCAATTGGGGGCCATCTGCCGGAATCAACAAGGGTCGGGAATGTATACATGGTCCAGTACGTTCTCCGGGCGGTTGTTGAGCGTCCAACGCTCTTTTTAAAAAATTATGTTACCCAGCGCATTGTCCATGTTGCTCGTCGGCCAGAGGAGGACGAGATGTTGCTGTTGATCTCTGATGATTCTTATCTGGCCAACATGCTCGATCAGCCAGCCGTCGTCGCTGATCAATGGAACGACCAGCTCGACTACAGTTTCACCATCCCCTCTAAGAGCGTCCTGCAAGGGTCCACCGTCAATATCACGGGCCACATCCGCCTGCTCAGCAATGCTGTGCATGTCCGGTATATTGCATGCTATCTCAAAGAATACATGACCTGTCGCACAATGCAATCCGACCACCATCAAAAGCCAAAGACACACAGCAGAATCATTCGCTATGCACAGATCAGACATGGTTATGACCAGATAACCATTTCCATGCCAATACCGCCCTCTCCAGAAGAGTGCCAAAGCGATTGTCTCACCGAACAGGTCAAAATCAGGCACAGGCTCAAATTCACCATCAGCATAATCAACGAAGAAGGTCGAATCCAGGATATGCGGGTTGTCTTGCCCATCAAAGTACTACCTGCCCGGCCAGCCACACCAGATTATCTTCCATCCTACGAAGACCGACATAATTCTTTGCCGTACGACCCCGCCTTGATGGCTGATCTTTTACGGACACCCCGGGCGCTCCTCCCATCATACGAAGAAGTGCTCTCGCGATAATATATATAATTAGGTATTCCGCAATGTATATAGTGTATCTAGCGAAAATGTATTATATAAGCATATCTATATAAAATATATTATGAAACAGCTTTTAAGAGTAGTCGGACCCATCGGTTGTAGAGCCTAGCAATTATTTACAGTAACGGACAAATTCTATTACCATGGAGATCAGCGAACAGAAAGAGGCACCTTTTAATAATATGCTTGCTCGTGGTCGTCTGCATGAAATGAGCAAAAAGAAATAGGTGCACAGACTTCTGAAATACGTGATCGATGCCGGTGTTGTCGCAATCATTAACCAGGGCACAGTGGACGACGACAACACTGCCAAGTATCATTTTTGTGCTTGAACACTTGATGAGGAACTCGGCGATTTCTAAAGACATGGAAAGTTTTCCCTCGTCGCACTGTCACCGAACGTCGTGAAAACACATCTTCGTCTAGTACGGGATGCTCTCGTTTCCAAAACATGATGTCTTAGCCGTCGGTCAGTTTATTTTTAGGACATCCCCTAAAAGCCCCGTCGGACTTGGGTCTCGAATAGACTGTCACCTCGACGCCAGGGTGGGTTCTCTTCATTCCACGTGGAACCTCCAGATCTTTCCTTCCTTCTCCTCCGCGACCCCCTGTGATTTCTTTCTTTTTGGATTTACAGAAAACATGGACTACTACGGAGAGCTCGGGATCCCCAGAGATGCATCAGAGAACGACATAAGGAAAGCGTATTTCAAACTCGCACTTAAATATCATCCGGACAAGAACCAAGCACCAGAGGCAAGAGAGAAGGTAGATGTGTAACCTATTCCTTTCTTCTCTTTCTTTGCTGTTGACCGTCCAGTCGATTTGGGTGACTAGTTTGAGAAAATCAGGCATGAGATAAAGAACGTCCAATACCGCGTGAACCGAGGAATCGCTAAAGCATTGCATTTCTTTTTAGTCGTGCTTATGAAATCCTATCCGACCGTAAGTTGCCCCCAGCCTTGATTCGGCGAGATGATATGTGTAACATTTCCCCGCGTTTATGCAGCCGAAAAAAGGCGCGTTTACGACACACAACCAACTGAAGAACCGTGGATACGGACATCAACCCGACCAGCCTTCTCATCAGGCGACTACCCATCGAGAGCGACTTTTTCCAATGACCCATTTGCTGGTTTTCATGTATTCTAGTCACTTTGTTCATCGATTGCCCCGGAACGAAAGCTGATCCCTATCGGTATCTTCTACCTAGTTCCACACCCCCGAAGAAATCTTCAGGCAATTTTTCCGAGGCCAAGACCCATTTTCCATTTTCAGTAAGGAAGGACGAGAGTGTGCCAGATCCAACAGGTTGTAACGGCATGCTCAAATTCACAGACGATTCCGTGCTCTTGTCACCGACATCCTTGTTTGAAAACGATCCGTTCTTCTCGTTTGGTTCGGAGAGCGCCTTTGGTGTCCATATGCCGTCCGCTGTTCGAGCAGGATATAGGAATATCGCGACCACGCATGGGAATCGCTCGGCAACTCGCATTACTACCTCACGTTTTGTCAACAGCAATAATGAGACAGTGACCATTGAAACAATCGAGGATGATGAGGTTTGACGGACGCGAGACATCATTATACAAACACTAAACAATGCGCTTGGATCGTAGGGCACAAGAGTGATCGAAGATCATGGTGGCGGCCGGCGTCGTGTCATTGTCAATGGAGTGGAACAGGAAAATACGCTCCCCATCCGCCAGCGAGCTAACTCTTATCTCGAAGGTTTTGGTTCAGGTTTTCAGAAGCCCTCCCGCCGCAAAGGAGATGGAGAGCAACAACAGCAACAGGAAGAGGAGAACGAGCAGCAGCAGCATTCACGACTGCAACAGTTGCCAAAACCGCACTTTACCGTTTTGGACGAAATCAGACGTGTGTTTTTTGATAACACAATACGACCGCTGTCATCTTACTCATGCATATTGACTTTTTCTTTGTACAGAGAACAATGCACAACACTATGGACGAGTTCCCAATAGTACTGATAGTAGTGGACAAGTCAGAAACAGTAATAGAAGCAGTACACCCAGCACTGATATCAGCGATGACATTGCCCGGATGGGCAATCACGGACGACGCACCAACTATACATACATACCCGGTCCTCAATCACCACCACGAGCTGGGATTCTTCAAAAGCTCAAGCAGATCTTCTGTTGGTGTCTTTGAGTAAAAAAAAAATATACCTCCACACGCGCATGCATACACTTCTGATACATTTTATAGTGCAACATAGAAAGCACAATTCGTAAGCAATATTATTTTGAAGCATATTTGCCTTTTTTAACGGCTTCTAAGACAAACATATTGATCCGATAAATATCCATCGGAATTGTCTTGATGGGTATCATGCCCTCCCATCTAACGTGTCCTCCTGCCCCCGACAAGCCTTCGGTGGCGGAAGAAGCAGGGATCCATTGCTGCTGCTGCTGCTGTTCGTCATGATCCAATGGTTCGTGTTGGGTCTCTAATGTAAGGGTAAAGGTACTTTCAGGTGGAATATCGGACATAGATGCGACGCACGCTTCTATCCTAAGTAGACAGGCACGTAAATGCTGCTGCAGATCAGCCAAGGGCATTTTCGATTCACTATGAGCAGTCAGAAAAGAAGGATCAGTAAGCAATGTCGATATCCATCTTGGCTGTGTATACTTTTTTAGACTACCTAGAGAACAATCGTTCTGTTGAAATATCAGCATCCTCGAGCACTTCGTACAGAATCGAGTCGGTTTCAAACACAAAGCGTTCCAGTGTTTGACTTTTGAAGTGTACAACTAATGCAACACTCTTGCAAGTTCCCTGGTGTATTTACCAGGCTCAGATCTTGGGGGGTTGGCAAGAGGGTTTCAGTTGCTAGTTCGCGCGCGCGAAAACATACCTTCAATAGCAACGGATGCACCGATCGAACAAACTGAGACACGTATTTTGCCACATCAGGGTGAGTCGCCATGTAAACTGGAACATCGTATTTTTTCCGCAGCTCAAAGATCTCTTAATATCGCCATGCGGATCGTAAAACTCTCATGGTTAATGTAAATCCAGGAAGCACACAATTAGTGATTTACCTTTTGGATACAAGTTGCGAAGATAGAGGATCCGCTGAATCCATACTTCTACTAAAGAAATGGTTCAACTACATTAGACTGTATGCGTTATTGTGCACTGATGACTGAGAGGATCACTTGCAGAAATCACAAAGAACGTTAACAATGTCTTTTTTTTTTAGAAGAAAAAAGAGAATAGGCGTTTAAGTCAGGGTTATCCGTTGTATGTGTGTGACCTCAATGTGTGTTTGTGTGTACCGTCCATTGGTTGCTTACCTCGTCGCGTCGTCACCATTCCACATATACAAATGCCAGCGTATGTAATAAAAGAAAAGAAGAAGAATAAGGATATTTTAATATATTTTATTTTGGGTGGTCAATAAACCACTTTCACAGAGACACCATCGACCGAAGCAAGGTACGTATGACTACGACGGATAGCAAGCAGTAAAGACTTTCCATTAGGCGGGCTTAACGCACCGACGGGTACGATAAAGGGAAAGACAAGATTTGTCAAGTCGCCGCCGCCGAGAGTGATATTGCGCTCGTTTGCAAAAAATATGGCAACCGTTTCCTTGGGTGGGACCGTTGGACGGAACGTCTAGATATGTCCGTGTTTCTCTCTACTCAGTACCCTTTTCTTCTTCTCTCTCTCGTTCTCTCAATGCATTGGTACTAACCACATTGACGTATTCGCCTACCCTCCAAACGGTGTCTTCAGTAGGATACACGATATCTATCACGAATAAATGATCAGCCCAAGTGAGATACCCAATCTTCACGATAGCTGCTTCAATATGCATATGCATATATATATGTACCCCCGGTGGAGTTGTTAGGTTTGACACGAATCTCTTGAGCGATTGTCAGCCCAGTAACAAGCAATATCACGAATGTCTTTAAAAATGGAAACATTTTGCTGGATAATGGATAATAATATGAAGAGATGTTACACTCTATCTACAGTATTCGTGTTATATACATAGCCAAGGTGGGTCGGTGACACCTGGTTACGCGGTTCAGATCAGTCTCATTCTTGTTTGTATTTACACTTGCGCGAGAAATTTGTATTATGTCTTGATCTACATTTGTTCTAGGAGAGACCGGAGGACAGGGAAAGCAGTAAAGCATGATTCATGCGGTTCGCTAGGCCACTGGGATTGTCTCGCTGCTAGGCGGATTTACGACAACGACACGATAGTCCACGACTTTCCACAAGTGCCAATCACGGCGAAAAACGGCCAGAATGTTGGAAGCATTGCGGTCGGGTGGAGTCAAGGCACCTTCCGGAACGATAAAACTAAAGTTGCCTTTCGTGGCAGGTCCATCTATTTGATAGGATGCCAGAATGATTAGTACTCCTCCGACGACTGACACAGTTTCAGGTGTGAAATGGGGCGACACCTACAAGCAAGGGTGACATTGCGGTACTCCTCGAAAAAAATGGCAACTGTGTCCCTATCCGTGTATCCGGACGGATCATAAGATACATAGTTCGGGTAACCCGCATACATTTTCTCATAGGGTTGAGGGTGATATTGCGTTTCTGTATGATGGACAAGAACTGCAACGATGAGTTAACCTTCACATCAGGAGAAAAAGCAAAAAAGTCGAAGCAAATGTTACCTTGACTTTGTGCCAACACCACTGACAGGAGACAAAAAATAAACAATAGGATCGTGCTTTTCGCCATTGCTTTTGATAGGCGTCTAGTAAATTGGGGAGAGATGGATTGATACCAGCAGCGGGAAACATTTCCCTTCCTTTATATAATGCAATGCTTGCAAACTTTGGAATTGTTCGATCGATTCCAGAATAAAACCACGCACGACATATAGGCAACTTTGATTGGGTTATCCCACTTAGGAACCGCAAGTAGACTCGTTCCAAAACTGCAATGGCTTATGCCGACATGAAACATTGCAATTACCTAATGCAAATTGATATCCTTGGAAACATGTCGAAAGAAAATATTGTCATTTGACACACAATCATTGGAAATGAAATGCTGCATAGCGGCACGAATTCCTTATGGTATTAACCTTTTGCTCCTAAAGTGTCTACTGACAGGCTGTCGAAAAACTAACAGTCTGTTGGCTTTCGAACTAGGGAAGAAACGAAACCAGTATGGGAAAGGGTTCTTCCGTACCAAACGCCAGAATGCTGCTCTGTGTTTCACAAGAAAAAAAAATATTCAGCGCGTGTCTCCCGCAGTGAGAGCGCGCACAAAAATACGCGCATTGTTCGAAATAAGGTGTTTCTTTGACCTATTTTTTACCTTTCTCGTCAATATCTGCAATGGAAGACGTTGATGACCCCACCGATTTCAAAGACCCGAAACTTCAAAAGCTCGACCATGATTTTCGCTGCGCAATATGCAAAGAACTCTTTACAACCCCTGTTCAGCTGACAACCTGCGTCCATTCATTCTGTTCAGTTTGTATTCGACGTCGACTTACTCAGGAACGACACTGTCCTACTTGCCGTACCCCAGCCGACGAGTCAAAACTTGTTCGCAATGGTGTGCTGGACGACTGTGTAAATAACTGGCGCTCAGCAGTTCGGTAGTAGTATTGCGTGTGCGGGTGTGTGTGGGTGGGCGAGGCGTTTATAACGTTTGCGTATCCGCAGCTATTCTAATGCCAATACTTTGTTTTGTCCCAGGCAACTCATCATTCAATTGCAAAACGCCCCATTTTCTACAACACCCCTTGCTAATACGCCGCAACACTATGGATCGTCTGCAGTTCCAATATCACATGCAACCTCAGCGGATTCTAACAATAGTTCTGCTGAAGATCAGTTTTTAGACAGTCGACGATCGCAACGTATCCAACAAAAACAGAATCAAATGCAAACCCTACCTATTCCTGAGCCATCAATCGCTGCGAATGACGACAAGTCTGGAGATTTCTTTCCAGCTGCTTCCTCTAATCATGTTTCACCGAATCCTCCGGAACACAGACCTGTACCTCCACCAGCTGAAATGATTGATTTGACAGGCAAGAACAATATGCGCTTATAAAGAAACAGAGATATAGCGATCCTGATGATTCAAGCTTTGCACCTCTAGAAGAATCCGATGTCCTTTGTCCAATATGCTCTCAGACAATGAAGCAGAGTGTCATCAATGCCCATCTCGATCGATGTATGCGAGGAGATTCCAGCTTCATCCCATCACCGTCAGTTTCCGCATCATCTTCAACGCGGGTAATATTGATTATAGAAGCGAATAGGATCCATCGAATTCATGTCTCTGTCTTCAGACTGTAGGATCATCACCTCTTTCCCTGACATTAGGTCGGACCAGAGCATCATTGCAAGTACACACTCTCACTCAATGCTCCGCCTGATACCTTCTATGCTTATTTTTTTTGGCCACGTAGAAAGGATATTCCCGATAAAAAGCCTGTGAAGCTCGTGTACGATATGCTGAAGCACAAGGACCTGCAAAAGATACTGAGGGTAAGATGAATTCCCGTACTATTCATATCAGGATGTTTGGATTCAAAGGGTATCTTTGCGTAGGATCTGGAATTACCGGATTGGGGCGATAAACAGATGCTTGTGTGGAGGCACAAGGAATACGTGACCTTATATTATGCGAATAAGGATGCTGCACATCCTGTGAATGGATCCGAACTTAGACGACAGCTGGCAGAGCTTGAGCTCGCATATAACAGTGGCCAACGCGGCCAACGGATAGCATCCAACATGGATGAGCATAATATCCTTTTGAAACTTGTTGAGAACTGGAAGAGAATAGCAGTGTAAATCTGTCAAATCCTTAACCTCGATTCTAGAGTACATCGTGCATACAAAGATCAGTTCGACTTATTAATCGAAGAGACGAAACGGAGGCGACGAAATCGAGTCACCAAAGCACCGTGTAAGTCAAGTGGGCATGTAAATTACAAAACGATGACTCATGACTTCTGATCCATGTGTAGCTGAGACCGAGAACTCGCAGCCAGGTTGCACCCAATAAATAGAGCCTCTTGACAACATCCCGTCATGAGATGTCTTGGCAACAAGCCTTTGTGTGTATTTCTCGTGATTTTTGTTGGTGTATGTCTGTATTATAAAACGATGCTTCTCACTACGGCTTTGTCTCCTGGGAAGGACATGTTCATGGAGCAGGAGAAAATATCATTATTATGCGCACGTGATCATCGGATTACCTTGATGGGATGTACCGATGTCAAGATACACGGGGCCCATTTTTTACTAAACATAGGCCTATTTCTACCTGAAAAACCGACCACATCCTAATTCCTTCCCCTCTTTCTCAGTTTTATTTATTCATTGTCCCAGTTCTTTCTCGATACCATTCATACTGCGCAAATGAACAACGAAGGTGAGATGATAGCAAATGACGAGCAATGAAGAAGAAACTAAAAGGAAATCGACTTAAGCTGCGACCTATGGAGGTCAATATATCACTCCTGCAATGGGAGTAGCAGGTGCTGTTCTCATCGTAATAGGCCTTTGTTTATGTTTCTTGGGAGTGCGCATACCAAAACTAACAGCGGGGATAACTGGGTTCGTTATTTTCGGCAAGTGACTTGAAGGATCTCATTTTGTTTGCAGTGCGAGGGGATTAAGAGGTTTTCTGATGGTCCATGATCTCCCCGCAGGGCTTATAACCTGGACAGGCCTGATCAATCAACGACCGGTTGGAGGTTATAATAGCCATGACAGCGTTACGATGATTGTCGTGCCTGCAGGCCTTGGAATTCTCGGTGCTGGAATCTGCATCGTTCTTGCGCATGCAGCCACCTGTCTGTTAGGAGGTAACGAAGGATTATGTAGACCGGATTATCACAAGCCTGTTATCGCCCAGTCCTTACCTAACGCTTTAGCTCTCGGAGGGCTAGCTTTGGCATTATACATACTCTGTTGGAGGGAGGATTTGGTCATCGCAAATGTATGTCAAGGAGGGGGGAGAGCGGCCGAGATGTGTACAGAAGAAAGGGAGAAAATGGCCATTGACGCGTATCTGACATTGATCCAAGCCAATAGGTCGAGCTAGCTTTATTGCCATTCTTCCGATGATGTTGGCAGCCGTGATTTGGCTTGAAAAGCTTTATGTACCGCTGTTTTGTACCTCCATGTCAGGCGCCTATGCTTTTATGGTTGGAGTCGATTTCTTGGCCCACACAGGCTATCTGACCGGCATTAGGGCTATCCTCGACGGAAATCATCGTATGCACTATGTCTTGAATCCACGCATCTATGCCTTGCTCAGTGTCACCGGTGTGATGTGCTTAATTGCAATGGCATGGCAGCTTGTATCCAACAGAGACAGCGCCCCAGTAGCAGATGTAAAAAAAGCGGATGAGGAAGCTGAAGCAAATGCAGATGCTGCATCGGCTCCGAATCCATCAGCATAACCATCCATCCTCACCTTATTGTTACGTACGCACTTCACGCAAACATTATTACCTTATCGTAAGCCTCTGCCATTAAAAAAAATTCAGCCCAAAGGGTCTACGTAGCCGCAGGGCGAATTCGTGTATCATGGTTTTCTTTTACATTAGAGTCGGAGACACGGCTTTGACAACGAATAACACAGAGACTGGGTCTAGCCACCTTCTCTTTGCGATGATACACGCTCGCTCGAACATGTTGTCATATGTCCAACTCGGTTCCCTTATAAATCACATCCCAAAGTCAAGTCGCAATCTGCCAGTTCTAGAGTTACAGAACTTCTCTTTCTTTTTGTATGGACATGGCGATGTTCTTGAAAGCTGTGGCTGTTCTGAGCCTATGGATTATGTTGAATTGTGTCGTTGATCAGGAGGCGTGCCCTCCTCTGTCTGTTTACTTCCCGCATAGAATACATCTCATGGTCAGTCGATCATGCAGCGGTGACCCTGATGTCGCTGTGCCAACATCCCGATGAACAAAGCAGGGTTAAAACACAGCTAGCCGAAATACACTAACCAGGTCAAGGTCAGGATCTTAAGCTGACGTTTAGAAAGCTTCCGACTGTATCAGTCACGTTCTGTTCACTGCAGTAATGGCCACTGCAGCATGAAAAAAGACCTTTGTTTCTACTTCCCTAAAGTGTTCTTGCTGCTAATGTACATGAAGATCAACTTCGACATTTGCGCTTGAATTACTTCTTTTAGCGTATCTCTGTATTCTTTCCTTGAAGATGACCGCCGCAACGAGCTCAGGGCTACTCCTGCAAGATGTATGAAAGGATGGAGTTCAAAGGCTCCATTTTTAAAATCCTGCGACGCTATAGTCCAGTCAATTCGACTTTGCTCCAACAGACATTTCATGTTCCTGATAGTCAGTTCGCGTTGTACTTCTTTAATAGATATTCTCAAACTTAGTCCTGCCATCGATTTGACGGACTATGTCGGTACTTTTCATCCTTTCTCAACATAGCCGTCCGAATAATATTGATATGGTACATGAAACTAGCAAGGTTAACCAATCATGCTACGCTTGCGTCCCCGTAGCCGCACTTGATAAGAATGTGTCAACAGGTTAGCCGATACAAGAAGGACCATCACTGGATCTCCGAGAACGTTTACCTTCATCCAGTTTGCGCAACACAGCCTTCGATTGCTTATAAATCTTTGCATAGTTCTCAAGGATCTTCTCAAACTGTTGCGAAACAAGGCGATGTCAGCGCCAGTCATTTGATGATGTTATGCATATTAATCTTTTACTTACGAGCTCTGCTGTATTAGGATGCGTGCTGGAAAATGCACGTTCGAGCACATAGAGGTCGACAGCCTTATCTTCTGGGAAGACAGATACATAACTCAAACCAAAATCAATCACCACCTAGATGGCACATTGAGGAAATAGTTCTCGACTGTCAAAATCTCTCTATAATACGGAAACGATGGATGCTTCATCTACTTACCAGGGCATCGGAGCCGTCACGTAGCATAAGGTTGGATGTTGTCAAGTCGCCGTGCACGACATCCTGTGCATGCATCTTCCCCAGCGAAGTTCCAATTTTTTGTGCCAGCAAATCTTTGTTAAGGAGGTGGGGAAGGTGTCAACAGAGCCCGAAGGAGATATATCTTTGCATTACCGCCGACGTAGCCTACCGGTATCGATGTCTGCATAGCTGGTAGCCTGACTGTTGAGCAATCGTTGCTTCACAGTTATGCCAGAGATGCGCTCCATATATATAGTTGAAGCGGGAACATCAACAAAGTAGAGCGTCGGTGTATCGATGCCACTCTTTTTGCACTTATAAAGACATCGTGCTTCTTGCACAACTCGTTTAGCAGTCAATTGGCGATCGAGATCGGGATGCCGGTAGAGCTTCGGAAATCGCTCCTTCGCGATGCACCCCTCGGGTGCAGTGAGAAATGACGGTAAGTGATACACGCGCTATAACACTGCTGCGTTAATGCATCGCCGGATCAATAAAAGTTGTAAGTTGCCACACATTACAGCCTCAGCGCCTTGCTTAATGAGTAGGCGATCTTGCATCCTGATTTAGTCGTGGCCGGCTGAAGGAGGGTCAACGGTGTGTGAGTAAGCGGTGGGACATGAAATTGACTGTGGCTAAATTTCAAGGACAGGCCACGCGCCGCACTAATGATGAAAATCTAAAGCTATTCAAAGTAGAAACGCTTGCACTATGTTTTTAACGGATAAAAAATGATCGAATAAACCTTGCTACGGGTACTTTAGAACGAACTGCCTTGTAAGGGTCCCAAGACACTCGAATAGTCTTAATTGGATTTCTGTCGGCATGATGTGAATCTAAAGGACCAAACTACGCATGTAGCAACTACAATTTTGTTTACTATACTGGTGGATCATCCTTTATTGACCCAGTTATCATCATTGCTTTACTTTGATACTAAACAGAAGATACCGTCATCTTCAATCGGATTTGCTCGTCTTCTTGGCCATTAGCGCCTTTGACACGCGTCGATACGAATCAATCATCATGATGCAAGGTATGATAAAGTAGGGCAGGTAGAATCCACAGAGAGTCAACCGTTCCATCTGCGTGAGTTCAAAATGCTGGTTGAATACCGTCTCAGCAATGCAGGGGATAACGGTCGTGGCGACATGGGCGCCATAAACTGAAAAGAAAAGTCAATATCCAACAATTGAAGCATATTCAATTACATACCGATCATGGGGAGTCGGATGGAGCTACTGTCTAAAATGAAAACAATCAGTTTCCTGTCCCGAGTGCTTCTGTACCTGTCTCCACACTTACTCTTCGATAATCCATAGCACGCCACGAAGAAGAAAGGAAGCTGAAGAAGTGCTTCGCACAGAACAAAACTCTGAAACCAAAGGAACGGTGTCGGCGGAGCCAAGATAGGATCTTTGTACAATGCCAGATACCATGCGAGCACATCCTGGAGCACTTGCGGAATCCAGTCTTTCGGATATAACGATTGTAGATCCACCAAGAGTGTCACCGGAATGTGCGAAGCAAAGTAACCAAAGTACAAAAGATCGAGTGGTCGCGAGAGGAGCGATTGGGATCCGGAGCTATGCATTATCTCTCTCGGTTAGAGGAAAAAGCGGAGTACCTGACTAGACCTCCCCAACTCTGGCGTGTTGAACAACGGTGATAAAACGGAGTTGAAAGGCTATTTTGCAGCCAGTTGCACTAAACTTGAAACCTTCATGAGGCCCAAGACCATTACCTTTGTGCGTCACGGGAATACCGATGCGAATAATGATCGCAGGCTTCAAGGACAAACTGGCATGCCCATTAGCTTCTTCAGGCTTTATTTTCCAAGAGCAGCTGCTCATACTTGGACTAATCAATAGACACAACGCTGAACGAGCGAGGGCTTCGGCAGGCCATGCTGGTTGGTCACCGCTTACAATCCGAAGAGTTTGATGCAATGTATTGCAGCGATTTGACTCGGTGCAAAGAGGTTTGTTTCAAAGAACGAAAAAACATCACGCGTTTTTTAAAGACAATGATATTTTGCTTGTATATACTTCACCGAACCAGACATTGGAAGCCATCCTCCACTATCAGAGCGCAGCGACCCCGGTAATTTATAAACGTGGACTTCGGGAACGCGATTTTGGCAAACTTTCAGGAAATCCAGTTGGTTTTCTTGCGAGTGAAAGCAAACGGCTATCGATAGACGTAAACGAGTTAGTGAAGCGATCAGGTGGAGAGAGCGAAAATGAGTTTGCGTCACGCGTAATCGAGGCGTATCTGGAAATTGTTACTGAAGCGAACGCAAATGGGTATCAAAACATTCTTGTTGTGACGCACGGTGGGCCAATGCACATATTGTCACTTTACTGGATCAAGTCAGCTGGATTTCGTTTAGGGGCGGAACCCACACAATCAATGTATCGACATGGCAACACAGCGGTCACCCGGATAAGCATTGGTTCCAGAGGAGATGACGGTGTGGTTGAATACATCAACTCAACAACGCATTTGGACGAGACTCAAAAGTCAGGCATGTCCATCGCCGTCTAGGAGTGGATTGGAATGGATATGCATACATACCATTCGTATGCGTTTATCGACAACAAGCATCTCTTCCACCTCCCCACCCCCACCTCCGGGGTTTCGTTGCGCTGCACCGTTCCTGGTAAGGTGCCTCGCGCGCACGCGTGTGATATTTCCACGCGCTGAAAATTAATTATTATAGGGCATTTCTAAAAATATAAATAACATTGTACCCTTCGCCACCAGAGCAGATGCCCCATCTGGAATATGCGCAGAGCTGAAATGCTAAGATTTTGTGCGAGTGAAACCGTATTCCTTTTCACTCCTCTTTTCTCCCTTTTCCATCCTCTTCTTCAATCCCATTTTCCCTTCACTAAAATATTATAATGACTATCGTCCCCTCTCCACCACCTCCACCTGAACATCAAGAGCAGGACTCGATAGAAACAGGTGTAAGGATCGATGCGAAGCCTAAGCACGGCTGCACCACGCCCTCTGTCCGTTCGCAAAGCTCATACTCTGACGATAAGTCTTGGGATGATGCCCAATCTACCACAACCGAATCTATCGAAACATTTGACAACAATAACAACCGCGCAACAGAAGCGCCCCGAGACGAACATCAGACCGCCGCACCACGACGACGGAACAGAGGGCTTACCATCACTCAGAAAAGCGTCGTTTCTCAGGAGGCTGCACCGCCGCCAGTAGAGCAGGAGAACAAAGATGCTGAAGTGCATCATGATCCAGGAGGACATGACAATATTGATTGGGGTGAGTATGGGGAAAAACTAAAATTAAGAACAAAAAAATATTAACATGGGCGAGCGAGAATAGAGTTTTGGTCCAAGGTGGTGTCGGACTTCGGGAGCGTCACCAAGTCGGAAAAGAAAATGCTATCGGTTCAGATCCAACGAGGGGTACCGTCCTCATTACGCGGCATGATTTGGCAGCTCTTTGCCAACTCCAAAAATCCCAGCCTCGAAGAAAAGTATTTAAAGCTGATAAATGAAGACTCTGTCTACGAGAAGGCCATCACGCGCGATTTGCCTCGAACGTTTCCCAACCATGCATACTTTCAGAGCAAAGAGGGCCAGGAGGCGCTGTTCAATGTCGTTAAAGCCTATTCGCTCTACGATCCTGATGTGGGCTATTGCCAGGGCATTTCATTTATTGCTGGGCCATTACTCTTGAATGTAAGCGTTGGTGCTATCATGGACATAAAGAACAAGGAAAGACAATTGATAGAGAATCATAGATGCCTGAAGAGGAGGCCTTTTGCGTCCTCGTGCAGCTCATGCAGCGTTATGAACTACGCGGACATTTTACTCCGCAGCTCGACCTTCTCCACCAGCGATTATATCAGTTTGACGGCATTCTGCATGACCACCTCCCCCACGTCCATCGCCACTTTGAATATCAAGGCATCCGGTCCTCCATGTATGCCTCCCAGTGGTTCCTGACACTCTTTGCCTACCGATACCCACTCGAGTTTGTCTATCGCATATACGACATTTTTCTCGTCGAGGGCATTCAGTCTATCTACAGCTTCGGTCTCGCTTTGATCCAAAAGAACCAGGCCACCATCCTGAGTCTCGAATTCGATTTGCTTGTTAATTATCTTAAGAACGATATGCTAGACGCATATCTAGACAATGCATCCGATCTCATCCGAGACGCATATATGATCAAGGTATCACCGAAACGGTTCAACCGGTTAGCTAAGGAGTATCGCATCGAAGCAGCGCGGGCTCACAGCGAGGCAGAAGCCATTGAGACCCTTAAGAAGCAGAATAAGGCCTTGTCAGAGACGATCCGGAGTTTGGAGAATAGTCTGACTGAGATCAGCAAGGAGCACGCACATATCGCCAACGAACTTATTGAATCCAAGATGGATATAGCGAGAGTCAATGACGAGAACGACGCTCTCCGGCAACAATCCCAGGATCTGAAGAAAGCCCTGTTGACGCTGCCAAACGAGATCGAGACGAGGATGAAGGAGGAAATGGAAATCCTGGTGACCAAGAACGCCGCGCTCGTGCAGCGGAACTCAGCGCTGGAGGATCAAATGGCCTACATGGAGAATATGGTGGCAGAGATAAAGGCAAAGTACGACGAGAGCGAACAGGACCGTCAAGGCATACGCCAGCGGTTAGACGAGCTCAAAAAGCTAGTCGATTAAAGACCTAGAAGGCCATGCAAGTCCGATTCCACCGAGTAAAAAAAAAGAAAAAGAGATGTGGTAGCTATCGCCAAGGGTACCTCTTCCATAAACGGCTTGTCCGATTCCACCGAGTAAAGGCAAGAAACCTATCGCAAAAGTTTTCCTTTACAAATAAAATAAAACTTTTTTTTGCGCTGCCACCTTTGGTTACTTTACGCCTCTCTTCTCCTTTTCTTCTCTTCTCCCACTCCCACCCCAATGCTTTACAGCCGCATCACCTCCATTGCAGCCCGATCGGCAGGTCGACGTTCCTACGCCGCAGCAGCAGCTGCTCCCGAGCAGAAGGTAAACCAGAAATAACCGCCCCCCAACAGGGACTTGGACAGCAGTTGCTAAACCGGAACGCGTTGGAAATAGCTCAAGAAGACCGCATTGTACGATTTCCACGTTCAGCAGGGCGGCAAGATGGTTCCGTTTGCGGGCTATGCTATGCCTGTCCAATACAAGAACATGGGTATGCTTGCGTCGCACCTGCACACGCGCGAAAAAGCTTCGATCTTTGACGTTTCGCATATGCTGCAGACACGGTAAGTACGAGGAATGCGGATGGACAAAGGGCTGCACATTGACAAGTTATATGGGGGGGTGGCGGTATATGTGTGATTAGTGTTGTTGGCAAGGACCGCAAGAAGTTTTTCGAGACCCTTGTTGTAGCTGATCTGCACCAACTCCCTGTCGGTCAGGGTACTCTCTCGCTGTTCACAAATGAGCAGGGCGGCATCATCGATGACACGATTATCATGCAGCAAGAGGAACAGCTCTATGTGGTCTCTAATGCTGCATGTGCCGACAAAGATCTTGCACACATCCGCAAGCATCTCTCGGACTTCCAAAACAAGGGTGGCGACGTCGACCTGCAGGTGATTGAGGACCACTCGCTGATTGCCATCCAGGGCCCCAGGGCCGCCGACGCTCTGGAGAAATTGGTCGGGAAAAGCCTGGATGATTTTGGATTCATGCACGGTCGTCTCATGGACTTGGATAGCGTGCCTTGCCACGTTGCCCGCTCCGGCTACACCGGCGAAGACGGCTTTGAGCTTTCGATCCCCACTGAGGCCATCCTGTCGATCACGGAGAAGCTCCTGGCCCATCCCGACGTTGAACTTGCAGGTTTGGGTGCCCGCGACAGTCTCCGTCTTGAGGCTGGTCTCTGCCTCTACGGCAACGATATTGACGATACTACGACCCCCATTGAGGCCGGCTTGACGTGGACAATTCGTAAGTGATCTTTTACTGGCTGGTCAGAGGGAGGGGGGGAAGGGCGTTCGAAGGGAGGCCGCCAAAAAATGAATAACATGTGTCATTTGCACCATAGCCAAATCGCGTCGTGAGACCGGTGGATTCCTCGGCTCGGAGCATATTTTGGCCCAGATCAAGGACAAGAGTCTGATCAAACGCCGACGTGTCGGCTTGACTGTGCAGGGCGCGCCTGCTCGTGAGGGTGCCGAAATTTTGGATAAGGACGGCAACGTCGTTGGTAAGGTTACCTCCGGCTGCCCCTCGCCTTGCCTGAAGAAGAACATTGCGATGGGTTACGTCAAGGACGGCCTCCACAAGCGCGGCACAGAGTTGAGCGTCAAGGTGCGCAACAAAGTCCAGGATGCTGTCATTACCAAGATGCCCTTCGTTGAGGCAAAGTACCACAAATAAGCCTAGATTCTACGTATCGTACCTCCCCTATCCCTATCCGCCATCATTTCCTATCCTCCGTCTTGTCATTTCCGTCACTGCCTCCTACCCATCTTTGCATATCGAGATTATAGCATCTTGTAAAGAAATGCTTACCTATCCATGAAATACACAGTACGCACTTGTAGTGCGTTTTATCATTTAAAAATGGAAATGATTCCCCCTCCCGCTTCTACGATGCTTTTTCGTTGTCTGCTAAAAAGGGACAAACCGGATGTCCTCTTTCCTGACATTTCGCGATGCGATTCATACCCACACAATGCTTCCATCCATTTGGCTGTTGTTGCTGATGTTTATATGCTATACAGTTTAATATTATTGCTTTACAAAGAAAAGAAACAGAAAAAAAAATCAGAGACAAAGAAAAATAAGGCGGGACAGGAAGACGAATGACCAGTGGGTAATTTTGCTTGCTGTAGCTGTTGTTGTCGTTATTGAGATAGGGTGTTGGATCTTGGTAGGTGGCGATATTTACACGCTCACACACATACAGTCTCTCTCGCTCTCGTTCTCGTATTCAGAAACGTTCCTTCATGCGTGCAGACACAGTTCGGAGGGAAGCATACACCTTGCCAGGAGGACTACCGAGAATAAGACTGACAATGGCATCGCGTGCGACCTTGATGTTTTGGAAAGAACCGAGAATATGGATTTTACTATACGTTATGTCAATCACAAACTGTCTTGAAACCCACTGTGCTCATATGCTTCAAGAATCTTACGTGTCAGCGAGAACAATTCGGGTTTTGCTGGCATTTTCGATGGTAAATCGGGTCTTGCCGTCACGGCCAGCAATACGGCCAATAGCACGGGCCAAATGGTCACCGTGGAGAGTTTTGACGTCCTTGATCTCAAAGCTATCAAGGAAAATGTCGTCTAAACGCAACAGCGCCATCGCATCTTGCACTTCAAAACCCAACGCAAATGCTCGAACGAAATCCGCACCCTTTTGTAATGCGCTCGGATCATCAGTAGCATTTGATGTCTATAATGTATTCCAAAATGGGAAGTGTTCATATCATATCTTATACTCATAATCCCGCCGTAGCCTGCTTCTTCCACGGAAACACAAAAAAAAACTACATACCCGTAACTCGACAGTTCGTCTTTTAAGGTTCATACGGATCTGTAACTTCATGTGCTCAACAATCGGTCCATAGATCTCCATCCAATGTCGCTTCAAAGGTGCCATACGGTGGGCAGGGATGGGTATTTTACGAGTGCCCTTGACAACTCCCTAAAAGATTCATAATCAACACCGGAAAAAGATCGATCTCGGTTTTTTCAATTAAGAAGAGAAGGATTCGTTTTCTTACGTTAGCAGCTCCACCTTGAGCAGGTGCAAAGTCTGGCTTGGCCACAGAGGGCGACTCCGCCATGTCCATGTCCTCGTCATTGTCAGCGTCGATAGCCTCTTTGCGAGTGGGAAGGGCAGAGGCATCGACAATCACGCTGTCTTCATCGTCTACTTGAATCTTCTCCTTTCTCGTCTTTTTGGATACGAGTGACGGTGCCTTAAAAGCATCAAGGGTCGACATTTGTGAGGTGATCAAAAGAGAATTGTAGAAAAAGAAAAAAAAAATTTTGTCTGATACTCCACCTTCCATACCCGGCAGTCGAAACTTTGGGATTCAGCGGAGGGGAACAGAGAGAGAGCCGCGAAACCGGACACTGTATGCTCCTCACTTTTGATATGCGAAACAATGGAAGGCATTCAAACTTTACGCCGATGCATCACCCGAGAGCTTGACTCAGGGCCCAATCCTTTTAGCCCAATTGATAATTCCACTAATGAAATCATTAAGACTGGTGCGATGTCATACCTGCACGTCCGCTCTTGCTCCGTTTTCGCTTTCTAATAACCTTACTATACTGTATACAAAAAAGCACCGACCGAGATTATTTAGGCGCTTCAAAACAACTCAAAGCTTCTGCTTTAGAGAAGCAACAACTTTCAAACAAAATCGAAGTCTGAAGAAAGAACACACCGTCCATATTCAGGCTTTGATCGACGAGAAGACAGTAGGTCGCACGTAAATTTGATTACCTAAACGCAGAGCAACGGCTGAATAATGTCCCTAAACATATGATCAAATTGCCCAGAAGAGCCGCGTTCAACATCACCAAAAATTCGATGCGAACTCAAAATTGAGCGGGATAAAGGAGAGCATGCTTCTACCACCGTGAGTAGAGAAACAAGATCTCATTCTCTGCGTACTAATGGCAGTCATTTCTTCATTGAACCATAGAATCAACTGTGACATACAATAGACAACTCGAACAAGAACAGCTTACGCTATTCGCCGAGTTATCCAAAGCCAGGAACCATTCACGCAGATTGGAAGATGGAATTTCCGTTAGCAAAAACATCAACAGCCACTGAAGCAACAAGAGCCCGAGAATGAAGTTGAGTATCGGCAAGGATTGGTAAGAATACCAGCGTCAAAGATAGTATCTCGGTTGATGAAGTGCGAGACAAAGAACTACTAGCAAGGGAAGAGGAGAATAAATGACTGCTGAGACAGAGTTTGACCAAAGATTCGTCAAGTATTTCGATGAGCTGTGCCAGCGTGCGTATATCAAGAGGAGAAGCCTGAAATTGACAATGTCATAAAACAAACCGAGGTCATACATCAGCTCGAAAAGGATAGACAAAAGCTTAAATCAACTCTATTTGAATATCAACAAAGATACCGTACTCCCGCGTTGCTTGACGATGAATACGACCAAATTGAGGATGATCTCCTCGAAATTATGGAAATACGCGACGAAAATGCCCGACTCAAGCGAGAAAATGAACAATTGACACTAAAGGTACTCAAGTGGTACATGTTTTTGTTTATAAGGGAAGTCCATTTATTTATACTATTCTTCTAGGGAAATCGCACTCGGAAGAGCGGACGTAAGCAGCTTTATAACTCCAATGCAAATTGGACGTGAATATTTGCACTACTGTGACAGCTGCCGTCAAGCTGAAGCATGGGTCAAGCTACTTGAATTCGAACTCTGGACCAAGGAAAACGAACGAATGTAATTTAGCGAAGACGGTACGTATTTCGTATGCGGTGTGATTTGACTATTGTCTACTGCATATTCATCGTGCTATTCAGGTTGATGATCTCAGAAACAAAGTAGCTATGCTGAAGGAAGCAAAATATACCACAGAAATAGAGATGGAGGCTCTTATGCGTGATGGGTAGATAAGAGAAAATAGTGAAAAAAGACAACTAGAAAAGTATCTTTGAAGTTGATATTTTTTCCTGAAATTAAAATATATCTCTATAATAATTCTAGTAGGACGGCACTGCAAGTGCTTAATCCTGTTAGGACGTATAGGATGAGAGCATTCTCTTTTCATTGTCCTCTTCAAGACCAGTGATGGATCCTAGATAGAGGAAATAGCTTTGATAGGTGCGATGGTCCTGTCACGCAAGTGGATATGAAAATATCGGTCCCTGAACATCAATGTGTCAAATTCATCATCGTCCTAGTTTCAGAATATCGGCAATAGTGATGTGAAACTGGCTACGTTCTCTAGCACGGATCAATGTTCACCACATTATGCATGACAGAAGAATGTTACAGATGCATCACGATCTGTTGGACCGCCAATTAGTAGTAAGCAGCATGGATATGGCACAACGTGGGACCCAAACCGCCCTTTAAGTCCGTTTGTCTTTAATAGATCATGTCCCAAATGGATGAAGCGAGGCTTGGGTCAAACAATATCAACACCAAGTATCTGCTAATCAAACGAATCGATGAGCTTGAGGAGCTCTTTAAAATCCTCCAAAGAGAATCTGAAAAAGCGAGGCAAGAAGCTGCCACCGCTAAATTGTCGTCGGATTTGGTAACTCGCAAAAGACGCAGAGATGAGGAGGGCAGCGATGACGACATCGATAATAACGAAAATGCAGCATGCACAAGCCGACATTGTAAAAACAGAAGATTATCAGTTTGAGATATATCTGAAATAAAACACTTTCTTTTGCTGTTGAAAATCTCATAGAGATATAATAGCACATCCAAGCTGAAGGATATGTGGAAAGGAAATGGTCATCAGCTCACGTCTAAAAAGCTCGAATCCTGCACCCTTGGCTTCTATAATGTCTCTTAATCCACATCCTCATATCATGTCCGACACTGAATCGCTTGTTGAACCTCCCCAAGCCAATCCATAAACAAAGGCCGAAACGTCGTTAAAGACGAGGATGATCAACTCCGCAGATCCTGGATCTGCGTCTCGGAAGATCTAGCGGATTTGATAGAGACAAAAAAAGTGAGGTGCTCTTATCATGAGAACTTTCAGCAGTACTGAGTCCAAGTTTCTGCGGATCCGTTCCTCAACAGGGGGACGCAGTACGCCGATAGCGGAAGCAGCACAATGATTTCGAGATTGCCTGCTTCGATAGCTCCATCCTTCCTGACACCACTTCCCAGAAGATTATCGCGCTGCTAAGGGAAAACCTTCGTTGTCTTTCGAACGCACACCAGCCTGACGATTAAAACTTCTGTGTGTTACGTATCTTGGTCTTTTGATTATTTTCCGGTCCATGTCTTATGGGAGATCAAGGAAATACAAAGGCAACAATTGGTTACGAGTTTGCTGGTTTCAACTCAACAGAATACAACCATTGATTATTCGAGAAGAGAGGGCACGAAAACCATCCTGTTTCAATTACAAAGATAGTCTGCATCATATCATTGAAGAGGTGTAACCTATAGTGTCTGATCCTCTGAACCACGACGTGGGCGAAGGAAGTGTATATCCGCGTTATGCATCTTTCAGTAGGACCTATGGGGTCACCGCTATGTGTATCTATGGGCAAATGAATACAGATGGTCAAATGAAGCATGTAGATTCAGGCATAATTGCGAATTGTAGAAACAATCGGGGCGGGAATGCAAAATCCAGTAGGACATGGCTTGCATTCTTTTGCTATGAAATCCAAGCGTCACGAAGCAGACATCAATCCTTCTCGCCTCCACCTCGATGCAGCTACCTCACACTTGTTCAACCATAACGAAAGCGGATCCTTCCTATCGCGACACTCTTATTTCTGTCTTTCTTGCCGGTCTTGATCTATGTGCGGTTATCTGTACTCGACCGCAATATACAACTGGGTTACGATATTGCGTTATTTCGTCTATTTTTTTATATTTAACCCTCGGGAAGGATTGGAAGCAGCAATGTGTGGGTAAATCACCCCTTCATCATTCTCGTCAAAGAGTATATATTTTTCCTGCTTCAAAGATTGATTACTTGACTTACATTTTGGATTTTCGTCGAGTATAGGTGACGGCATGGCGTAGTTATTGCGCTTTATAATTCACACAAGGTAGATGGACACAAGTGGCGATCTCTGGAGTAAGGCAAAATTCCAGGTTACCACCAAACGTTGATCTGTAAACAAGGTTATCTGGAAGTGATTAGGTACTCGGACCATTGCTTCATTCAGTACCATAATCCGTGGTATGGAGCAGGCATCAATTTACCATAATAATAACTAAAAACACAGCGTTAGCAACGCTTATCCTCTCTGCACTGTGAGTTGTTGTTAGGGTACACTTATTGTAGTACATGTCTCTGGTAAACAGATGGAGTGAGACCTTGGATACATATTAAAAGGCCTAGTCGTCATTGGAGCTGTTGCTTTGCAAGCATGGCTAGAGTTACGTATTTGGTGGTTTATTATCAATGCATTCGCAAGTAGCGCGTATTACATACTTCACCGAGATTACAATGAAGCGCATATGATTGCCGTCACGCTCATTTCCATATTATGATGTCCATCGATGTGCTGCACGAGTAGACTGCGAGTGCTCTGCTGCAGCTAAAGCCATTGATGAATGGCTAAGAAGCACAGCGAATTTTCTTGCAACAGCTGCTGTATACTATCCAGATACGTACCCTGCGTTGCAACAAACGCAATGAAAGGGAACATTTTCTTCCTCCTCGTCAATAGGTATAAGCCATGGGTTTTCGTGACAGTCATGAACGTCATCCATAGAATGAAATATCGTCCGCGTCAGAGGGAAGAAAATCAAATAGAAATAATGTATTTGAACAAGTTTTGTTATTCTATCTAATTACGAAATCTGATGTATAACATAGTATTAGTTGCAATGAGAGCCTGTCCTTGCACTGTCTGCAATTGAACCGTTCAGGATCACGTATGCAGATGTCATAAAGCTTAGTTTTATTAAATAATGCGTCGGAGTAAAAAGTGAAAATTTCCATAGGATGAAGATAGGAGGAAGAAAACTGTCTTAAATGAATGAACGGGAAACCCAATCACTGCCCACGACAGCATTCAACAAGAGAGGATAACTGAATATAGGTTTTAGGCATTAGCAGTACCTCCTACAAACCAACTTCCCACACCCCAACCCCAGAAAGAAAAAAAACCAATCAACTCTCTTCCCCACACACTCCCGCGCCCCTTATTGCCCAAGCGGCCACCGTACTTTGCTGCGGCAGAATTGTGGAAGTCGGACTCGGTTTCGCCAGTTTGATTGGACACTTTCTTCTACTTTCTTCATTTTTCTTTTCCTATTTTCTTGCGAATTATGGTCTCAACTTCAACTGACTTCTCGGTCGATGCACCCAACTGGGGTCTTGATGACACTTCTCAGAATCTGTTGAATGAGGCAATTGCTAGCAATTACCGATCACGAGATTTTGACAATTCTTTGAGCAAGCTAAGCGGACCAAAAGCGTCCACCTCGAAAAGAAAGCCGTCAAGTGAGTCTTTCTTTTATTTTTCCCTCAATGTTTGAAAGGGGAGGGGGAAGAGAGAGAAAGAAGAAAGAGAGGTGCGGCTCCTCTTGTAGAGAAAGGTTTAATCCTCAAGGATGGTACACTTTTCTGTTCCACAGACACCTCCTCCGCAACGATGTCGTCTTCTGGCGAAAAGCGAGGATACGATAAAACAGGTGAGGAGATCGAGAGGATGGGTGTATTTGTAAGCAACGCCGCCTAATCTGTGCGGTTGGTCGGACATTTAGAAGGAGCATCCAAAAATGCTGTAGCACCTAAAAGGGCTGGTCGCAAGCCTTTGGACAAGTCATTGCTGCCTGTGAGTTTTGTGTTTAGACTTGCGAGGAGACAGAGTCCGTGATGTTGATAACGCGTATGAGAGCGAGGGAGATTATGTGTGTGGGACGGGAGTGGGGATGGGGTGCATGCCCTGTGCATGGGTGTATGTGTGGCTGTGCCTGCGATTTGCTGACTTCGACGTCATCGATCCCCTATTTTTTTTAGGAAGCACCGCTGGATCCTAAGCAGAAACGCAAAGAACAAAATCGTGCAGCACAGCGAGCGTTCCGAGAACGCAAAGAGCGACACGTGAGCGAGCTCCAGGAACGTATACGCGAGCTTGAGGAAGAAAACGCCTCTCATAGTCACCTGCTGGAGGAAAACATTATGCTCAAGGATCAGGTGAAGCAGCTTCAAGAGGAGAACTATGCGCTCAGAGGCACGGCGTTTACATTTGAATATCCAGCAAAACCACTTCCACATGACGAGGAATACCGAAGTCCGAACAGCAGCAGTAGCAATAGCAGCTGTGGCAGCTTGAGCACTTCGGGGAACGCAGATAAGATGAGCTCAAGCAGCAACAGCAGCGTCAAAAGCGGCGAGTCACCTGCCATCGCATCGGCTGGGGACTCGCCTGAAGAGGAGAACCAATCAACACCACAGGATCAACAGTTAACCATTGCGCCATTTCATAATCCGCTGTTGACTACTACAGACGACTTGCTTATGCGTGGTGACGATTCGCACAACTTCAATTTTTTTAACCCAGCACCTTTTGTTGACGTGAGCCATGCCACGCTCTCGTCTGGCATGACAAAACTTCCAGGACAACAGCAGTATCCACCTGAAGTGATACCACCGACAACGGCGACAATAGAACCGCGACATAGTGATTTGACCTTTACGGATTATCGCGTACCCCCTTCAGCAGACGGATTCTTATTTCAGAATGAGAGCGAACTCCCGCCACTATTTGGTGAAGAACTTGATTTGTTCGGGTTCACTGCACCCATGCCATCAACGAACAATAATTTCGACTCTGGAATGTTGGATAATCAACAACAGCAGCAGGATCTTCTTGCGCAGCTGGCAGATCCTAACTTTTTGCTACATACCACACAAGATGAACAGACACAAACTTTGTTACAGCAACTCCAGCAACAAGGACAACTTCAGCAAGGAAATGTTAATCATGAACAGGTGGATCATGCCAATGCGCTCGAGTTACTAATGGAAAGTCTGCACCAAGCACGACGTGAACCTCGCAAAGCAAAGGAAATCCAAAATGAAGTCAAGGCATACTGTCCTGACTTTGACTTGGATGATCTATGCTCTGATCTCAAGAAGAAAGCCACCTGCTCCGAAAGCGTCTTTACCCCCAAGGAAGTAAATGAGATTATTGGTTATTTTCAAAACAAGGAGGAATGCAAATTATCGAATTTGAAGCATCGGCAGCAGCAAGTACAGCAGCAGCATTAAAGACCATTGATAAGTATGGTTAGTCATATTCCCCATCATATCTGCAGTACTATGGTTATCGCACACAATCGATGCGTTCAAGCATACGCGGATGCCTCTATTCTGTTTTGTTTATTGCTGTTTTTTTTCATTTGCGCCACATGTAGTCTGTTCTTTTCTTTCATTTCTATTTTCTATCACTTTTGTCTTCGTATTGCTACCTTTGATGGCTCACTTATAAGTTGATATGTGACAATATCTTAAACGTAGTTTATTTTTTTCTCATCAGTTTATAAAAAAAATCATGCAAGGAGTACAATGTACAACGCTATGCTATTTGTACGCTTGTGCAACGTTTTCCTAATTGCTCTTTTGTCATGCTATTGATAGGCAAAAAAATTTGGGGGGGGAGCAAGAAGAGAGAAAGAATTGTTGGTGTTTTAGTTTCGTTGAGCAAGCAACGAAAAAAGAACACTGAGCATAACGTACGATATATATTTTTTTGGTTTGTCTTCGAACTGGAAAGGAAAGGGTGGGGGTGGATTGGTCAAAAGAAAATAGATAGGAAGCAGCGGGACAAAAAATTACAGGATAAGGGTGGGTTCATGGAATACAATAGAAGTTGGAGATAGCGCCATATAAATAATTCTTGTCGATCGTTTGTGTGTGTATGTGTGCGTGAAAGAGAGAAAAGAGAGCTTGTGCGATGAGAGAACAACTCGTACGCTTTTGAGTTTTGAAAGAAAGAGAATATGTGTAGGGGGGATGATGTGAGTTAGTCAGTCAAATGGAGGGGATAGGGACAGGAAAGAGAGAAAGCGAATGTCAGTAGGACAAACTGTCGATTGCGTTTTTTTTTTCTTTAGTGCATCACAAACGGGCTAGCCTTGATGACAATGGGAGGCTCTTGCGTGTTTGGACGAGAGATGGTAGCAAGTTCGCACCCGGCCTAAAAATAATATCTATCAGTTTTTTGAAAATGATTCCAAGGGCATACATACACTCCAAGTAGCACCATCCATTAATCGGGTCAAGGACAATTTGTTGCGGTTCAATCGCAGGGCGTCGCGCACGCGCTCCGCCACGATATCCAGATAAGCAGTTGTCAAGGCACGCCATTCGACCACTACCGGATCGTCCATTTCAAAGAGAGGAGCCACCTCGATCTTTGGCTGGCCCGGCAAAAGCGAGTTTCGATGGTAATTTTCTATACCACGTTCCTCCTCTGCGGGCTTCAACTTGATGAAGTCCGTATCCATCAAAAGGCCACCTAATAATAATGATAATTCCCCATTCCAAGGTCAAATTCAAGCCCACTTTATCCTGTTCCGTGTGCGTTCATCTTTTTCCTTTTTCATACCGTTGCGAAAGTCGGGAAGCGGGGTCAGGAGCTCTGTTCCTTCGATGGTAACACCCAAAAGCCGTTCCATCGGTTCAATGAGGGAGTAGACAAGCCACTGAGAAAGACGATGGAAGGGCACGTAGATATCCGTTGACTGCAGGTTGGTGGTGCTGGTGGTCTGAAGCGCGCCACAGGCATAAACGTCGCCAAGGCCAGGGATCCCGCCCTTACCGTTGGCACGCTCGGCCACAAAAAGCTCGCCCATGGACATCACAACCGGCCAGAGCGTCTCAAGCAAAATAAGCGCGCCCTTCTTTGTTTTTATGGTCGAGGGGTGCTCGTTTAGATAGTCTAATGGATTTTAGCATCTTTTCATATGGGCCCGGTTGTGTGTGTGTATGTGTGAGACTTACCCATGAGATTGCCCGGTCGTGGGACAGGGCCAGTCTTTTGGAAATAGTCGGCATGCTTCTCAAGAACTCTACCGAGGTTTCTCAGGACCTCCAGTCGATCCTCCAGACGGAAAAATGCAGTAGCACATTCGTTGAGCTGGAAGCCCTTCTGGAGTGTTTCCAGCGACAAGTTTTTCAGACCCTCAGCTATTAGGCAGGATCATTTTAGTTTTCACCCATGAACGCCTGTCCCATGTGTCTCTCTCGATCATCCAGGGGATCGATCTCCCTCTTCCCTTCTTTACCGATCCTGATACTCACAGTCAACTCGATGAGGCTGATTTACATCGCTCGAAAACGCACCGGACGTGAAAAGTTCCAGCACTGCAACTGCTCCGGCTTCGGAGCGCTTGTATTGTCTTCCTGTTGCCTTTTCTCGAAAAGTCCACACGTGGTCGCCATCGGTGTCCAGCAGACAAGCGACAACGAACAAGTCCAGAACCCGTCTGGTCTGTTCAGTCGCGTCAAATCCGAGGCTCGCCCAGGAATTGAGGAGATGCTGGATGCGAGGACGGCCGGCATCAAAGTGGCGCCATACGCCGTGGACGGGCATGTCATGGGGATTGTCGTAATCGCGCTTGATCAGGGCCACCACAAACTGTACTACATTCTGCAGCTTGGACGTGTCGACGTCAAAGTGCTTCAGTCGATTGCGCACACCGGCCTCTTGCACGCGGAAACATCGTTCGCGAACGGCCCGTAGGCTAAGCAGGTAGTCGTCAGGAATCGGCGCCATTTACTCTAGTAGTCGTCAGGCAAGTAAAGTTTGGTTTACGCTGGTTTAAATAAAGTGGGACGGACGTGGTCGTTCTGCTGCTGCTACTATTACTTTTTTGTTTTGTTGTTGTAGTCTGTGAAGCCAAGGAAAACAACCGGCAGCGATAAAGGCTGGTTTGATAAACGACACCCGACCAGAGAATAAGAAGATATTAACAAAAAGGTGGAAGGGGAGAAGAGAGAGAGAGAGGGCAAGCGATGTCTGTGTAAGAGCGTAGATTTGTGTGTAGTGAAGACGAGAATAGGCGAATGGGTAGATGTGGATAAAAGAAGTTCTGAAGAGAGAGATAAATAGAAGAGAAGGGGAGAGAGGTGGGAGGGAAAAAAAAAAAAGAGGACGACGCTTTTAGTTAAAACAAATGGAATCTCGGTTCATCGAAGACAATAACAGACGATTTGTCGTATGAGCACTGGCCTTTCTGTTTAATGGATGACATCCCGTTTTGGTACGATCGACAAGAGAAGTAAGCCCGCAAAAGGTGAAGATCGACAAGAAGTACTCCATCGGACTTAGCTCACCTCTCTCCACCCCCCAACCCAATCCACCCATGTGGCTCCGACGTGACTCCTAGAAGGGAAAAGAAACAAAGTGGCTGCGATAATAAAACTCACATGCATAGTGGAAGATAGCTAAACAAAGATCGTCTTCTGTTATTGAGAAATCCAAGCTGGTTGTGACACAAATACTCTGTGATGACTCTGAAGGTCCTATCGAAAACCTTAAATTCAATAAGGCAACAATTACCGGAGTCACCGGCCTTTTCGGAGAAGAGTGGAAACGGCTGGAGGAGCCGGAATCAAGGAACAAACAAACAAAGACAACCTCTCAGAATTTTATGTTGGCGGGGAGCGGCGCTGGAGGAGGGTAGAAGAAGCCTTTGCCTCCTCCTCCCCCCAACGATCAGGCAGCCAATCATCGCCATCTTTTCTTCATAAAATCGTCTTTGCTGTATACGACCCGAACCATTTTGGCCCAAAAGCAAGTATACTTTAGGAAATGCAGACAAGCACAGTCACTCACTCACGGAAACCAGCACGGATATTTCGCACTTTTGGTCCGGAATTTTCAAAGCAGGAACAAAGCAGAAGAAGGTTGCACAGGCTCCATCCACGGCAGCCTAAAATGTTCCCACACATCTTGGTCGCGCATACACTTTTTCCTCTTTACTCATTTCCAGTCCATGTCGGTCCTACCAAGAATTGCAAAGATTGCCCCTCAGACCTCTGCGCTTTTCGTTTGCGACATTCAAGAGCGCTTTAAAGGCGTCATTTGGCAGTTCCCTTCTGTCATCACCGTTGCTAACAAGATGGTATGAATGTCGGGGCTCAATCCAAGCAGTGACAGTACATGGTCTAATTCACCCCCTCCTCTCTCTCTCTCTCTCTGTGCATCACCTTAATGCTTGTACGCATACTCGTACACATGGATAACCTTTACTACCGGCATAGATCAAAGCTAGCAAGGTGCTTGACATTCCTGTTGTAGTAACGGAGCAGTACCCAAAAGGTGAATTCTTTTTCCCAACGTTTGTATTCATGCTGACACATTATAAATACGATGGGAAGCCTTCGGACGCACTGTTGAGGAAATTGATGTCTCCGATGCCGTTATCAATATGGAAAAGACAAAGTTCAGCATGTATCTTCCTGAGGTAGCCAACCTCCTGCGCGAACGAAAGACCAAGTCGGTCATCCTGGTGGGCATTGAGGCAAGTGGTCCTTTGATCTATCATCAAGTTGCGTGTAACTCATTCGGAAGAAATACGCACAGAGTCATGTCTGCGTGCTCCAGACGGCTCTTGATCTCCTAGAGAACAACTTTGATGTGCACGTCCTTGCTGACGGTGTCTCCTCTCAGAACCATTCCGAAGTTAATATTGCTATTGCCGTAAGTCTTGTTCTTCTCTCTACTTTGAAATTCCCCCACCGCCAACCATTTCATTAGCGCATGCGATCGGCTGGCGCCACCATCACCACCTCGGAATCGATGCTCTTCCAGCTTGTCCAGGATGCCAAGCACGAAAAGTTCAAGGCCATCAGCAATATTGTGAAGGAATACATGGAAGCCACCAAAGTCAATCAGATCATCCAAAAGGTCTCTGGCGGTACCGCCAACCTCTGATCGCACCACACCAATAAAGTCCCATTTCTCTCTCTCTCTCTCTCTTGAACTGAATAACTTTTTATGATTCAAAGCTCTTTTCCCAAAAGTTCGTACTTGCGCGCTCCTGGTGCAGAGACGAACGATCTCTGCTTTTCAGCCAATAGCGCAAAGTTGCCTTCATACCAGGGTACAGCATGCTAACGCTAAGTTTCCACCAATTGCGATTGTATTCCATCTGTCGCTCGTACGCTTTGTTTAGAAAGTCCTTGTAGAAAACCGACATCGCCTCAGGCGTTACGTCGTGTCCTTTGCGTCGCACTAAGAAACATCAAGGGCGTATTAAAACATCCTCCTTCCCCAGCCCTCAGAGAGGTCGCATTGATATGACAGGGCGTTAAACACGTACATTCGGCTTCGTATTCTGCTTTGGCATTAACAAATAGCGTATTGTTGGCTGTCCAAAAGTTCTGGTTGAAATCGTCCACCTTTTGTCGCAATAAACGCCATTCTCGCTCCTACAAGACGACGCCAGCTTGTGAACATTTCCCTCATGACCAACTGGCATATATCATCTCAAATCACCTCTTTTGTCTCGTTCGGCGGAATATAGTATCGAACAGGTCGAAGATTAGAAACTGGATCCGGCGTACCAATCATGTCCAATGCGACTGGTTTTAATACGGCTTCGCCCTCCTTGGAAGCTTGGAGAGAAGAGCTATGTCGAACAAATAATGACTGGTAGGTGCAAGCGTGCCGTAATATACGATGCTTGGATGACATGGCGAAGTAAGACAGGTGGAAAATGTTGGGAATCAAGCGAGACCTTTTCTTTTTTTTTTTTAGCCAACCACCCTGGAGTTTCAAATCGTAGCACAGATCTCCCAACCAAAAAGAAATGCCCAAATGGTTTGGAAAACACAGTCTTTTTATTACTATGATTGTCTACTCTTCCATCGCCGCGTCTTTGAGGCCCTACATGTTTTAAAAGTCGCTTTGATCAGCATCTACATCCATCGCCATTCCCCTCCCTTAGCTCGCTATGCCCAGAAAAGCAAACGACTTACATAGTTGAGGTACTCCGGAGTCTCACAAGCTTCATACTCTTCAATGAGGTCCTGGACTACCTGCCGAGAATCATCAAACTCCTCCAATCCATCTGAGAACATGGGATGCTTTCTATATTGTTCCAGGAACGCGTTCCGTTTCCGGAAGCGATCATACTGATCACATGTCCGCTTGAAGAGCTGTATGTATCACAGTGAATTGAGTTATCAGTATCAATCCTCCCTCCCCCGCGTCGAGCTCTGGACTAACCGATGCTATACTCGTGTGATTTGCAAGCATGAGACCGCTAACACGATGTGGCGTTTGCACGTACGGAGATTTTTTCGATAATGCAACCTGTATGCTGGCAGGTCCCCACGGAATAAATTGCGCCAGTCGTCGTTCCCGAATTCGTAACAGTGATTTGTGGACCTGCAGTAAGCACCACGATCAGCCAACACATGCTTATCAGGCACACACACGGTGACTCACATCAGTAGGATCAACTTCGCCTTGGATGATATCCAGCACTGAAATATAGCAGCTACGCTTGGATGGCATGGTGGAAACCATTCGGTTCTTAGGCTGCAGTAGTCGACGCATGACATCCAGTACTGTAGTTTTCCGAATGATCTTTGCCTACACAACCCAAGCATGGAATGATATATACAAATGCATGCGAGCGCGAGATAGAATGGAGTGTTAAAACGACAACTCAATCGTGTTCTTACCTTTTCGACCTGTTCGCTTGAGAATGGAGTGTATGCTGTGGTAAGGAAGTGACATCGTGGCGTGGGTATAAGCGACGAGACAATGCCAACTAAGTCGTTATTCATGTAGCCGGGATAGCGCAGTGTAGTTGTGCTTGCAGACATAACCGTTGATACCTATATCTTGCGAAGTGAGTCCAAGAATCCGGTGTGTATGTGGGTGTGCCTCCCCCCTGCGAACTTACCAATTGGTTCGTCTGCTCAAAGTTTGGAGTCGCAGAATGCAATCGATCCGTGGCTATACGACCCAGGGCAGCGTTATCTAACACAACCTGAAATTATTCCAGTATTAACCTTCTATATGCACTATTCCAAACATCCCGCGCTTCCATACCACACTGTCTGCGTTGTTCGTCAATCGCTTAAGCGTAAGCATGCTGTTGTAGGGCTGGACAACAATATCCGACACCTCCTCAGAATTCGGAAATACGGAATATGTCTGGATAAGCTTCTTGGGGTAGCGGTCATTAAGCCGTTCCAGCAAGAATGACCCAAGACCGCTACCTGTGCCGCCTGCAATTGAATGTAATAGCATGAAGCCTTCGAGAGAGTCGCTTCCGTCAGCTTCTCGGTCTACCATATCGATAATGTCCTCGTACACCTTTTCGCCTTGTGAATAGCCGTAGGCCCAAATATTGCCTGCGCCGCCACCGTCATGCGACATGAGAATGTTTTCTGGGTTGTAAAGGTTGGCAAAGGGTGAGTCGCGAATATTGTTGATGACCTATTGTTGTTGTGTATTAAGAGATATTAAGGCTTTCGTATCATTTCCGCAAGAAGCTATTTACTCGCGGCTCTAGATCCAGGAGGATAGCACGGGGAATATAGTGTTCGTCGTCTGCCTGCAACCAAGCAAAAGGAAAGAAGGGTGAGCACAGGAAAACAAAAGCGGAAATAATAGGTTCAGTCTTCAGGTGCAGGTTGAAGGATTTATGTACTTGATAGAAAAAGACGTCTTTCCGGTCGCCGCCTTCGGTGGCAAAATCTTCGAGCATTCCATCACTGCTAATGCCGTGTTCTGTACAGATCTGTTTCCAAAACTCGCTACCGACTGAATAAGACAGACAGAGCAAGGCGTCAGAGACGAATCGCTTTGGTCGAGCTAACTCCACATACTCTGATTGCCGCATTGGCCTGCTTGCAAAGTAATGATTTCGCGTGGCATAGTGTAGAGTGGAAAGTTGCGTAAAAAAAGGGGTGGGGTTGGAGAACAAAGAAAAAAATGCGGTGCTCGCAGCAAAAATATCGTCAGCCAATAAAAGGCGTTCGCCCCCAAACAAATCAAAAAAATCTATGCGCGTTATCGAACCAACACCAGATTCGTTTCCTGAACCTCTGCTGGCTCTTGGCGTGCTGCTACTAACTACGTTCTCCATAGTTCCAAATGGCCAGTTTTCCTCATCTGGTAATATCCCCTCTGTTTTGTCAGCAACACATTCCCAGCAATTGAAGATGCAAGATATATGATAAAAAAAACCGTGGGGATTTTTTAAGAGAATGCTGACTTGTGTCTTTATATGATCGAAAATAAAAAACGAGGGTGTGTGCTTTGGTGAATGGTGCATGTTGGAAAGGAATGATTCATATACTTATATGCGATTGCAAGCGTGCCACGCAGGCTAATGTGTTTTTTTTGTTTTGTTCTATTTCTTCTCGGTTGACTTTTCCACGAGATTATGCTGATAATCGTGCAGGCGCAGGAGATTGCGCTCGAGCATGGCGACTGTCACCTTTCCGACGGAAGGCACGAAAATGGATGCGCGTGACTTGACGTCATCTTCAAAATTGGCAAATGATGAGAAGTTGATGGCAATCACTCCGTCCTTGAGCAGGTTCGTAGGGAGCTTGTATTTGGGCGTCGGAACACCGGTGATGACCACGTCCGACTGGGGCACAACATCCTCAAGCTTTGCATCAATGTCTTCGATCTTGTGCGCGGCTAAGCGGATGCCTGTGCCACGCGTGAAGAGCTGAATACCGTTGACATCAACTGAGAAGACCCTGGCTCCATCGTTGGAAAGCATAGCAGCCAATGGACGGCCGACGATCTCACTGCGATTAATAACAGTAATCGTACGGCCATAGAGACGGTTGCCATAGGGTAGCACGGTGTTGTATACCCCAATATATTCAAGGATCTGATGGGGGTGGGGAATGAACATCAGTCTCCGATCCCACCCCAATCGCATCTATTTTTGCATAAAAATCAACAAACCTTTACAATAGCCAAAGGCGTGCAGGGTATAATGCACTTCATGGTCTCGGACTCGTCGAGATACCGAATGTTGTGGTAGACATTATACACAAACTTGTGGCAAAGACCTTCAACATCCTTCATCGGATCGACGCAGCTTTGGAGATACAAATCCTGCAGAAATATCATTAATAAAAAGACTCCGCTTGTCTTTTCCTTCCCCTCTCCATCTCACCTGCTTTCCACCAAAGACTGGGTAATAAACCATAATACCATTGACTTCCTTGTCGTCGTTGGCCTCATCAATCTTTTGCTCGAGCTCCTGTTTCCCGACCTTACGGAGCTCAAACAAGACACCTGTTTCGGCACATGTTTTGGCGGTCCACTCAGCGTACTTCTTAGCAGCAGGATCTTCGTTTGCAAGGAAACCAACGAGCTTGGGTTGGATCTGGCGCTCCTTGATATCCTTGTGGATCTGCTCTCTGAAGTGGAGAGGAAGCGAAAAAGATAGAGAGGGCGGTGCGCGTAGGTTGCGATGTTTTTTAACCCGAGTTGTTCCCGGCAACATATCACATCTTCAGCTCTTCTCTTTTCCATCGACGCTTTACCTGAATGAGGCTGATACTTTAGAAGCAAGGACTGTTTTACACGAGGTAGTGGTAGGAGTCGCCATAGTGGAGGAAGAAGAAAGGAAAATGTTTTTTTTTCTGAAAAAGGGTTCGTATGGGGAACGCGGGGGTAGTGGAGGGAAAGATCTTATGCACCGCAGTCACATCAGCAAATGCATAAGTGAGGGGAGAGAGAGAGGCTGGGGGGGCGGAGACAAACTGTCAATCTGACATGTGCCCACGTTGTCAAGAGCCCATCGCTTCAAAAGTTGTGACGCGGTCAAACAAGAGCATCTCAGCATGATCTAAAAGGCGCGCCTTTGCAGCCGCTGTGGGTATGAATCCGAAAGGTGGAATGTGCGCTATCCTAAAAAAAAGTCGGAATGGAAAATCGACAGCCAGGACATGACTCTTAATGAGATGTAAGGCCGCTTTTTATAGATGCATTGTCTCCACAGCATGAATCTCCCCCCCCCAACCCTGGGTTATCTCAAGCGAATTTTACAGCCCGCATTCGTTACCAGTGCAGAATACTAATATGGGCCTACCGACAAAAGAAAATTGTTCCGCTGGGCGAATAATATGCTACTTTATCAGCGCTTACCAGGTACTCAGTATGTCCTTGTTCCCATTGGATTAGCTTCATCCCGAGGAAAAGAAAGGCGGCACGCTGCCTAGAACTTACCACACGGTCAGATTGGTAATGACTGATCCTAAAAAGGAAGGATCGGACAGAACGATGTTGAATCGTACGCGGATCATTCCGGTGCGCCTGGTTGAAATCAACAGATCACCTATGAATTATCGCAAACCATATCACCATCGCAAATGCTATGGTCAACTTTAGCCCAAGAACGACAGCTTCCACAGCGTTGTTCCTTATTATCTCACCGTATCGAGTTGGTCCGGAAGGGGGGCAGATGGATTGCTATTAATAATCGTGCCCTGCTGAAAGTCATAAACAAAACCACGCACGCACGAGCTTTTTTTTGGGATATGAGGTTCTGACCTAAAAAAAACCGGGTGGTGACACAAATGCTCCTTGGATCGGCTAATCTTTAAAGCTAACACGATTTACTTGGAACTCATCCTCCTTTTACACCTTCAGCTAATGGGACTAGGAAATCTCTCACGTAAGGACAAGTCTGATGTCCGGGCAAGGAACGGAAGGAAAGGAGAGAGTGAATCCATCTTTGGGAATGTGCTGATGTGATCCCATGCCTGTTTTTTGGGACGGTATAAACCCTTAGCCGCTTTTCAGGGTTGGAAGACGGGTGACGGACCTATGGAATGGTCCCATTTTAGATTTGTGATCGGATCCAAACGTGCCCTGAACTGCCGGCTAACATCATATCCGATAAGAGCGCCGGTTGACCGGATAACCATTTAACACGTTTCTTGGTATAAAAGGGACAGATCAAAGAAGAGGAATCCAGCTATCACATTCATCAAAAGCCTTTTTTTTCTCACAACCATGGTCTTCACACTCAAATTCCCCAAGTTCCTTTTCAAGACTGCCAAGGATGAGGATGCCTCCAGTCCCACTTCGAATGACTCTTCTCCTTACAACTCTCAACCCGCATCTCGAGCACCTTCCGTGAACCACGAATCCATCTATACGGTTTCCTCGCCTAACGAAAAGTACCTTCACGACCCCATGCGCCATAACAAGAACCCTGACTATGTTGGTTCTTTCGTCGATCCCATGGGTGCCCGGAGTCATTACTCTCAAGGCATTGATATCACCAACACAGGCGCATAAGTCGTAACAGTTGCCCGTACAACCACTTGCTCACCCGTATTACTGCGTGTAATCATTGTCACCTGCTATTGTCTTTTCCTTTCGCCAAGCTCTCCTCATCGTCTTCTTTTTCGCGAATCATCATTATTATCAAGTATACCATATCCCTCATACTATATATATTATTATTTCGCTGCATTCTCCCTTGTCTCTCCCGTACTTTCTACAATAATAAATTCATTTCCTCCTTCTGAAGTAAATTTTTATTGTTGAAGCGTATCAATTTGAGACGCTCTATCGATGGCTGTCTTTGAATCTCTCCTAAATATTTATCCCGCTCCGACGTCGAATTCTTGACGTAAGGGAATTAAATTGTCAGGAGATTGCAAACTTTTTTATTACTCCGCGCTGCAACAAGAGCCAAAAGACGTTTGAATCAGTTTCATTGTTTCATTCATTCCGCTCACACTCATCGGATCATACATCCGATGGTAAAGAGCGCTAGAAACCGCTGCTATACAAGCATTAGTGATAAACAAATTCATCAATGCAATCGCTTCATTGCCTGTTGATGAAAACACACGAGATCTAAGCCCAGTTGCTTGGAAAAGACAGACGTCATTTGCCTCATTCAACAAGTGTTAGGGTTAGGTTGAATCGTGTGATTCCCCCCCCAACTCGCGCCTCCATTGGCCCCTCCCCCTAGCAACCAGATTCCGACGCTTATGCAGCCGATTACCGGGTAACAGTTTAACAGTTACCCTGATCCATTCAGCGTCTCCAAGTTGTATAAATACGCTGCTTTGAAATAAACATCCGCGTTTTTGTACTTACCATAAAGCACATAACATGACTTTCCATTTGCATTTCCCAAAACACAACAAGGAAGCCGAGAAGGCCTCAGAAAAGAGCTCGAACAAAACAAGCCCGTCTGCTCCATCCTCGCCAAAGGCTACTCCTGCAGATTTGGCTACAGAGAAGTTCCTTCACGATCCTATCCGTTCCGCGAAGCATCCTGATCACCTCGGCGAGTTTGTTGATCCAATGGGTGGCCGTTCTACTTATAGTCAAGGCACGGACGTGACAGACACCGGTGCTTAAGCGCGAACGCATAGAAGGCGACCAAACTCTTTATATATACACATTCTCTCCCACCTAAACAACTGTTGTATACCTCGTCTATTAAATGATACTTTTTTTTTAAGGCTGGAAGTAAAAATGCCTTGCTAACTCCTAAAACAGAAATGTGTTACAAGTCAAAAACGTGGTTTGATTTAGCAACGATGGCGTGCAAAGTTTATGATGTTACCCACACAAGCTTTATCCGTCTCTTATCTCTCTCTTTTCGGTCGCTTACATGAACTAGTGTTCATCGTCTCCCCTCCAGCCCACCGAGTGGGGCGTAGACGGACATGTTATTGTCCGGTATAATTTACTTGGGGCTGAATTTTGGCGTACAATTGGTCCGATTTGCGAGTCAGTCTGACTTTTTGAAAAGAAAAAACGGCCTTTTGTCTGACAATGGCAATTTTTCCACTTGTGTCTCAAGTATGGGTATAAACACCCAGGTCCGGGCAAACGTAAAAGACTGCGCGATTGCAGGCAACACCGTTTGCTTTGGAATGTTCTCCCAAACCCATCCCAACCATCACCAAACAATCTCAAAATGCCCAATGTCAAAAAACGAGTGGCGAGCATTCCCCCCCGGGGGGTTGGTGGGCTTGGAAACGTGTCATCGGCTATGGAGAAAGGACCGGGTCATTACAAGATGGCGATAATGTAACATCACCCGCATCAACTCCCCCCAAGAAAAAAGACCGACAGATTATCGGCCAAGGAAACACTTTTGAAAGAGTGGGTAAGGATATCCCCCATTCGCAGTCAGGCGTTTCATGCTCCTCCTTCTGCCGTTTGACCAAATCACACGGGTTGTGTCGCAAATTACTGTGAAGAACGTCTATTCATCATGGAGACCTTTGTTCGTAATCATAAGTACGAACATGTCGTTTAATGTGCTGTCCAATCTCCCTTCTCCTTTGATCTCCCACCCACCCACCCCGGGAAGTGTGTGGATGTAAAAATGCCAATGATGCAAATAACCCAACCGAACAAGACCCAAACCTTAAGCTTCATCATAAAGGAGATGGGATGGCCGTGTTTAGATGTCCATTTTCTAGGGTAGTTAAAAGCGTACGTGCATGTACGTTTTAAAAGCAAGTAGTGCGCTTGAGTCCATGATTCAATCCCCTAACCCTCGCTCCCAAAAATCTCACCACCGGTACCAACGATTTCCATCGGAAAATAGAGATAAGGAATCCATATCGTCTACTTGTTTTGAAATCTGATGCCAAGAAAGACCCTCACCCCCCGCAATATCCAAGCTTTCCTGTGAATACAACAGACAGCTAGTTAACTCGTAAAATTAAGGTTATGAAGGACGACAATGGCATGTTGTAAGCACATGTTGAATGTCAATCAACTCCTTTACGTCTATCCATTTGTGGGGTGGGGAGGGGAGGGGGGCGATTTTAATCAAACGCTTTCCAAAAGTTGCCCTGCACGGCCGGCGTGGAAATCATTTCAACACCAAACCAACGTCTCCGCCAGATACACACACACACACACAGCCCTTTCTACCCCCCCGTGAACATTTACGCGCATGCCGTGCGTATGTGGGGGATTTTGGGGGAGGCGGGGGACTGAGTAAAGCCATTTTTACCAAATTATTCCGAAAAAGCCTTTTATGGTATGTAGTCTTCTAAGTTTAAAAAGAAACCCTATGTATAAGGTACTTGCTTTTTTTCAGCTATACGGAATCTGTAAACAAGTCATCGTATTGGGGCCCTCCACGCCGATAATCAAGGGGGAGGGGAAGATGAAGGATAGAAATAGCTCCTATTAATGAATTTATCCATGGATACATTGGCCCTGTCCCTCGTATCTTTAAGCCTCTATTCGACATTGATCTCTTCTTCTGTTGCACTGGTCTTTATATTCCGTTGATACATATCATTTGCTTTTTTCTAGTTTCCTCCTCCTTCACGAGATGTCGTTTTGTTGTTGTTATGTGCATATGTGCATATCGGTTGGGAGGCGTGAGAGAGAGGGGGGGTGAATGAAGATTAAAGGAAGGATCGTTCTATAACCCAGCACACGTTGGCCTATAGATGCGTATGTGTACGCGCGCTCCTAGCTGCAGCTCTAATTTATTTCAATGAAACCATTTTAAGCTCTTGTGCCGATGAGGACCGACTTCGGCGAGTCTTTTCGAGTAACTGGTGTGCATTCTTCAAAAAGGATGGCTTCAAATAGATGAGGAATCCAGACGCTTTGGTTGGAGATAGGGAGGTGATCGCTTGCACATAGATGCGTAACACAGGTGGACCCTACGTCCACATAGTGCACCGGTACCATGTATACATATACAATAGAAACCCTTCCATTACCTACGCGAAGTTGTGGTATCCTATTGGTATTCGCCTGTGCATTCAGTCAAGAAACGAATTCTCTAGTCGTAATGCGGTGCTCGTTATTTACATACTTTGTACAAGCAATGGGGCACGCGTTCTCACTAAGAACGGGAACTTTTTCAACGCTTCTAGATAGAAACGTAATTTTAATATACATGCAATATTCTATACTCTGCTGTAGGGATGGCGCTCCAGAAGACGAGCTTATTTCCAGCTTTTTTATTGGTGGATATCAGACTTACTGCGAACGCCACGATACATATTACCCTGTTTTATTGCATAACAAGTCTCCTAATCGAGAAGAGCCAGCCTGATCACCGGGTCGCGCCTTATGCACGTTTACTGATTAGCTGAAGTTGATATTCTTAGCAGCATGCATCTGTGTGTGTGTGTGTGTGTGTATGTATGTATGTGTGTGTGTGTGTGTGTGTGTGTGTGTGTGTGTGTGTGTGTGAAATTTAAACGTCAGGCTCCCGAGATGCTAGCTTTTATTCGTGTCACACTGGAAACGTTCACCCTGTAAATGTTGCTTGTTATAATATGGGAAGAACACGACGGCTAGATCGTGCCACTAGTAATATTTGCATACGCCGCTAAGAAAAAAGTACACACACATACACTTGCTATCGTTCAAAATGTTTTATTAGACACAAGACTCGTTGACCACTAACGAGGCTTATACAGACAAATACATGATAAGTAGTCAATTCATCCGTCTTTTATTCAGGTACATAGATATCTAGACCGTGGACATAACACGGATTTCTCGAGGGTAAGGATAAAGAATTAGAGATGTTAACAGAAACGTAGCAGGATCTTTGCAGCAGCAGAAATATGAGATGAACGGCTATACAATCTGCGCGATCTACTCCTGGGGCCCGCTTCCAGTTCTGCAGAAAAGCTAGTATAAAACAAGATGCATGCAACTCATCCATGACAGCTATGAGAGTTTATCCAAGCAACTCCAAGGTCTGATAATTTTCATACCTGTTTAGCACATACATTAGTGAGTTTCCTACTCAACTGTACGCTAACAAACTCCTTAACAATCATGCGATGTTTCACCATTTATCTTTGTTATTTACTTAGTACTGGAGCGTGCAGATATACGTCCTGTTCAAATAGCATTTTGAAAGACTACGTTTATGCAATGAATAGGAGGGGGGTTAGAGGAGAGGACAAGTGTGATTTTCATGGGTCCCATATTCTGAAACATATAGGACTTGCTCATACAATGATCAAAGAATGACAAAATGAAAGAAAAAAGAATGCAAAAGTTCGCAGAATTTGACTGCAACTTTAATTGCAGGATCGCGTTGAGGTTCGATAGGAAGATCCGAAGGGATGACAAAATTATGTATTCAACAGCGCACAGGTAGGGCAATCCAAGTTGTTATAGACGACACAATCTGGATTTTCGAAGATAATCGAAGCAATAGATCCGTGGCAGAAGTTCAAAGAACAATGACCCTGCGCCGCTGGGTTTCTATCAAATTCCAACCCGTTATGGAATCCCTATGTGCTATTGACGTCGGCGATTATACGTGCATAAAATATGTAAGACGATGTGGGGGTTTGTATGTGTGTATAGAAGAGGAGAGCGAGGAGGGTAGACCTACTACACCATTGCTCCAGCTTGGTCGGTTTAGCGCGGATAGGGTAGATGAGCCCCGAAATAGCAACCATTTGAAAAGAGCTTATCCTGGAAGTAAAAGGTTTGCTTCTATGAAAATAGATGTTCGAGAACTGTGATGCTTTCCATTTACATTGTGTAACGTCGTACTTGGTGATGTAATTGTCATAACTCGGCTTCGGGTGTAATAACCCGACAAAAGTACATGGTAACCGCGGTGCCGGCTTATACTTATATGCGAAGAGGGAAAACCAAAAAAAAAAAAAAAAAATTGGTAGAGAGAGCAGAGACAGAACGAGAAAAATAATAATTTTTCGTACCAAAGAAGTACCAGATAGGTACACGAGGAATGCTTCTCCCTTTCTTCTTTGGTCAATCCCTTTTAATTAAAGCGTAAATAGTAAACCAAGGAAAATACCCTTATGCATCCATTCATAGAAGGTTCCCCGTTTCTGAAACGTCTTGCGGTGTATGGAATACGTTTCCGCATCAACAAAAATTTTCAATTCTGCGCCGGCCGTATGCAGTGACAAAGGCAAGTTTGCAAAAGGAGAGAGATGAATATATATATATATATATATGTATTCCTGGAGAGAGTACGGATGGCTCTGGATATTAGAAATGAATATTCAGATAGGTAGCTACGAGACCAGGCATGCATCCGATGCAAATGATCGCTTAGAAAGGGGTTTAGAGACGCCACCCTTAAGGAGTACAGTAACGATGATCATGTACAAAACGGCAAGGGCAAGAGAGGTCACAGAGGACAGAGAAGGTAAAAAGACCGTTTCTTTTGCAACACAGAACTTTAACTCTGGTATGATCGAGTCTTTTAGAGTTTTGAGTAGGTCCACTCCCCTTTCAACCTCAACCCTCCCCCCATCTTCTCTCTTCGTCTCTTCCCCCCCAAAAAAGAAAACAAAATTGCACCGTATTCATTCCTTCAACTGCAAGACGTTTTTGGCGTTCATCAACATACGTCTACTGAGTTAAAGAAGAATCAAGTCATCGGCAATGCAGAGGATCTAATGGAATACTAAATAAGAATTTCAAAGTAAAAGTGTTTTATTTACTAAAGGACCAAAGCAATGCATAGTATGTTTAAATGATATCCACCTGTCGCGTTATTTTTCCGACCGGCATCTGCGACGACGATGCGGAGGGATGGAGCATTAGGAAGCAGTGGCAGCCAGGGGGCTGGTTGGTAACGATCATCTTTTAGAAGGTCAGTGACAATTAAGAATGCTAAATGCTATTAAACGCCCGAATGTCACCCTGTCTACTCTGCATGTGCATTTTGATCTGTCGTATCAACAAGGAGGTTCGAAAGCTAGCCACGGCTCAACAATTTGGCAGGGGCTCCATTCCATACGAGCAAAAGCTAGTAACCGCCGGAACCAACTGTAAAGAATGATGGTTCCTGATTCTTTTTTTTTTGTCTTATTGATACATCCTTTAAGCGAGACGCTAACACTTTTATTCTTCTATGGTCAGCCGGTGTGTATAGTCTAGACATGGCTGTGTTTTCACAGGGCGTTGTTTCCCGCCATTTCCGGGAGTTTGGTAATCTGTTACGATTACAGTTTAGCAGATACCCATCTTCCCCTCTTTCTCTCTCTGTCTGTCCACTCTCCGCCTCCCCCCCAAAACGGCTTTAATGCGCACGGGGAGGGGGTGCCATTAGCAAGAACCATTAAATATTTATACGGTATTTTGTGAATTGCAATGGCAATGCGAACTTCACTCAACGACGAATCAATGCCCCGTAATGGGTAAACGAATAAAAAGAAAATCAGCAAAGATAAAGGGAAAGCCATTGCGGAATAAGGTCTCGACTCTGCTGAAGGTCAGAAATCATAGTTTTTCCAAAGTTAGTGTCACTCCCCCCAAAACGAGAAGGCTGCCAAGAATGCGCATCTGTATGCATAACGCTGTCCTTCCAAACGTTGATATATATATAACAAAGTAAAATGGGCTCAAATTTCTTATATAAATAGAAGCTTTCATCATCCTTTCTTCTTTCTTCTTTCCTTCCATATTTCTTTAAACTTTCTGTCTTCTTTGCTTCACCTACTCTTCTCATATAGCGGACATGGAGACTTATATCGGCTACATCAAGACCCCTCAGGATGCCCTGATCATCTTCGAGGCCTGCCGGAGAGGGCATTTGAACCGTGTGCAACGTCGGCTGTCGACAAAAGAGCGGATTCACATCCGGTCTGGTTCGGTCTTCGCTTGGGATGAGCGTGAGGCCGGAATGCGTCGCTGGACAGATGGTCGTACCTGGTCACCAAGCCGAGTTCTAGGTAGCTTTCTGACATACCGGGAACTTGACACGAAGCGACGGCCTCGCCGACCATCGGCCACACCCTCTTCAGCGGCCACCGCAGCAGTGGCACCTTGCTCCTATAAGCAGGACGGCCTAATCAAACAAAGTTTTTCCATCTGCACAGCCGCAAACCAAAAATTGCATCTTATTTCCTATTACACCAAATCCGATGTTCTAAACGGCCGCCTCAAGCAGCCCTCTACAGACTCAGCCTTTAGCCAGATTGTCGTCCCAAAAGGTCTCTATCCCGAGCTCAATCCCCTCGACACAAGTGGAGGGCACTCGGCCACCATTCACAATATGCGCCAGGCATCCTTGGGCTCATCTTCACCCTTGAACAGTCGACTCAGCAATCCGCCGTCACCTCCGCCCTCACTGAGCTCTTCACCCATCTCATCCGATGAGGATATGCTTCTCGAGGCTCCTCCATCATATCAACATCAACATCACGACGGCTATTACCCGCTACCATTTGTTTCGCCATCGCAGCAGCAGCAGCAGCGGCAACAACAACAACAGCAACAACAAGAGCAACAGCAACAGCAACATCATCAATATCAGCATCAGCAGCCGTATCGCTCCCATCAACCTTTTCCTGTCTCGTCTGAGCTTCATTGTCAGATGCCATTGGGTCCCCCTTCCAGCTTTGATCAGCGCTCTCCACCGCTTGCCATCCAAGAAATCGCCCTAGATCGTGTCCCTTCGTCCGAAGACCAGCGACAGCTCCGTGCCCTCCGTCTTCAGTTATGAACTGCCCGTTTCGCCAACCCCCTTCTCCTCTTAGCCATTATCACCTAACGCCAATGTACCATCATCCAAAGGGATGTTGCTTTCCATCACGCAACGCATCCACTCCATGACATTTTTCTCTCTCTTGTTACCCTTTCCCTCATAAGTACCGCTCCCTTACACACACAACATACATACACACACACACACACACACACACACACACACACACACACACGCAAAACAGCAAACATACATACATACGACTCTTTCTCTCTTGCAGGCGCTAACCATCAAACACACGAAGCATAAGGATAAATTTCCAATAGCCATTCTTTTCCGTTCTATACATAGTTCAATCACACCATTCGCTCCTACTCGCACAGCCCGCCAAATCCTTTCTTTTTATGTGGATGTTTTTATATATAGTCCAGTATCTAACTTTCTCCTCCGCAGTAACTTTCTCTCTCTCTCTCTCTCTCTCTCCCCCACTTCGATCCACCGCGCCATCTCTATATTTAATGCTTTTCCCTTATACCAAACTAAACTCGTAATTTAATTCCATCTTGCTCTGTAATCAAACAAATAGCACGTCTTCATATACAAACTGATAAAGTTGCATCGTAGACTCTTTTATTTATATCTGCGTGAGTCTGCTCATGCACCCAACCCTCCGCCCACACTTTGCAATCTGTAGAATAGTATGAAGAAGGTCATCTCCTCTTTCCGAGAAAAATAACCTTCCTTTCAGAATAGACCAGTCCTCCTTAATTTTTTTTTTATCGTACCCTCTTACTCATTGTAAATCGCGTGCTTATCTATGAAAAAAAAGGGGGGAGGGCCCTTGAAATAGGCCGATGTGTCCATTGCCCAAGCCGGGTAATCATTGCTCAGCAGACAGTGAGCATTTCCCGAAAGGGGTGTATGTGCGGAGAGGAGGTCATCTGTTGAAATGAAGAGAGAGACGGAGGAGGAGAGAGGTTCACAGACATTACACTGCATCATCTTGCTTGCTTTTTACACTATAAACGATTTCTCTCTTCCCCCCCCAACACACACAATGAATTGGGGACGTGTAACACTTGCCTTTGATGATGAAAACACCCGATCATCATGGGCGAAAATAAAAGAATTAAGTTTTGATCAGCGCTCGAATGCTTCGCATTTAGACTTTTTGCCATTTTGGAGTTTCCGGTCTAACGGGACCTCTCGGTTTCTCCTTTAAAAGCCCACTCAAGCGGCCGGAAATACCTTCCGCCATTCCGTTGCACACAGTGTCCGACATACGCCCGATGACTATACAAAGGAGCAAGATGATAGGGCCACTTTCTGAGGCACCTTCTTCGCCAGGCTGCATATGACCGACATTAGCGCGTCATTCTCCCCCACCCCACGAGAGCAGCGATTGTTTTTCTATTTATCATGGCGACACAAACTAGTCAGAGCATAAATTATGTGTGCGCATCTGAGTGTGAGAGAGGAAAATAAATGTATAATAGGAATCGTTCATTATTACACTCTCTCCCAGAGACCATAGGATTTTGAGGGATCCGATTGCCACAACCGAACAGTGCCATCCTCTACATAAGCGGCATGCATAAGCGAAATGCCTGCGCATCTTATTTCCTTTGCAATAAACTTACCGGACCCTGTGGCATAGAGTTCGCCATCCGGACTGTAGCTGACTGAATGGATTGGTCCGTGGTGACCTTTTCGGGTATCTAGTCAAAAACCATCCATGAGCAAACCCATTTATTTTGGCCGGACATATATCTTACCGAGCTCGGTGCCTGACATGGCGTCACAGATGCGGAGCCATGGGTCCGAGTCACTTCCATACACAAAAGTTTCTCCCTTGGGGTGAACAGAGAGGCACGACACGTTTTGCCGCACTTCAATAGTGTTTTCCAGGGCCCTGTCAAAGTTGAACCCTCTGCAGTACCAGAACCGTCATCAGTAAGAGTAAATCTTTGTTCCCTCTGTTCTCTCGCGTGAACACCTACTGTGCAAGTGACCAAACGTGTACGTTTTTCTCGTTCGCCCAGTAAACTGCCTCGTGGCTGGAAGTAAAGTTCATGAATGCCAGCGGTCCTCCCGTAGTGAATTCACACACCGTCTTCATCTGGCGGAGGTCCTTGACTAGAATGCCTCCGTCCTCGCCTCCGCTCATGATGATATTGCCATTGGGATGCCAGAGCGTAGCCCGGACGGTACCCACATGGTCCTGGCTCTCATACATGGGAGTGTCTGGTCGATATAAATCATATATGCGCAGGATCTTCTCCTGGCCACCCGTAATGATTCGTGTGCCTTCTGGGCAAAAGTTGACGGAACGCACGATATGCTTATGTTGAAACGAAAAAAGCTCCTCTCCCGTCGCCGTATCCCATACTTTGGCTGTGAAATCGCCTGCGCCAGTCACTGCTCGATGCGCTCCCCGTGACAGACGTGCGCTCCACACAGCACCTTTATGGCCCGAGAACGTCCCGATCCAATCACCCGTCTGCCCATCGCGAAGCATAGGTTTTCCATCTATTGGTCATCACTATCCACCGTCAGCATCATCCCTCATGCTCTGAGACCTCCCTCTTCTCCTCCATCTTGCCTTTGGAGGCGGTAATCATATAATATTTGTTATCACTGGTAAGTTCGGAAAAGTGGACATCCACAACAGGTCGACTGTGACCAATGCAGGTCAAAGGGGCCGAACGCAGGTTGGTATTTAGCATGGTTGAATCCCTGTTTTTTGGGGTCGTTACAATTGTCAAAAGAGAAAAAGAGGTATGGGAGGAAGTAGGGTGGAAAGGAGGCGAGAAGCTGGGTGAAAAGCAACCACGCAGCCAAGGAGGGAAGGGAGAACAGAAAGTGGAATGAATCCAAGTGGAGAAAAAAAAATACACGTCTGCTTTTATTGAAAGCTAAGGTGATTTTTTTTTACCCTTCCAATTGGCACAAAAGTCCTCCGACCCACCCACACCACCCACGCCAAAATGCATTTGTGATTGCCCGTTCCTCATCATCCTAAGGCACTGTCGATAGATATTGGCTCGTGCGATGATGTTGCTAACCTGTCCGGATCCTGACTTAATCCCAAAGACTGTTGTCTGTACCTTGCAGCAAAAAAAAAAAAATTCATGCAAGGGGCCGGGGTGTGGGGAAACCGATTCCTCTTTGCGCGCCTACCTGTTAAAGTAGCGCACAGAGCAATAGACTTCTGTATGGCGGATTAGTGCGCGCAGACACCTGCTAACTCGAAATCTTACTGGGTGTACCCATTACCGGATAACCAGAACAGCTTGTAACGCGTGGTTTTTGGATATCATGTACGATAGCAAGACTAACTAACTATCACTTCCTCAGTCCCTATCAGCCCCCACCGACTCCCTTCGATTGGCAATCAACCAGAGAGCTCATGTGTGAAGGAGTAGCACAAATATATACTGTTTCAATACCGGCATCAGGAATCATTACGTGTAGCTTGAGACTCCCACAACCATCAGCCGAATCAGAGAAAAAGAATCGTTATCGCCCTGTGCACATTTGGATCTGCCTGATGCGAACCGGTGGTAAGTTAAAGTGTACGAGGGGTTGTTGACTAACGAAATCCTTTTACCTATTGATACGACGATTTCATATAATAAGGTAATTGGCTGCCATTGTTCTTTTATTGTTAGTAAATTAATGAGCTGGAACACAAGCCTATTTTGGTTTAAAAACCACTCTCTCTATCCTTCATCAGCACTCACACACTCTCTCTTTCCCTCTTCTACCCATTCCAGTCCTTTTACAAATGGCTCCCCTCTATGGCATTGATCGCGGTAAACAACTGATCGGTTATTCAACGTCGCCTCCAGACTCTAACGCATATTGACCAGATATCCAACGCAAGATCCAGTCAAAATACTCGATCGACAACGAGCAAGAAGCTCGACAATGGATCGAGGGTGTCCTTGGTGAGCCGTTTCCGCACATCGGATTCTATGAAAGCCTGAAGGACGGTGTTATCCTTTGCAAGTAAGATACATACTGCTGGGTATTTTCTCTGAAAAGCTTCTGAACAATCGATCGGCTTGTAGGCTCATTGGGAAACTATTGCCCGGTCAGGGCTCCTTCCGTGTTTCCAAGATGCCATTTATTCAGGTGATCGTCTTCTCCTTGCAGGATATGCAAAATGCAATGCGGGCATAATTCATGATGATCCTTTTTTTTAGATGGAAAATATCGCAAAGTTTCTCGCGGGTGCCGAGAAGTTGGGTGTTCCCCAGTTTGAGCTGTTCCAGACAATCGATTTGTATGAGAAGAAGAACATGACCCAGGTAAGTTGCATTCTTTCCAACCGGACCATCCGCGATAACATGGAGCAAAAAGGTGATCGATACCGTGTTTTCATTATCCCGCCATGCTTATAAGGCAGGCCTCTGCTCGAGCGTACGTGAACATTCCCCAGTTGAACCGTCGAGAGCAAATCGATCCATCTCACCTCAGCAGCTCGTGATTTAGTTCTTAGGTCCCAAGCTTTCTGAAAAGCATGAAGTGGAGTTTTCGCAGGAGGTCCTCAACGCCGGCAAGGCAATGTATAACCCTCTTCATTATGGACATCGCAAGGGCGCCAATCAGGTGAGGCAAGAACCACACACGCACTCTGCATCGTTCATGCTAACGCATCGTTCTGCGCCCCCCCCAAAAAAGTCGGGCATCATCTTTGGCGCCCGGCGCGAGATAAGCAACGTTGTCAATTGAATGAACATTGAGTGGAATAACAATAATAAAGCTGTGCTACACGAAAATCTGGCTTCTGATTGGAGGTCGACAGAGTCGGGGATCCGGACTCGGCATACTATCCTTCCACAATCTTCATACAACCCACACACTGCTGCTGCAACTCCAAGCACGTCTCTTTTCTCTTCTTTTCTCTTCTGTGCAGCTCGTCTGAGCCCAACATTGCCTTCCTTATTTTCTTTCTTTTCAGTGAGTCCATCTCAGCCATTTCCATTCATTTTGCTGGATTATTGCATATAACATCCCTCCCCCTTTTTTTTTCTCTTGTCATGGCGGCTAGCAGCCCAGACAGAAAACAAGGTACTGCCGTAATCTTAGCTACAGGTGTTCATAAATCTCTATCCTCATTAACATCTCAAACCTTCCCGCTGCATATATATATACAAAAGCGCAGGAAGCAATAACGAACGAGAAAACCAACACTGTGTGTATGATACATATTTCTGATTGCCCATGTCTGGTTGAGAGATGCAAGCGGAATGACTTTGGACATCTCACGAACGAAGACATTTGGTTGCTTATTGAACCTTTCATCACATTACAAAGTGTGAATCCCTTTCCGAACTAGAACAAGCACGTTACACCCGGAACTCTAGCTGTCTTTCTGGCAGTAGCCCAGCTGGGATTGACTCTCGCCTAACTCAGAAGCTAACGCTCCACAGGACTCCGAAAAATCTTGGGCATTTGCGACGCGTCAAAGTCATCTACGAGACATGATCGATATGGAGTCCTTGGATGAAGGTGAGCAAACAGCAAAAGGCAGGGAAAAGAGGCCCGACTCACTTGACACGTACATAAAAGATAGTCTCTCTGAAGGATCTTTCTCGCCCTCCGTGTCGCGTCTCGACACGAATGACAGAAAAGCAAGCGGCACAATAACGGTAGAAGAGGACACTGTAACTGTCAAATGCAAAAACTGTGATCGTAACATTCTTGCAAGCAGCATCAAGGCACATTCAGGTATGCGAATTCCTTTTGCACTCTTTTTTACCAAATGAAGTATTAAACATCACATCTCAGAAACGTGTGGCAAAGGGGGTGGTACAGGACACAAGAAACCAAGAGCACTGGCACACTTATCCGCCACCGACAAATCCAAATTGGGAAAACCGATCGTTTCGGACGAAGAGGATGACGACGACGACGACGAACCGTTGGCGAACAAGCGGCAGAATGAGTTACAACAGCAAAAGAAAAAACAGCCCAGGACAGAAGAGAGTGCAAAAGGTGAAGAACGAACACGCGAAGAATTGAAAAATATGCTGATAACCAGGGAGATGTCTATATGTATCGCTGTATTGCTTAGACGGGCTAGATCTCACCAGTACTCCAGAAAAGCGACCGCCCTCAAGCAGCGAGAAACCAGAAAAAAAGAAAACAAAGAAGGAAAAACAGAAACAAAAGGGTCCAAAACCAAAACGTATGGACCATTTCTCGTATTTTGCTTGTCAATGTTAACTAATTCACTCCTCTTCCCCTGCCAAAAAATATTCTGCTAGCCCCGTTGGATCTAGATAAGCAATGTGGTGTAATTCAGGGCCCAAATAATACCCCTTGCACCCGGTCATTAACGTGCAAAAGCCATTCCATGGGTGCCAAACGTGCAGTCGCTGGCCGGTCACAGCCTTACGATGTACTTCTTTCGGCGTACCAGAAAAAAGCGATCGGTCGCCCGCAGAGTAAGTATATTTCTTCCGTTGAGCTATTCTCATGTGCGTATTTCAATAAAGTGTCTAACGGTGGGATCGTCAGCAAGCGGAGCGCCCGCAACAGATAAGAAAGGCGGCGCGGCCGTGGTATCCAAGGGAAACACCAAGGCAAATTCAAGGAAACTCCAGTCTACAGCGTCTCCCGGTCCGTCAAGTGCCAACCTAGCGAGCGGTGACGGTACAGCAGCACTGCAAGAGGAACAACAGGTGAATTCAGATGAGGAAGTGGAAAATATCATGCAAGCTATCCAATGCAGCAAACCACGGGCGCTGGTGCGGAAGCCCTATTACTTTGTTAAACGCCGACGTCAATGTTACCGACTGCGAGACATCCTCATCGATGCCATCACCCCGAAACCTGCACCCAATTGCCAGAGCGAAAGCAGCAATACTCTTACTAGTCTATACAATATGTCACCCACACCATACGGCTCCGCTGGACCGTCACCACTTCAGCAGCAATACAACCTTTCGCACACTTCATTCCCTTCTTCGTCCAACGTTGGTGCTCGATTGGGCGTTCAGCGTTCCTCCTCTTCGTCTACCTCCTCTTCTTCCGGCATAACTGGGAACTCCATGGGTATGATTGGGTTTGCGATGGATGGGAGCCCAAACATGTTTGCAGCCGCAAGTGGGTCCATGCACGATGCGGTCTAGGATTTTGACAGCTCTTCTTTTTTTATGTATATATACATATATATATCTTCATGTTAATCCATCCACGCCGGAAAACAGAATATGTAGTACTTGCCACAATTTTTTTTTAAAAAAAAATAAAAAAAAACTCGAGAACAGGCAAAAGTAACACTGTCAAGGAGGTGGGATGCGAAGAATTAGAGTGAGGGGTCTTGGTCATGAAGATCATGCGTATTTTCCCGCATGTCCTTCATCGCCCAAGGCTCTCCCGCGAATAGATTTTGGGGGTCTTTCACTCAGCTTGTACTCGGGAGCAACTCGTCATTGTGCAATGTGCCCTGGTTCGTTGATGACGGCAAGGCTTTCTGCGCTGCTCACTGCGTCGATCGCACACCTTCTATGTGGATGGCAACACTACGACGAGCTTCAGTGCTCACGTTGGCGGGTGTTTCAAGGATGAAGACCTGCAAAACCTCTCAAGACGCGGTGAACTCCCGAAAGGTAGATGGCCATCCAGGAAGACAGTACGGTGGCCTAGTTGTGTCCGTACAGGTTGCAAAAAGAAATAGTCTTTTTAAGCCTTTAGTTTTACTGAGGTACGAAAAGACATATGTGTGTGTGTGTGGAGGGGGGTAGAGATGTGAATCATGGGCAGAAGAAGCACATGCTAAGACCAGGTCATTGAACTCAAAATATTTAGACCTCTGTAGGCATCAGACAGGCTCGGTTGCATATAACGAAGAAAGCCTTCTTCGCCAAAGTTCGGCGATGAATTACGTATCCCACACGCACATCTTGAACGTAGAAACGACACACCAGTGCTCTTTGCAAGGTTGCCGTATGCCCAATCTTTGCTACTGTGTCCAGTCGTGGGAACTTGGCGCTGATGAAGCGAAACAAAGGGGGATGCCAGATTGCGAGCAAGTGCTGCACCCATTACCGGAATACTCTTCTACGCATCATAGCAAACGGGAGTGTCCATAGAACCAGATACAATTGCGCGCAGATGACATTGAAAACGAGCACCGTTTCTCTGGGACACAAGGTATCTCTGTTTCCCCAAAAAGTGCGTAATATAAGCGCCAATCCTGTGGCGGGAAAAGCACAGTAATACTGTTTCTTCCCACAGTGTGCATTTAGTGACCAGCAGCGCTCAGCCCCTTGGTCGGTACTCTCTTGCTCGAGCTTTCAAACTCGTTTCGGAACCACGTTCTTCTGGATGGAACTGCAGTTTACGAAACCAAAATGAACGCAAGGGGGAAGGCAAAACACACGCGCACACACACACACACCATGAACGAGTCCAAGTTCATTTTAGCTTCGAAGTAGCAGTAACAACAAGACGAGAATGGCGCATCTTTATCACGGGAGGAGAGGGATAAGATTCTATTTACTTATTCGACATGGAGCAAGCAACCATTGAAGTGTCTAAGTATGAATCCATTGCCATAACCGCTTTCAGGTGGTATTGAACGGTGCATCAATGGCGAATGCAAGCATCGCGAGGTCGCTTCTGCTGTTGGGCGACAAGGTATAGTTTTCCTTTAGAACTCGAAAATCTTTTGCAAAGTGGTGTCAGGAAGGATGGAGCTATTAAAGCAGGCGATCTCGAAATCATTGTGCTGCTTCCACTCCTCTGCGTACTGCGTTCCCCCCTGTTGAGGAACGGATCCGCAGAAAGTTGGTCCCAGTACGGCACCTCATTTTTTCTTTTTGGTCTCTATAAAACCACTGGATCTTCCGAGACACAGACCCAGGATTTGCAGAGTTGCTCGTCCGCATCTTTGACGGAGTTTCGGTATCAGACAATGGTATGTGGAGGTGGACTTGGATATGGATACCAACGGTGCAGGATACAAGTCTTTGAGACATGAGCCGATGACCAGTTCCTTTCCGCATATCCTTCAGCTTGTATCTCCGGGACAATTTAAGCTGGTTACGCCTTGCGTTTTATTTCAGATATATTACAAACTCATAGTCTTCTATATTTACAATGTCGACTTGTATGTGTCGCATTTTCGTTACTGTCAATGTCGTCATCGCCGCCCTCCTCATCTCTGCGTCTTTTGCGAGTTATCGAATCCGACGACAATCGTCCTGGATATTCCACGTTTTCGTCGAATGGTTGCAATACGGCGCGCGCTCGTAGAACTTGTTCACCCAGAGCTGCATTTCATTTCCATCCTGCGCCTGTTTTTTGAACAATGATATTTTAGCAGTGATAGCTTCTTCTCTCGCTTTTTCGATTTTTTGTTATATTTAATAGCTCTTTCAAGCTCTTCGATTCGGTTGGCCATTGGGTACTTGGTATTGTTATTATCTGATTCAAGCTTCGCTTCCTCGATTTGGGACATGACCTATTACATACAAACGGGAATAAACAGCCATTTGGGTCCCATGTGTGTCCCATCTATGCTGCTTACTATCAATTGGTGGTCCAGCAGATCGCGATGCATCTGTAATATTCTTTTGTCATGCACAAGAGCCTCCTTCTCCATTTCAGCGGTATGCTTCGCTTTCAGCAGCACGACTGCCTCGTTTCTGAGATCATCAGCCTGGATAACATGATGAATAGACAGACAGTCGTACAAGTGCCACTGCTTAGAAAATAAATACCTCGTTCATTAGATCGCCTTCGCTGGCTTCCTTCCTCTGGATTTCGGCGACAAGCTCGTTGGTCCTCCGTTCAGCTGCATCCCTTTCCTGACTGGTGTGCAAGAATGCGATGTAAATTCGCAGGGGGACAGTACCTGCTTATGTTAGCTTTCGGAGACAGATTTTCCTAGAAGATAGTGTGAGCAAATGGACTACACTTATTAACAAAAACATGTACCACTCGAACGCCTGTTGTTTCCATTCTTCATTTTCTTTCTTGAGTTTATCATTTTCGTCGCGTATTTGCCTGGCCTCGAGGAGTTCACGTCCAACTCGGCGCCTTTGGCCGTCCAGCGACGCAGGAGTGGGGATCTTTCTTGATACTCAAATAAAGTTGACTGGAGCTCCTGCTTATCGCTTTCGAGTCTTTGTAAAAATACGGCTTGTTCTATGACATTGTCAAAAAGCGTTAGCCAATAATTTCATGCTTTCTCCTTCTTGATATACCACGCTGACCTTCCTCATCCAAATCCATGGCCAAGTCTCCGACAAACTCTGTCTCGGCCGCCATCACGTTTTCCTCTTCCACGCCTGCCCTTTCTTCTTGTGCTGGTTGCACTTCATCGACAAAGACATCTTCTTCGACCTTTGTGTTCTTCATATATGTATATAAGCGTTGTGTCATCCTCAAAGGGGTACTTGGGTTCTTACCGATCCTTGCCCATACTCAAGCTCACACTCGGGCTCTTGTTGCTCCAGTGACTGTTGGTGTTTGAGAGCCGAAAGTTGATCTTTCAGTTCGCTCAAATGGCAGTTGGCGCTATATAATTTGGTGGACAGTTCGGACTCTTTGCTGTTCACTTTCAGCATGGTACGCTGAAGTCGATTCTGCACCGCATTGAAGAAATGGCTGCCATTAATACGCAGACAGTGTGGTCTTGTTCCTCTACTCACTGTGGCAGAAGCGTGCTTTTTCTTATCCCTCCGCATTCTGGAGCGAGTATCCCGGAGTTTTTTATAGCAACAAGTCGCGCAATCCTGGGCATCCTGATCATACGTTTAAGGACATCATTCAGCCATCGCGCTGACGAAGTGATCAAGTGTGCGTATCACTTTCTGTTTTCTTGTCGATCAAGGCCAGAATCTGAACGTTAGATTATTCCTTCTGGACTTCAATTGCTTTTGAAAGTCGTTGCTTCTCTAAATCAGCAGTTTTGAGATCCCTAGAGAGCGATCCAAGAAGCTCGACTGGTGTCTTTCTTATTTCTGTTGTAGGAGAGGGAACGGTGATTAGAAGGAAGACGAAATTGCAACTGGGAGCAGTGAGCAGGTTTGACAACTCACTGGTTGCGAGTTCTCCATCATTGGGAGTATCAGTCTGGTTCAAAGGAGCCCACCACGAGACAAGCCCTTCGGCGAGGCGCCGACCAAAGTTTTGAATGCCTTCCATTGTTTTTTTTTTGCATGTAAAAGTGTGGAGGAGAACAAACGGGAAGAAAAACAAGCTCAGTCTTGCTCATGCGTGCTTTCTCTTTGATTTCCCGGCGCACGCGCCTCCTAGCACAGGATTAAGCTTTTATGAATTTTTGCTTTCCGCCCGACGCGGCCGATCTATTTTGTGGTATCAAAAGACGCGCAACGGCTGTCATTCAACCTCCGGATGACATCTATCGACGAGGAGGAAAAAAAAACACTCCCTTTCAATATGTTTGCTGCAAGGCAGGATGTCTGGATAGTATACAGCAGCCTTTGCAAGCGAGTTCGCTCTGCTTGTGGCAGTTGGCCGATGGCTTCAGCTGCAGCCACAGTCTATTCACACAGCACATCGATGGACATCGCAGTAAGGAAAGGATTGCGATGGCAACCAGAGGCAAGTTCGCGTATTCTCGGCGAGAGATACAATAATATTACTCTCGGATGCGTTGATGAGTAATGCGTAGTCCTAGAGTAACCTACGAACAGCTCCGAGCCTGCGCTGTAGGAAATTGCGGAGTTTAATAATAGTTCTCTCCTACGGTAAGCGCACCTTAGCAGCTCTCAAGACGTAGAGAAGATAAAGCATTGCTAACACTGTCTTTATATTATTATTGTGATAAAACGAATGTTCTTCCATGTCGCTGACTATGAAGTTTCTTGAAAAACTCCCAACCGCTTGCAGATAGCGTTGTTTACAAAATCTAGAGTTTGCTTGCGAATGGCATGTCGCATTTTCGTAACGTTGGTTTCTTTGACGTCGTTAGGTTCTATTCCGTTAAAACCCCTCCTTTTTTTTTTACAAAAGAGAGATACAGAAATATCTACCAATTAAGTAGAATTTCCGGCATTTGGGGCCATTCGCAGCAATACCCTACAAGAGCGCCTCTGTAGTGGTTTCATATCTTTACCTATCCGGTCAGTAATCTTTGGTTGATTTACTTATATAGTCTATTCTTGTTCTGTAATGCCTCCCCTGGCGCACCAAAGTTCCCGAAAAATGATATCAGCACTTTAGGAATACAGCAGCGACTTCGAAACTAAGGTTTAGGTAGCTCAAACTAGCAATAAAGTCTTCTTGCGTTGTGGGCCATCTGGAATATTCCTCATTTTGGACCTGACAGCTCCACGTTCGGAAGCACAAGACCACACCCACAACTCACGGTTTGTTCGGCGATTATATTTAAGATGTGAAATGGTTGCAACAAGAGGTCCCTTAGACAAATCTTCCTGATTATGGAAAGTATGATGACATTTCGAGCTTATGTACGATCAAGCTCCTGAAATCATGGTTTCTACTGTGGTTTTTGGAGGTATGACGAAGCATACTGGGGCTAGAACATAACCACAATACCAGTGTGTATGTTTGCTACGAAAGATCTGACTATTTCCAAAAAAATTTTTTATTCAAACATGAAAATGAAAAAAAAAAATTCTGTCAGCGGAAATGCTCGCAGGGGCAGGGTCACCATGATATGAAGTTTATCCATCAGGATTCTCTACTCATCACTACCCTGATACCCAAATAATTGATGAGTCCTGATCTCTATAAACTTCTGTTTTAAAGCCTTGCACAGCTTGCTTTTAGGATGACTCATGTAATGAACGTCAAACTCCGACATACTAAGCCATAATGCTGATAATGCGTTAGCTCCGGTATACGGCACTTAGTGTATCAGGTTGAGTACAGCGATCATGGAGACATTGCTATAGACGTGGAAACAAGTGGTATCATTGGGCATGAATGTGTTATCAGGTTGATGGATTGTGTTTGAGCCAACGGGTGGCTGCAGAAGCTATTGGTGGAGAATACACCACCTCAGAAGACGCATGTCATAGCCTTTGATATAAGTTGCGGCTAATACAGCTCGACCCAGAGCCTGGTTGAAAGCCACGCGCCCTTGACGACATCGGATGGACATATTGATTTCAGAAACGAACTGTGAATGCTGGATATTTAAGGCAGTCTTGGCCACATCAGTTAGTATATAGCGGTTCGGCGAATTTCCTTGAGTGATCCGAGGTTTCACTTGGGAATCAACGATTCTCCTTTGCAATTTTACAGGAGGATTTGAGTACTACTGCGCAGGCACAGCTCCAGTGTCCTAACATAATGCGATACGGTGTACTGTTGATCGAAGGTGTGATTTGCTCATTATCGTCGCCATGGAAATCACTTGGAGCCCTTGAGGGTCCCACCTGCTGAAAGTATCCAAGGGCATGCATCCGTTGATATGGCAAATTGCGATGCGAGGTAACTATGCGGAGGTTAAGAAATGAGAGGGCCTGCAAAGAGACGGTATCCGATCGTTGAAGCCGCCTGTACCTGGATGTCGTGTGTCTTTGAAGGTATCTTCTTCGATCTATGAAGCCATTTTCTGTCTTTACCATCAAAAGTAAGGAATTTTATATGGCGTATGACAATATTCACCAGTGTCATTTTGTTTAATGCTCGTTTTGTACAGCATTAGTTATAATCATTTTACGAAAATTAACGGAGCGCTCGATCGGTGATGATGGTTGATGTACAGCGAAATCATGTCACTATCCGATATGGTATACTCTCTCACCAAAAGAAATCGTGAACCCATTTAACCCAATTGATTTGATTCTTCCTTGCAAGCTTCTGCAATGTCGCTTGTCATGCGGCCGATTTGCGCAGGCTTAATTCAGTTGAGGCACGGGCACGCCGGCTGCTAATTTTGCGGTACTTACCCAATACACCCATATGAGAAAATATTTTCGGTGAAAGCGGTCCTTCTTGTTCGAAGTACTATAATTTAACAGTAACAACCTCGAGAAGTACATTTATGCTTAATTCACCCAAGGACATCCATATATTAACCGAGGAATAGATATCTTGCCTGCCTTAAAACAACCCACTATCCCTACATTCCGACTACAGGGTATTTGGTTAGACTTGGTCTTCCCAGCCTTGATGATATCGCTCTTTTCGATTGATACATCAAAGTCACTTGCAATAGCATGCTCAGGGATGGCCCTTTTCAGATCTCCGCGAGTGTGATATGACAAGCTGAGGATATTTCTCGTTCCTTGTAAAACAAGTGTATCGAAGGTATGTCCATGTGTACTGACTGATTAGTAGGGTCAGATCGGATAGGATTTATAATAATATTTGTATTTATCAAAGCAGAAGTATTTATTTAAATAGTAGTAGGAGGAACTACATTATCATAAAACATGTAAAAAAGGTTGTGTGTTGCTCTGTGAGAGAAAGTAAGCATATCGCAGCAGCAGCTCAATGAGAGGGGAATCAGGAAAACAGCTTATTCTATCTCCGTCACGTCTAATCGTAATGCTACTGCTATAAGTAGAATCGTTTGGGTCTTCTCTGTCTGTTGCCTGTAAATGTGACACTGTTCTACTAGTCCTCCTATGTCGAAAAGGATGTTCAGGCGGACCGAAAACACTAGGCACACTAAATTCGTTTACGCGTCGATTTCTTTTATCGAGAAGGCTATGAAGTATTCTTTGTCTATTACGTGGATTAGGTAAAGAAGGAAAAGAGGGCCTCTCGTTGCCATTATAATCCTTTCCATACTACAATGTCCTTTGATATGCTGAGTAAACATAGCTGCTATACTACAGCTGAAGCGATTGGTGAACCAGCAATACGTACAGCGAATACTCTTACAATGCCCGGTGTATATGTACTATCCAGGCATCCTGCGTGACAGCAAACAGATTGAAAGGGATTTTATTTTCTCCCGTCGATAAGCATTATCCATAGGTCCATAACAGCCATATGTATTTTTCATGAAAGAGAATAGATCTTCGCTTGGAAAGAAGGGAAAAAATTTAGAAATAGCAAACAGCTTACTTAATTAGTGTGTCGGGGAAACAGAGAAACAGGAAGCGTGCGGACGCGAAGTTGGACTTGCCTTTCTTCCCGTTTGCTTTCTTCATACTCTTTATATGCGACACAATGGAAGGCATTGAAGACTCTCGCCCACGTGTCACCCGAGAGCTTGTCTCTCGCTGCAATTCTTCTAAAATAATTGATAATTCCATTTATGAACTCTTCGAGACTGGTGAGATGTCAAACCTGAATATCCCTTCTGTTGCATTGACGCTTCCTAATTACCTTCCTATATTATAATAGAAAAAGAACAAGCAGCAACCGAAATTATTCAGGCGCTTCAAAAGCAACTCAAAGCTGCTGTTTTAGAGAAGCAACAACTTTCAAATGAAATCGAAATCCAGAAGGGAGAATTTAATGTTCAAATTCAGGCGTTGATCGATGAGAAGACGGTACGCCACATATCAAGCTGATCATTTACACACAGAGCAATGGCTGAATAATGTCCCTAAATATATGATCAGATTGCCCAGGAGCGCGCGATCTACCACCACCAAAAATTCGAGGATGCTAGCTCAAAATTGAGCATGATTAAAGAAGAGCACGCTTCCATCACAGTGAGTAAAGAAACAAGATCTCACTATCTGTTTACTAATGGCAGTCATTGCTTTATTGCACCGTAGAATCAACTTCGGAATACTGTAGCACAACTGAAGCAAGAACAGCATGAGCTATTCGCCGAGTTATCCAAAGCCAAGCAGCATTCGCGCGAATTGGAAGATGAAATATCCGTTATCAAACATCAACAGTCATCGAAGCAACAAGAGCCCGAGAGTGGACTTGAGCATGGGCAAGGCTCGGTAAGACCCAAGTATGTCTTCAATGATGACACAAAACTTATATATATATATGAAGGACACAAGAGTTGAAGAAAATGCCTTGGTCGAGCAAGTGCGAGAAGAAGAACGGCTGCGAATGGAAGAGGAAAACATGATGGTCGTCGAGACAGAGTTTGACCGAGACTTTGTCAAGGAGTTGGATGAACAATGTCAACGTGCGTATATCAAGAATGAGAAAGCCTGAAATTACTGGCTAACGCTTTTTGACAATGTCATAGAACAAGCCGAGGTTATACAGCAGCTCGAAAAGGATAAGCACGAACTCAAGTCAACTCTGTTTGAATATCAACGAAGATACCCCACTCTTGCGTCGCTGGACGACGAAAAGCACCGATTTGAGCGTGAACTCCGCGATGTCAAGCGAATTCGCAACGAAAACAACCAACTCAAGCAAGAAAATGAACAATTAAAACAACAGGCATCCGAATGGTACATGATTTTACTTATAAGGGGAGTCCATTTGCTTATACTATTCTTCTAGGACTATCTACCTCGAAAACGAAAACATAGATAAATTCAGCAGCCCCAAACAAATAGTATTTGAATTATCGCAAGGCCGTGCAGCCATGCATGAAGCTCAACGACGTGTCAAGGAACTCGAACTTCAATTGGAGTTGAAGGGAACAAACGAACGCAATTTAACAAAGACTGTACGTATCTCCTATGTAGTTTTAGGTTTTACTCGTCTATGTATTCACCATGTTATGCAGATTGATGATCTCAGAAACAAGGCAACCACGTTGGAGCAAGCAAAGAAGTCTTTAGAAATTGAGAAGGAGGCTCTTGTGCATGACAAAAGAATGCTACAGATGCATCGCGATCTGCTGGACCACCAATTAATAGTAAGAAGCATGGATAGGACAAAAGTGAGGCCGGAATTGCCGTTTAATCCCGTTTGTATGCAATAGGCCATGTCCCAAATCGAGGAAGCGAAGCTTGCATCACATGATAACAATACCAAGTACACAATGACCAGGCGAATCGAAGAGCTTGAAGGACTCATTAAAAACCTTCAAGAAGAAGCCGAAAAAGCAAGACAAGAAGCCATCAAAGCTAAATTATCACCTGTCAAGGAACGGGTGCTAGAATTCAAGGAAAATCCAGCTTCCCGTGAACAACACGTCCGACAAGAGCAACTCACCTGTCTGCGAGAAGAAAACAGATTACTTTTGCGACAAATATCGCCGAATGTCGTAATTGGCAAAAGACGCAGAGATGATAGCAGCGATGATGCCCCCGACGGTAACGACGATACGACATGCATCAATGTACCCGTCTCTACGATTACCAACTTACAATCTGAAGTGGATGAGCTCAAGAAAACTATAGCCGGGAGGAATAAGCGCATAATGAGGCTTCAGCAGGTATGGTGTTCATGCTCATATTGTGAGAAAGTAGCCTTTTTTACCTAACTGCTTCTGAACATCGGGGGCAAAGGTGTTTGGTCAAAAAGTCGACGAGATGGATCACATCATTCAGAGTCTCCTAGGATATAGTCTTACTTTCCAAACGGATGGAGCTGTCCGGTTGCAGTCGATATATGTAGAAGGATCGGAACTGGCCTTTGTTTTCAAGTCGAACGAGAATGATCAAGGTACCATCGGGATTGTCGGGAGTCGGAAGGGAGAATACATGCAGCTGCTACAAGGGACATACGACACCTTTATTATCGACAAGAATGACATCCCTGGATTCCTGAGTTCAGTGACCCTTGAGCTAATGAATAGATAAAATGAGAACATGTACTTTTGATGTGAAATATGTCGTCAGAAATAAGAGTTGCGTCCTCACTATATAAAAAGAGAATGGACATCGAGGTCTTGTGAGTCGACATCATACAGTAGTGTCGGCATACTAATCTTTTTATTATTCCATTTGGCCACATTGTTCGACAATATTCTGTACATCATCCAAACTAATACGTGCAGTAATGGCTCTTTCTGGGCTCAAATTTATCGATCCCATTCACTGTAGCAGGCATGATATTCAGTTGCAATTCGATTTGTCTCCTTTTTCTTCAAGGCGAAATGCCTGGATAGCAGCAAGATTGTTATCAATGCAATCCCCAGTGTAAACTCGGCATCCGAGGAGCGCGAACGTTGGCAGTTTGTTTGAGGACTGGCATGGGAGCATCGCGAAAAGAACTAACTCGATGGGATCAGCATGGCATCTGGTGGTTACAGACTCGGCCTATACAGTGTTGAATGGAATGACTGGGTTTATGGGTAGCCATGTACAGATGCATTATGTTGGCAAGATGACAGCCATATTGACGCCACACAGTAAAGGTGCCTTCATTAATATCAACAATCAAATCTATTTAACAGGATGTTCGTTTTATATATATTATGTAAATGTGTTGTGTTATTCGCGTTAATTATTTTCGCTTCTATTTATTGTAAAAAACTCAAAAGTAGTATAACTTAAAAGATACGTTTATGGACTACAGTACGAGATTCTCAACAGCGATTCGTTTCTAGATTTCTCTATGAGATGATTACTATCGTTCAAAATATCTACTATGCTGGATTCCGATATTAAAACATTTCTCATCTTGACATAGCAAGAGCAAAAGTAGGAGAAATATAGTAAATTATAGATTACAATATCGCTTCCAGTTAACCTTTCTTGGTGTGGCGCATGTAAATAACTGGTGGAGAATACCGCGTACCTAGTGGCGATAAACAGTGGAGAAAGTAAAAAGATACTTTGTATTCTATGTGAACATTCGTACCTAATAGATGGGACAGTGTAATATCATGCAATGTTGGGTCATGATGGATAAGGATGAGTCCAATGCTGCTGGGTTTTATTCATACCTTTTGTAATCAAACTTCTGAGCACCGAGAAGGTAACGGCTGTACATCCCCAATGAGGTCGAGAAATGGATTATGTAAGACATGGACCTCAAACAAGTGCTATAGGGCGATAAACATTTTTCGTCATGAAACGCTCCAGAAACGATCGCCGCATCAGAAGTGATGAATGTTTTGCAAACATTATGTTTATCCTGCAAATAGGAAAAGCGGTCACCATCTTCTGCAAAACAAATCAATTGCAGGTCACAGTGTCTTACGCTGTAATGCACGTGCGGACATACCGGGACCTACATCGTCCGGGAGGATAACGACAAAAGAACATTATTGACGTTGGCAACGTGCATCAGCGTAGGTACCTGCCGACGTTCCTGATGATAGTGATGTCACGGTAACCACTTTGCCTCATTGCATTTAACAATACGTCAACAGTAGGGGGAAAAAAGAGAATGGCTTGCTCGCAAGATAATCAAACTATATTTCGCCTTGACAAGGAAGCCTTGGGACATATCACGGTAAACTAGGATCCTAATGGGCTAGCGGTCACAATACATATGGTCTATAAAATACATCATATCTCACCAGGGAATCCTAGCAGGACACTAGCCCAGAGATCCCGGTGCTATCACCGTCAAGATCATATAAATACCATCTCAAGATTCCAGCCAAGGCGACAATGCATTTATCAGAAAAAGTCCCGATTATCCTTAATAAAAAATGATCCAGATTGTCCTCTGGCAAGTTGTGTTTTCATTTCTACTGCTGAATTGGTCTGTAACGGAAACAAGGTATATTGCATCCTTTTCAACGGTTGATCGTCGTCCAGGTAGACCAATTCAGTCTCTTTTAGCTTTGGGAGACTTTAGGATCATCCTTTGTCCTTACGTATATTTTGGAGACGGATCACAAATAAGTTATAAAAATACAACAAACATTCTAAGCTTTGCTCTGGAGAAGATCGGCTGTTGAAAAATCCATTTCTGTCTTTCTTTCACATATGGCACAACTACACTTAGAGAATGTCCTTCGACTCATTCACGGAATTGATGGGGATTGTTCGCATATTGATGCTTGCACCTTACCATGGATTATGATACTGAATAAAGCAGTTTTTCGAGCACCTAATCACTTCCAGATAACCTTGTTTACAAGATCAAAGTTTGGTGGTACCCTGGAATTTTGCCCACTCCTGAGATCATACTTGTGTCCATCTACCTTGTGTGAACTATAAAACGGAATAACTATGTCATGCCGTACCTATATCTCGACCAAAATCCAAATATGAGTCAAGTGATCAATCTTTGAAGCAGGAAAAATATATGCTCTTTCACGGGAATCAGAAAAGGGTGACTTACCCGCACATTGCTTATTCCAATCCTTCCCGAGGGTTAAATAAAAAAAAAATAGACGAAATAACGCAATACCATGGCTCATAGGATCAGACACTGTAGGTCACCCGGCTTCAAAGACATGATATATTCAATTTTTGTAATCGAAACAGGATGGCTTTCGTGTCCTCTCTTCTCAGATAATCAGTGATCGCGTGCCGTTGACTTGAAACTAGCTAATTCATAACCAACTGCTGCCTTTATATTTCTTTGATCACCATGAGCCACGGTTGGGAAACCAATCAAAAAGACCAAGATACGCATAAAACGGAAGTATTAATTGCCAGGTTGGTGTGTGTTCCACGGACAACGAAAGTTCTCCCTTGGAAGCGCGATAATCTTCTGGGAGGTGGTGTCAGGAAGGAGGGAGCTAGCAAAGCAGGCAATCTTGCATTTATTGTGCGGCTTCTGCTCTTCGGCGTACTGCGCGCTTCCCGTGAGCAACGGATCCGCAGAAAGTTAGATCAGAACTGCTTAAAGTTTTGTGCAAGACCATCTCACTTCTTCATTGATCTCTATCAAATCCACTGGATCTTCCGAGACCCAGATCCAGATTTTTAGAGTTGGTCATCCTCGCGTTTATCGAGGTTTGGACCATTTTTTTCGGGATTGACTTGGAAAGGTTCAGCAAGGGATTTAATATCAGACATGATATGAGGATGTGGACTTAGAGATAATATGGAACCGAAAGAGGCAGGATTCGAGTCTTTTAGACATGAGCTAATGATCGCTATTGTATCGCCGTGACATTTTCAAGAGATGAGATGTAAATGAAGATTGTTTCTCGGGATAGTATTTCATCACAAATGTTATCATGAATTCACAATCTTCGACTTTCGAAATGTAAGTTGACGTTCTCATCGACATCATCGCCGCTATCATTCCTGCGTCTCTTGCCAATCGCCGAATTTGAAGTCAAGTATTGTAAACGTACTCCATTCTCGTCGAACTGTTGAAGGGAGGGTCGTTGTGTTTGGATGGATTGTTCACCCTGTGTTGGATTTTCCTCTAGTTCCCGTGCCCTGTCCAATAATCTAGCGCAGAAAGATTCATGTCTCGCTTTTTCGGCTTCTTCTTGGAAGTTTTCAAAGAGTTCTTGAAGCTCTTCAATTCGCTTGGTCATTGAGTATTTGATATTGTTATTATCTGATCCAAGTCTCGCTTCCTCCATCCGGGACATGATCTATTGCAGAAAAAGAAATTAGAGAGCGATCAGAGTCCCACTTTGTGCCGTATCCATGCTGCTTACCATCAGTTGGCGGTCCAACAGATCGCGATGCATTTGTAGCATTCGTTTGCCGTGCATAAGAGTGTAGCAGCAGCTACAGTGACGGGTCACTCTTGACCGACGACCAAGATACTACAAGGATAACGATCACGATCAAGACCGCATCTCCGGCGACGACATTATGTACCACACTCACTTTCTCTGTACGACGATCCTATATGTATACCACTGTAATTACCCCGCTACTGTTTACTATATAAACAAGGATGCCCTGTGACGTCGGGCATCCCCACGTTGTATTATTATAATCATCGTTCTTCTCGTCGCGTTCGCGCTTCCTCCACGCTGTATATCAGACGCTCTTTGTAAGTACTCGCAGAACAGTGCCTGTACTGTTACAAAGAGCCTCCTTCTCCATTTCTGCGGTATATTCTGTTTCCTTCAGCATGGCTACTTTGTTTTTGAGATCATCAACCTGAATAACACGGTGAATATACAGTAGGCAATAGTCAAATCACACCGCATACAAAATACGTACCGTCTTCGCTAAATCACATTCGTTCCTTTCGTCGGTCCAGATTTCGAATTCAAGCAGCTTGACCCACGCCTCAGCTTGACGGCAGCTGTCACGGTTGTGCAAATATTCGCGTATAACCTGCTTTGGAGTTACGGAGTTGCTTAGGTCCGCTCTTCCGGGTGCGATTTCCCTAGAAGAATAGTAAAAGCAGATGGACTTTCCTTATAAACAAAAGCATGTACCACTTGAGTGCTCTTTGTGTCAATCGTTCATTTTCTCGCTTGAGTCGGGCATTTTCGTCGCGTACTGCTATAATCTCGAAGAGAGCATCCTCAATTTGGTCATCTTCCTCGTCCAGCAACACGAGAGTAGGGTATCTTTCTTGATATTTAAATAAAGTTGACTGGAGTTCTTGCTTGTCCTTTACTAGCTGTTGTATAACCTCGGCTGGGCCTATAAATACGATCAAAAAGCGTTAAGCAATAATGTAAGAATTCACCCCCCATGATATATACGCACTCTGACTCTGCTCATCCAAATCCATGACAGTGTATCGGTCAAACTCTGTCTCAGAGGCCACCCCACTCCCCGCTTCCCCTTCTTCGTCCGATGTGTTCTTCATATATATATATATATGTGTGTGTGTGGTGTTTGTGTGAGCGTTGCGTCATCATCGAAGGTATGTTTGGTCCTTACCCATCCTTGCCCATACTCAAGTCCACTCTCGGGCTCTTGTTGGTTCCATAACTGTGGGTGTTTGATAACGGAGATTTCATCTTCCAATTCGCGCGAACGGCGCTGGACTTCAAATAATTCGACGATCATTTCATGCTGTTTTTGCTTCTTTCGCACTATGGTGTCTTCAAGCGCAACAAGACATGATTGCCATTAGTACGCAGATAGTGAGATCTTGATTTTCTACTTACAATGACGGCAGCGTGCTCTGCTTTAATACCATCCCACTTTGAGCAAGCTTTCGTGAATTTTCGGGTGCAGGTGGTCAGTTCCGCCTCGGCCTCCTGATGATATGGTTAGGGACATTATTCACCCATCGCTCTGTATTTAGGTTAAAGGTTTATGTGACGTACTTCCTTCTCGCCGATCAAGGCCTGTATCTGAACGTTAGATTTGTATTTCTCGGTCTCGATTTCGTGTATAAGCACTAGCTTCTCTATAAGAGTAGCTTTGAGGTCAAATTGAAGCGATTTAAAAATCTCAGATGACGTCTTGATGATTGCTATTGTAATGTATGAACGGTAAGTAGAAAGCGAAAATGAAGCAAAAGGGAATGTGCAGCTTTGATCTTTTACCAGTTGCGAGTTCTTCATAAGTGGGAGTATCAATCTGGCTCAAAAGATTGCGCCATGAGGCAAGCCCTCGGGCGAGGCGTCGGCCAAAGTTTTGAATGCCTTCCATTGTTTCGCATATAAAAAGTGTAGAGGAGAACAAACGAGAAGATAAGCAAGTCCGGTCTTGTGTATGCACGCTTTCTTTTTGGTTTCCCCGGCGCACATACTGGGCTTAAAAAAGCTGCTATGAATTCTGCATGAATTCCCTTGGTTCCGACGCGGGTGGTCTATTTATTTCATGAATCTATGGTTTATGCCTATTGAAGAGGAGGAAAAAATGCTCCCTTTCATTGCGTTTGTTGCAACGCAGGGTACATATCTGGGTAGTATACAGCAGCTGTTGCAAGAAAATTCGCTGTGCTCCTTAGCCTTTCATCAATGGCTTTTGCTGCAGCAGAGCACTCGCAGTCTACTCGTGCAGCACATCGATGGGCATCATAACATGGAAACGATCGTGACGGCAATCATATGCGGTTCATTGTATTTTCGGTGAAGTATGTAATAGCGCTAGTTTCGAATGCATTGATAATAAACCACCAAATACGTGACTCTAGCAATGCTTGCAAAGCAACAGCTCCAATGACGACTGGGCCTTTCAATATGTATCCAAGGACTCACTCCATTTGTTTACCAGAGATATGTACTACAATAAAGTGTACCCTAACAACAACTCGCAGTATAGAGAGGATAAGCGTTGCTAACGCTGTCTTTTCAGTTATTGTTACCAAAGGTATTTGATCGTGTTATGATCAGGGTTTCGGGCTAGCTAGTGCCCAAATACCCTCTGAGCAATGCCTACAGTCCCCTCCACCCGACCGCGTAACTTTTGCCATTATGGCAAACTGCAGTCATTGCCCTGGAAGGATCCTGCTTTCTTCCACTTTGCTAGACCACATGTTTACAACACCGACTGGTACCATTGTGCGAAATATCGCCCTTCAAAAAAAAAAATAAAGCAAGCAGCATATGGGAGCAGCGGCGGCGGCAGCTTCCGAGAGTCATTTTCTCCACTCTTAATTCCACTCTCTGCAATCTTCTTCATGTATTTGAAGCATGGAAAGAGACATCTGCTTCTCCTGGCAATCAACCGAGCTTGCCCTCCTACACTACGTACTGTCCTTGCCAAAACGAGATATTTTAATGCATCCGTGGGACAATTATGGTCGTTTATTTAAAAATTATAACCCGACCTATCCGGTCCATGGTCTGATAAAGCACTGTTCCCAAAGGTCTCCTCGAACTTTGCAGCCACGGATTCAAATCCCTCCGCATCGGATTTGTGCATGTCCTCAATATCGCGTTCTATTGCATCCATGGCACTCTTATTGACGCCATATCCCATTCGTTCCGAGGCTAGTGTCGACCCTTCAAAGGAGGTCTGCTCTCTAGAAACACCTGGAGCTGTCGTACTGCTGACTGCATTACTGCCATCGGCCATCGCTGCTGCTGGAGACCTTATATTTTGACGCAGAGGGCTTTCCACACCAGTGTGGCTCCACCGATGGTCATGCTTGCTGTCAACAATTCCACTGCCAGTAAACGCAGACGTGGCAGTGTCCTTATTCTCTCCGGCGGCGCTCTTCGTTTCTTCAATTGCTTCGTGGATAGCCTAATAATAATGAATATAGAGCCGAGTAAAAGATAAGTCTATACCATATATCTATCTTTTGGGGACTCCCGTTCATCCTGACTTTACGTGGTCAACCGTGTCAACTATGTCGTGGATGGAATGCTTCAAATTTCGGTTACGTTCGTCAAATTGCGCTTGGAGCTCTATAGAGAACAAATCAGATATCCTCGTCTAACGCCATTGAAGCCCTTGTCCCTTTAATAAAAAGGTAGCTTGCCTTTATCGGTAGTATCCATAATCGAGAACAAAAAAGATAATTGAAAAAACCTTTGCTGCTTAGAAGTAAAACCATTTCTTTATAGCCAACCATCCCCATTCTCAGTGACATCATAATGAGACAATCCATGCATTTAGCTACCCTAGTCTTCTCTCCTAAAATTCAAACACAGAAACCGATCTATCAAGCAAGGGATTAGCGAAATTTCAACGTGATCCACGTCATCATTTGATCCAGAGGCCAAATTCTTCAGGCTAACCAACGCAATTGTGAGCATCTAATGATATCCATTAAGGGCGCACTAGTCCATTTCTACTAGAATGGACTCATGTGGGAGTGGAGATTCTGCTGCCGTCACATTACATGACTTAAGTAGAGCCAGTGATTGGTGGTTGTATACTTGTCTCTATATAGCTAATGTTGGGAGCCGATGTATATCAGGGATGGGGCTATGCTTATTATGCTTGGTTGCTTTTTTTACAAGCGACCTGATTGAAAGGAAAGATAGACTTGCAGCATGCTTATTCATGCTTTATCCAGCGTATCATCTATCTGGGATTCTGACATCAAGTTTGCCGAAACCGTATGGCATAATCCATTTTATATTCACGCTTGTCCGATTCAGTTTGTTGTAAACTTAAGAAAAACTGCAATAATGGCCGGCCCACTGGCTGTTCATTCTGCACGGAACCCAGTTGATCGCGTCTCCATTTTCTTCTGGTCGTTGCTAACAATTCAAACATTGAATGATGTGCGATACTGTGGTTGTTCCTAATACCACGTTCTGCTGTTTTCCCTATCACCCGAGCCGTTATCATTATAAATCTTGGGAACATTGGCATGTTGCCATTTCATGGTGATATGTATTCAGATATATGAAGAACTGCACTTTTCTTTGCGAAGTCGATTCCGGATAGTCAAGGCGATGTTGGTTCTTTGAATTATTATTTTTTAGTACGATCTGCTGTCAAGGCTTCTTCAGTGACGAGCCACATCCTCCTTTTCTTTTCTCTGTTAACAACTGAAACGTCATTTTGGATACTCAAATTCCTTAAATTTCTACAGCAGTAGCTCCATAAGCTCTTTAAGTGAAGAGATCGCCAGCACCATGCTTCATATATATGCTTACAGGATCCGCCCCTACCATGATATCCATCTCGATACTGAACGTATGTATATCCCTAGTCGTTTTTATCACAGTTGATGGAATTGAGCCTGAACTTGAAAAGCATGACCTTGCCTTGGTCCGCCTGCGCGCTGTAACTGCACACGGAGCTCCGCTTGTTTCGTCCGAAAAACCGTACTGCATGCGGGATTACCCTTGTAACTTCTGTGAGCCCGCTTCTAAGTTGATTGGGGGGAGGTTTGAAGGGTCGGAGGTAAATCCGTACGAATCACATGTACAAGCAGCGCCCATTTGCACGGTGATTCCCACACACTGCAGAGTACATGATTTGTTGACGCACAGATCAGGACCTGTTCGAGTATAGCATTTTCAAAGACTGCTCTAACGGACAGGGCCATTGTATACATCCGAGAAATTGGTAAGGGTTATGCTATCTGCAGTTCTCCAGTCCTATGGTGTGGAATAGACACAAGTAGGACAACCGTGTGGCGTTTCTTGAGACCGGGTCAGCTTCCGTTGCTTCCTCTACGTTCTCTATTTTTTATAGCATGTTGACTTGCATGTTTGCAGTTATTCGCTGCAATACTGATGATAATGGAGCAGGCGTACTGTTTTTCCTATGCTGATGGGGGAGGGTTTATGGCGTATACTGCTGCGTCAGGCCGCAGATCGACCTATTGCCCTTGTATATACGTCGGCTTCGATCGGGATCCTCAAGGATTGGTCCGATGCGTGGTCCTTTGACAAAAAAATCACACTTTTTTGACTGAGGAATGCTACTTAGGAGACAAATCCGGACTTGTCCAGGTTTCTTATTCGGTGTTGCTATTAGACAGTATACCACGTGACTCTGTGGTACCGTTGCATGATCAAAGTCTAAATTTTGATGCAGCCATATTATGCATATCGATACATTTACATATAAAAGAAAGCATTCCCATCAAATCCCACCCATTTTATTAGTTAACAAAATGGCCCCATTACAACGACGTTCGGAGGGTGTCCTTTCAGTCACCATCTGTAGGTGCATAAGAGTGCGTTCTGTCTTCTCTACAGTTTTTAACAACGTGAGCATCACATATTAGACGAAGGAAAAGATCTCAAGGACAAGGACACACTTGGAAACGTAAGATCAAAAGTATTACCCCTGCCCATGCCCATTAAATATGATGGCTCATGTCCACTATATCATAGAACGATCCCTTTATGTGAGATTTAGACCGTCCAAAACAGAAGTGACATTGATCAGGTTTACTGGCACTGTCTTAATGTAGTGAAATTTGGGTTGATGAAGACTACAAGCAACGGACAAGCGAGGCCCGCAATACGAATAATCCTGTCTGGAACGAGACTTTTGCGTTCAGCCTTAACGAAAACCACAAGGCCCATAAATTACATCTCAAGGTACTAGACAGGGACATCGTTGGCGCGGATAAGATTGGCGAGGCCAGCGTTGATTTCAAACATGTTCTGCAGGGGAAATCAATCGATGATTGGTAAGTACGGAAACTACATACCATTCGGCGAAGAAATCAGGAGAACTGATGATCGTTTGTTATTTATTAGGGTCAAGCTGCCTTCCACCCTCGGACTCGGTAGCCATGGCAAGATTCGCTTGAGGATGGAATTCACACCGTTTTGAATTAGGAGGAAGTCATTAGTCTTGCTTTAACGACAGTTGCAATTATATTATCACTGGACGAGTCCCGAAGTTCATTATATGGATTTATTCCCTATTAGTCCTTGTGATTTTCCCTCTCGTTTCAGGTCGTGCATGCTTGTTTATGCTGCACAGATATAGGATTTGAGCAGTGTGACGAGAGCTGCAAGACAAGTAGCCGTGAAAGATCTTACTTGGGTAATTGATGGCTCCATTCTAGTATCTTCGAGACAGTGCACAGTACAAATGTAATCGCAGCCGTAAATGCAGATGAAACCTTATGGAGCCGTCTAGTGGATGGAAAAGAGGTATCTTCTTGTTGGCTATGCTCTACTAGTGGATAGCAATGCATTCATTACATGCCAAACCTGTTCCTTTGATACATTGTAAACATTAAACCACGCGATTCCTTTGAGAAATCTGCAGCCAACGCTATTTAAAGGCATGCAGTTTTAATCGTAGTAGAGCGTTATTAAAAGTCACAAATACCATACTGATGTATGTAATTCTACATGATTCCAAAAATCGGATCCACCAAACGTACACGTTCCCAATAATTTTGGATGCACGTGCAAAACTCACCTCTCTAAATGGGTCTTTCTCGACTTAATCCTACCGTTTCATTTGTCCCATCGTTTGCATTATATCCAGAACCAACCGCCCAAAAGCGGTCAAACGAAGACGCTATGAGCATTCCGTGTAGATTGAGGAAGACCCGTTATCTTGCCAATAGAACTAACATTTTACAGATTAAGTTTATGACCCGTAGTCAACTAATAAGGAGCAGGAATCCAGGCACAGAAGAGAGAGAATCTTGACAGCAATCATCATTATGCAGAAGAGGCAATTTTATAGCACTATGCTGATCCTTGCGCTTCTGCAAATTGACCAAGGCCACAATGTTGAGTCGGCGACAAAGACAATGTTCGAAGCGTTTGCGGATCCAGTTGTATGCAATTCTGGTGCAGTCATCTTTCAGCCATGGACGATACTAAGCCGCTGAATTGTCAGAGCTTTATGTTTTGGGGGAAAAAATGAGTGTCTTGACACAAAAGAAAATAAGTCAAATTTGGGAGACTATTCTCTTCTGTGCGGGATTTAAATTTTGAAGGGGTCTCAGCGCTGGCTGCTGTTGGGGGGTGTTGGATGGGTGGGCATGTGCGAGCGTGGAAACCGAATCCAAGGATCCTCCTTTCTTTTAGCCGTCTTGTACGTATACCCCCATAAGGTTAATCGAGCGTAAAGAGAGAGAGATAGAGCGAGGAAATAGAGAAGATGGATGGATGAATGGATGGATGGATAAAACGGTGGACAGATACATATTGAGAGAAAAACGAAAGACGAAATGACCAGAAGTATGTGCTAATGTATTACCATTTATTTTAGTTACCAACATGGCTTCGCACAAGATTATCAAGGTTGCAGGTGCCCAACCCTCGAACGAATTCGAGCTTACTGTAGCCCAAGCTATTGTTGATTTGGAGAACAATGTTCCCGAGCTGAAGGGTGACCTCCGTCCCCTTCAAATCACTGCTGCCAAGGAGGTGCTTTTCATTTAGTCCTTATGTTACCGTGAACAGTTGTATTTACTAATGATAATCAGGTTGATGTCGGCAGTGGTAAGAAGGCCGTTATTGTCTTCGTTCCCGTTCCCCAGCAGAAGGCATGGAACAAGGTCCAGGCTCGGTAAGTGGAATATAGGATTTTTACTCAATCGGTGAATAGTAATGCTGACTTTACTTGTATCCTTAGCGTTACTCGCGAGTTGGAGAAGAAGTTCTCTGACCGCCAGGTCGTCTTTGTTGCCCAGCGCCGCATCTTGGCTGTTCCCAGCCGTCGCTCGAACCCCAAGCAGCCCCGCCCCCGTTCTCGCACCTTGACGGCTGTTCACGATGCTATCCTTGAGGATCTCGCTTTCCCCTCCGAGATTGTCGGTAAGCGCACCCGCGTCAAGGTTGACAACTCCAAGGTCATCCGCGTCTTCCTCGACCCCAAGGATGCTACCTCGCTCGAGTACAAACTTGACACCTTCTCTGCGGTTTACAAGAAGCTCACTGGCAAGGCTGTTGTGTTTGAGTTCGCCCCCAATGCTGAACTGTTCTAAATGAACGATGTGATCTGAAGAACAAAAAAAATACAAAATATCCAACATCGCTCCTCATGTTTGTGCGTGTCCGTCTGCGTGTGGAAAACCATATTTTCAACAAAGTGTACGCTATAGTTGATGCGGATCGCAGCACTCGAGATATAGGACGTAGGTCACTAACTGCTATGCAACAGGTGCTATGGTGTGTGGCAAGGTGAAAAAAGGATATTTGTTGCTGCGCACTGTGTCAAAAAATGAGATATGGCCATATTTAAAAGGGCGATTTTTTGGAAATATTGTGTCCTTTAACAGAGCAGCTCTACCGGACCCTGCCTTTTAGCAACGAGAGAAATGCACCGCTACGTTTGGCAATTAGTTCAGCAGTAAAGGCGGTTGGAAGTTGAGGATGCATGTCCAAATGAAGCGTGCAATGGTTTCAAATGCAGTTTTTGACTAGTGTAATTTTCTCCGAAAAGCAAGTTTATTTCGTTTAGACAAACATTGGCAATTTCAACTGCTTTAGATTTAGCCTGACGTGTGAATAAGCACACACATGTCTACAGTCTTTCCTGTTGAGGCAAGCATATAAATAATCTGCGTGAGCTTGAATGCGTTTTAATCTTTATTCCTATACCCCTCTTTACTGCGTTAATATACCTCAACCATGAAGTCCTCTAGCTTCTTGTCCCTCATGACAGCCTGCATGGCTCTCGGTAGTTATGTTCACGCGGAAGGAGACACGAAAGAAATTAAAGTGCCTCGCAAACAAGCCTGGTTGGATCAAGTCGATCTTTCATCGGTGCCAGATAACCCTGTGCGACCTGCCGGTTCGGGAATCTGCGAGAATGTTGACTGCAATGGTCCGGAAAATGATCGGTGCTTCGAGACGTGTGGGAATACGCCAACGCCTGAGGACATTTATGGCTGTCCAAAAGAGAACACCTGGGCACTTACTTTTGATGACGGCCCAAGCGAGTTTACAGACGAGCTGCTTGACATTCTTGCTAGCTACAACGTCACTGCAACCTTCTGCGTCATGGGCGCCCAGGTCGTCAAGTACCCCGATGTCGTGAAACGCGCGTACGAGGCTGGCCACCAAATTGCTTCCCATACCTATTCGCATCCGCACCTCATGGGTCTCACGAACGAAGAAATCATCTACGAAATCAAGGCAACCGAGGAAGCCATTGTCGACGCCATCGGCGTCCGTCCCAAGTATGTCCGTCCTCCTTTCGGCGAGGCTGATCTACGAGTGAAGGCGCTCCTTAAATCGATGGGCTATCGTGTTCTGCTTTGGAACGTTGATCCGACCGACTATAACGTTTATATGAAGCCGAATGTCAACAAGCTGATCCGAAGTGCATTCACCAGTGCGGCCACAGGAATGGATACAGGTCTCAATCCTCATGAGGATCCTGGTTTTATCAGCTTGCAACATGGTATCAACCGGAAGATGTCCATTGCTTTTTCGAGTTACCTTCTTTTACTGACAGATTCATCCTATTTGGCAAACTGTTAGACTTATACAACCAATCTATTGCCCAGGTACCACACATTATCCGATATCTTAAGAAACGCGGTTTCTCTTTCACTACCGCCGCCGAATGCCTCGGTGATAAAGAGCCTCACGCTTCAATTGATGATGATGATGAGATATTTCAAGCTGCCGTTGCCGATGGTGATACTCACATTTCTTCATCCAGCACTTCGTCTTCGACTACCAATACCGGCAATTCGTCACCAGGAACAGATTCGCCTACTGAATCCGCCATCGACGATAACAAAAACTCATATAAGTCGTCGGAAGAAACATCCTCAAGTTCAGTTATAACTGTAAAAGCCAATTCTTTCTTTGGACTTATAGCAATGGTTGCAGTTGCAATGTTCTTCTATCCTGTTCTTTAAGCGCGTCTTGCCGTCGATTTAAAAATAAAGGTTGCTTTTTCATCTCTTGTGTAACATGCGGTTTTCTTTCATCGGCGACATAGCCGGGTAGGCTCAAATCTGCCACGCTTATATGCGATATGATCGTGACCATCTTCTTGATAGAATGCCTTGCTTATTACAGTATTCAAAAGGTTTAGATTTAAAAGGCTTAAAAGCTGACTTTCATTCATAAACATATCTGCAAATTGCTTCCCCTCCCCCATCACACACAGAGATATCTGGGCTACCTCCACTTTTTATAAACTCGCGACTCTATTTGCGGGAAAAAGATTCATGATATAAAAATATAGAGAAAATAGCTGAGATTTAGAGTGATAGACGCGCATTTATGCAGGGCATGTTCAAAGTGAAGAGCGATATTGTGTTTTGCTTTAAATAGCATTAAATATATTACACACACGCGCGCTTTATTTTTGATGTTCTTTTTAAATGGTAGCTATTACCAAAACAGCGACAAATGCTGATATCATGTAAACTCCAGATGGATGGACAGCACCGACAGCAGTGCTGCTCTTGGTGTTGACAGATTGAGCGGAGACACTATCTGGCTGAGGCAAAATTGATGAGAAAACAGCTGTGTCTGACGGAGGAGAACCGGCAGAAGCAACAGCAGAACCACTGCTGATAGGTGCATTCTGAGAGCTGGCAACTATAGCGTGGCTAGTTGTGGCAGCGGAGGACGCAGTAATGGTGGCTCCGGCCTTCGTGGAATTGGTAATAGGGGAGGAGGAAGAGGATGGCGACTGTTTTGCGATTGTCTTGGAGTTGGACGTAGCAGGAGCTGCAGCTGCAATGGTTGTGGTGCTGATAGACGGTGTTGCAGTGGAACCGGTGATGGAAGTATCCATCGGGCCACTGTAGTCGCCGGGAATAATATGGGCACACCCCTTTTCGGAAATACCACGGTTGCAATTGGCGGCTGTGTTCTATATGGCGTCGATATGAGTATTAGAAACCCTCTGCATGTTGCATGCTCATGATCGATACATACACAGCAACGGATGCAATAAGTATAGCTAGCAGGCTCTATCAGGTTCACGAAATAGCTATAACCAGCACAGCTCGCACCATCGGGGGCCTTGATGTCGTACTGTCTGTTATTTTTTCGTTCAGATATTAAATGAGGAAAAAGGAGCATGCGCAAAAGAAATTACCCTCCCCAGTCAGTGAGATCCAGGTTCTCTTTAGAAGGATTGATTTGACCGGTAATCTGTATGTAGTCATCAGTGGCAACGAAATGGGCGCTCTGAATGAAGCCAGTGGAAAGCGTGCCAGAGCTTGTGGCCTTGGGAGTATTGCCCATACAAAAAACCGCCCCGTTCCATTCAGTATCAGAAATGAGACGATCAGTTGAGTCTGATGGAGGTAAAAAGGTGCAAAAGTTGGTAGCATCGACAACTTGGATGACATGGCCAGCCTGCACCCGATAGAAGAGGAGGAAATAAGCGGCGACGAGTGAACCGAAGAATGGGTGGATCATATGAGAAAAGGTAACTGCGGTAAAACGAATGGAGTGGGCAGGGCTTTGGGCACCTTTCAAGTGTTTACAACAGGAAAAGAAAAGAAAAGTGAGTGGATGTATTGCTTGAAAAGAAGAATTCGTCTTATAAAGGAAGGGGGTAATAATTTAACAAGCTTCTCTGAAGAAATGAGCCTATTCGGGGCAAATATGCCGTTCTGAGGAAGGAAGGACAGTTGCACGACCAGAAATAGGGTTGCACAATTAGCACACACAGACTTTTTTTTTTAAAAAAAAATCTATTACAGGAAAAAACCAAACCACCTTTTCTTCTGGTTTAGGCATGAAGACTCCCTCTCTTGCTATTTTCACTCTAAGAGTCAATTTATTTTTATCCGCACACCCTTCAGTGCTCGTGCATCTACACTAAATATATGTCGCCCGCATTGAAAACGACTCCCGCCCTTCTACGATTTTTTCCTATCTACGACTTCGTGAAGATAGTGCGCGATTTTTACTAGAAAACTCCGTGTATTCCAAGTAGTAACCTTACTAATGCTTTTTTTCTTTTCTTGGATAAAATCAATATTGGAGAAAGACCCTGTCTTCAGATAGACTTCGATAGAAAGTCTGTCTAACAAAATATGACATGGTAGACATGTTTGATCTGTGATCACTTTATCATAGCATGGCATTCCGTATCGTAGTCTGAAATAGAGATATCATTAGCTTAACGAATGGGTCCATTACCCATTGTCGAATGATGGCCCTTCATATATTATGTATCTCACTCATTTTAGCCTTAAAGACAATGGCGATAGGCGGGCATCGGTCATTTGCGTACAATCTCAGGGAAATTCATCGTCATTCTTTCATTTACTGAAGGCGGCGAGAGTCCCAATGTGTACTATACCTCATGCTGCGTTTCGAATTGATATGAAACCCAAACTCACCAAGGAAAAAACAAGCCCTTTTTAATGTCACAGAAACCTATCCCATCGCTATAGTCCGTTAATACGCACTTGAGACTTCTTCATTGCTAATATCTGCAGGCTAAATTTGGTCTTTTAATAATAGATTGTATTCTTTTATCATATTTAGAGCCTCGAATCTCCTGAGATAAGTCGTTCCGTAAGTTGCACTAAAGAAATCGAAAAGTTCCCGCCGACCCATTCTAACATGACACTCCTATGCTTCCCATTTAGAATACGCAAATAATATCCGGTTCACTGTTCCTTAAAATACCGTAAGGGTGCTTCTTGTCCTATAAACGCTCATTGCTGCGATGTATAATAAGATGTCTTTCTGTAGCAGATTGATTAGAGACATCCAAATGTCACTTTGGGAAGTATGTACCTCAATCTGACCATGTACTTGAATACAGGTGCTTAAATTCTCTTCTTCTATGCGGATGGCAGCGTTTTTTTTGCGATACAGCAGCAACATTTTCCGGAGCTACCCTTCCAAGGTACATTACGCTTATAGTGACTATCATTAAAGTGAGTGGCATGAAGAGGGGTTCTCCACATACCGGTAATGTAACCCAATGCGGACGGAACCACCCATTCGCGGCGCCGTCCTAGCCCTTTGCACAGCACTCGATTTCTCACTTTTGGATTGTGACACAGAAGAAAAAGAATTCAATCGTTATATCTCTTTTGTGCATTATTATCGCTCTATTTGGTCTCATTGGCTTATAGCCGTAAGAGTGGCGAGCTTTAATCTTTGGTATTGGAGAAGATAGAGATGCACATCCGATTTATTAACGGAAGCCCGATCCGGTAGTTAAGTATAAAGCCAACACTTGATTTACAGGTCGCTATAACGTATTGTGGGATTTTTAATATGCCAACACAGACATTATCGGTGCTATCTTTAATTTTCTATAACAAAGTCTTCGAGGATTTCAATAAACCACAACAAAGGGTATCATGCGAGGTCGATCTGCTTTTCTCTATCATTTTCGTATCATCCGGCGCATGTTATCCAATTTTACCGTGTATCTTGCGCAGGTCGATCCCCTTCAAGCAAGTAGGACTAACCAGGAAAACAAGCAATTCATTTGCACATTACTTATTGAAGATTCCGACCGAATATATGAAGTATAATGCCGAGGTAATGAAGCTCTTCAAGTCTGTAGAGAAGGAACTTCTTCCTAGACTATTTCTATTGCATATTGTGTAATGTGCCCAAATTGGTGGAATATGTAGCCCATAGAAATGAGCTGAAAATTAGGATAACCATGGTCAATAAGGTTTATTTTCAATGGGCTCAATTGAATAACTTCTCCTCAAACTTCTTCCACAAGAACATGACCTAAGTGCATCTACACATCACAATCTCGTATCTCCGCGGATTGACTATGACGGTCCTTAATATCATACCTCTGAGGTCGAAGCACGGTGATATCCCCGCTGACCTCTGTATTCCTGTCACTTCATCATCACCCCTCTGATCTTCCACAATCATGTTGTGCAGAAGAACACATGCCTCCACGATTTCACCGACCCTTGGACGACGTCGAAACGAGACTGAAGCACCCGAAACTCTCTCACGGTGTTTTTTCCTGGCCGACTCCTTGGTCTTTCCAGACACCTAATTAAAGAAAAATTTGTTATGGCTGTACTGGAGAGCTGCGAAAGTCGTTGCTCGAAATCAGTATGAGTATTCCTACGTTTCACCCATTACCAGAAGGGGTTTGATGATTGGAAGATGACTGTCGATCTGACTATTTTTATTATTAGTGACGCTGTTGCAATCCTTTCAGCAACGCACCATTCTGAACTGACCGAGCAGCAAGGTAATAATTTTAAAAATATCCGCAACCACGGTATTGTGATTCACAGTTACTAACTGGGTCGATGCTGGTTCAAGATGACGCTGCTATCTTGCCCAATACTATTGAATCTTATCCTCGAGGTTCACTCTTTGATGCCCATTATGAACGGAGATCTAGTGTATCAGCATCTTCCTTCCCCTCAATCCGCAGACAATACGATATTTGTCAGTGCTTCTACTTTGCACGGCAGATGGCGGCAACTTTGTTATGAGCATGCACGCGAACTTGCACTTTCCTCATTACGTCAAGCACTCGCCTCGACAAACAGTTGGTAATGACATAGCCTTGCTGTTCATGACACTGCGCTTCCATATACAATACTGAGTAGAGTCGCCGACTTATCCACATCCCTACAGGTACGTCTCAAATATCTCCTATTCCTGCCACCATGGAGCCCGCTTATAAATACTGATGAAGTTAGTTGCTGGGATTTTTGCTATCCGGTGATTCTGATTCTTGAGCCTATAAAATTTAAGCCATCACCTTCCCCTTTCTCGTATCTTCTCCCAATATCTCCACTCTTCTTTCCTAAGTTTTCTTTTATATCTATCCATATCACCCGATTCGCTTAAGTGTACAACTGTGTACGATTGCCCACAGGGCCATAACTAACTATATTATAAACATCTAATAGTAAATAATACGAACCCGAAGTCATTGGATATCACTGTATCCAGCCTCGGCCCATACAAAAAAGCCTGTTCCTGTCATCAGGTGGATTGAATTTTCTTTCGAGGCAAATGCATTTTTCGTACAGCTTGAACTTGTTCTCGCCATCGAGTGAATATACTTTCCAGAAAGTATGGATAAATTAAAGCTTAAGGGAGAACCGTTATGACCTCTCTGCTGAATATCTCCTCTGCGACAAATAGTTGATATCAATGATGACAAAAATAAGGCAAACGCTATATACCGACTATGCTGGTAAATGGATGACGGGGTATGTGATATTCATTTATTCCTGACTGCTTTGCTATTGATCGATGGATAGTCTGATCTATAGAAGATCACACGTCCCTGTCAACCTCCTAGTTCTTCGACGCGGAAAGCCATATTCATCGACGATATCCTGTCTATATCCAAAAACAAATTGATTGCTCAGTTGGCAAATCTGGTTGCCTATAGACCGTAAATGGACTAATAGCTCAGAAACACTTGAGTTTTTCCTTTTTACAGCGGAGATCTTGCCAAAATCTTTTGTAACATCCTTCTCGCGTATGCTACTTTGATTTTGGAAACAGTGGTTGAATGACCTCTGTATAGTACGTATCCGCAAAGTTGATCAGTTACTTCGCACATAGGGCAATAGCATGAAGGGGTTAGAAGCATTCTCAAGAATTGCAGTAAAGGATGTGGTGGCATGCGACGGTAAGCCTTGCAAGTCTGGTGTTTTGTAGCTTAAGCTCAACAACGGCATGGTGCTCTCCGAAGGCCGCGAGCGGCTAGGCATGCAGTGGCCAGAGGATCGGATAACCGGTACCTCACATTTACAAAGCGAACAGGTCTTGGGCCATCCAGTCTGGGATGCTAGAACGAATACCCGTAGCCAGTTTAACGATGGCATTGGAGCCTGACAGACCCTACCGATAAACCGAGCGCTGAATGTTAACGTGATATTAATTAGGACTGTATCTGCTCGAGAACGGGTGGCTCTATCGATGCGGTCCTGATATTCCAAGACTCAAAAGTCCTCTTCAAACCGAAAGCATGCTTCTCTCACATTAAAACGGCGAGCACCTGGTTCCAGATCTCTATCCGAATATTATGTATATGGAGAACCGGTGCAATTCCGCCACCCCGAATTCGCCTGTGAGTATAACGTCGATCAACCATAGAAAAACCGGAGACGGATTGGACCATCCACACAATCTTGCTTTCCTGCCAAATCCTTCCTTTCTCTCTCTGTGTGTGTCCTGGACGATATGTAGTTCGGGTATACAGGTTTTAATGTACTTTATTTATGACTTCATGTAGCCGCGAAAGAAGAAAGGATATGAAACATTGTGGGGTAAGAGTACAAACCTCCGCATCCCCGCAATCACGCGTTGTGCCCCACACCCAACTGAGGTATCACCCGCCACGCCCTCCGCCATAACCACCACCGCCAATGCACAGCAACGCTGGTGTGCTCTCCATCGGCCTATCCAGCCTTGTCATTTTGACGCTACACTGAGCCGTCTTTGAGGTACGTTAAAAGTGTGTGGAGAAGGTGTAGTCATTTCTGTTGACTCGCGAATATTCATCCTTCATGTTTGTTTTCTCCTTTGCCACAGAATTTGTATACGTCATAATTTTCCCCTACTACTAAATTTTATTTTGAAAAAAAAATATGGCATGGTGATACCTTGCAAACTCTGTCCCACACATAATGGCTCTTTTGACAAGGTATTGGGAGAAAGCGCTTATCTTGTCTTTCCATGAACGTGGAATGACTCAGCAAGAATCACGGCTGTTAGCGACTGTCCCGATTTAAAGCTTGTAGCGCGCGGCAAGGTTAGAGACCTGTACGAAGTCGATGCCAACTCCTTGCTCTTCGTTGCTACCGATCGCCTGAGCGCTTTTGATGTTATCATGAAAAACGTGAGTATTTTTTGCAGTGGGTAACTTTTTCTTTTTTTTTAGCTTAATATACCTGATGGGTTTTTCAATTAGCCAATTACCGGCAAAGGCAAAGTACTGACCCAATTGTCGTTGTTCTGGTTTGACCTTCTCGGCGACGTCCTGCCCAACCACTTGATTACAGCCGATTTTGACGCGATGCCCACCTCGGTACAAAAGTACAGGGAACAACTTGAGGGACGTTCAATTCTCGTGAAAAAAATGCGCGTGTTGCCAGTGGAGGCGATTGTGCGCGGCTACATCACCGGCTCTGGGTGGGCAGAGTACAAGCGCAAAGGTACGATCTGCGATATTGAGTTGCCCGAAGGACTGGTCGAAAGTCAGAAATTGCCCCAGGTCCTGTTTACGCCCAGTACCAAAGCAGAAATCGGCGACCATGGTAGGTTTTAAGTTCGTCTGACGCTTGATTGATCGCTCATCTGCGTTCATGTAGACGAGAACATCCATCCTTCAAAGATGGCCGCAATTCTCGGCAGTCAAGAATTGGCGGACAAGGTGGCTGAAGCTGCTGTAGCATTGTACACCAAGGCGAGTGAATACGCTGCACAAAAGGGCATAATTATCGCGGACACGAAGTTTGAGTTCGGACTTGATGAAAACGATAATTTGGTGCTGGTGGATGAAGTCTTGACACCTGGTAAGCGAGAAAAAAGAGAGAAAATGTGTTTGTATAGGTGGCATGAGCAAAGGAAAGAAAGAAGTGCTCAATGATATTCTATGATGCACAAAAGATTCTTCTCGTTTCTGGCCCGCAAGCAAGTACGAGGCCGGGCGCGGTCAAGAGTCCTTTGATAAGCAGTATGTCCGAAACTACCTGGAGTCGGTTGGTTTCGACAAGAAGACTAGCATTGAGCTTCCGGAAGATGTGATTGCCAAGACTCTGGACAAATATAAGGAGGCCTATCACTTGCTAACTGGAAAGACCATTGTACTTTAAAAGAAATGAATATAAATCAAGTGATATTTGCAATCACTTTCCAAGGCGAACTATCTACACATCACTCGAAGTCTTCAAAGGGCGAGCCCCCATTCGTCTGGGACGCTTCGTTTATAATTCCTCTTGGCTGGCTTTTCCTTGGATGAAAGATTCAGCATATGCTGCATTCGTCCAGCTACACGGTAGCGAAGGGAAAGCACGACAGGACAGGCGGAGTGGATAAGGAAAGAGGTCGGGTTTACCTTAGTTGGCCAAGGCTTTTCCTTATTAATCACTGGAAATGGGGTTCGTTGTTTTAGTCGCACCATTTTCAGCCTAGTGTTTGTTCCTTTTTTTGGCGATCCATGATTATCATTGCGGTGTTGCATGAGGGAAAGCGTACATGTTTCAAGTACATCCTATGAAAAGATGATCTGGCCTTTGATGCATAGACTGGATACAATAAACGAAGGGAAGAGAAAAGATATGTCTATATGTACTGTGATATGTATGTTCGAGTCAAATAATTTACAGAGTTTTGAAGATCGCAGACACTAATGAGAGGATTATGCAAAAGAAAAAGTGCAGTAGGAAGAGGTAAATACCAGTAAAGCACATAGAGAAATAGAGAGAAAGTGCGAGTGAAAAAGTTCAATGCATGACGTTAGATGGAACCCCTTCCCGAGGAAGATTTTGTGGCAGCCTTAGCAGAAGGAGATAATGAAGGCGTCAAGACCGCATTTTGCTGCTGTTGATAATTCGTCCGTCCACTACTTCGTCGACGCCTCTGCTTCATTGCTACTGTTACTGCCGATGTCATGTTATCGCGTTCGTCGACATCTCTGTCTTCTTCTTCGTGATTGTCTGTTCCTATCCCTCCCTTTCGCCGATGATGGCATGACTTGCGTTCATGACGAAGCATTGAGTCTTTACGGCTGAAATGCCGGCGACAGCTTTGGCACTCGAACGGTAGGAGACGCTTGTGGACAGTGCTGGCATGTCTTTTGAGATCCTGCCGCCGACCAAACGAAGTGGTACATTCAATGCACCTATGAGTTCGTGTTGCTCCTGTTGAAGGACGGGAATATTCGTTAGAGGATTGCTCCTCCTCCTCCTCCTCTTCCTCCTGATGCTGCTGATGGTAGTGGTAGACATCGTCTTCTTTGTGTTCTTTTCCGCCTTGTACCATGGAAGGGCCAGCCTGATGACGCCGATGATGGTCTTCGAGAGGAGGGAAAAAGTTGCTGGTGACGGTTGTCGTTATTTCGGAACAATCAGTACATGGATAGTGACAGGTGTTGAAGCCCGAGAATGTCGCGCTTCCCGCGCTCGTTGCCAGCACAGCTACTGCGTCTTCCCCGCTGGCCGAAGAAGGCGAGGGCAGGTACTCCGAGTCCTCGCTATTGATCATCTTTGAGCTTGTTGTGGTGGATGGGGAATGATGAGAGTGATGCTGGAACAACGGCGCTTGATGGAAAGGGAGTTGGCGCTGCTGCAATGCTGAACGGATCATCAACGGCGGCTGTACAATATTTGGGCCTCCTCCCCATGACAATCTCGTCGCCACGGATGACGCAGGAGTATTCATACTGATATCGCATACCCATTCATCATGATGCTGCTGCTGCGATGGCGGAGGAGGAGGAGGAGGTTGTGGATAGATTAAGCAAGATTCATGATTGTTGGATGCAGTTGACATGTAGGCTTCGTGTTGCTGGTGCTGGTGATGCTGCATGTGGGGATCTGAAAGAATCCCGAATTGACCTTCTATCCGCCGGATAGTGTCGTGCGTTTCAATATAACTATTCACAGAAGCAGCAGTAGCAAGAGGGGGTATAAATCGATGCGGATGTTGTTGCTGAAGCTGCTGGGATGTTGATGTGGCTGAGTCATTCGTCAGAGACGGTGTGGCAGTAGAATATGGGATATCAGCCGTCAGAGATGTCGGCGCCGTCAGATAAGACAGCATGCTCTGTGTTCTCATGATCGAAGTGGCGATACTGCGGTCGCTGTCTGTCTCCAACAGCGATCCAGAGAAGTAATCAGGATATGGCACGTCGCCTCCGTCGTCATCCTTTTCGTCCACATGCTGGTGATGACGAAGGCAGTTAATATTCATCGGCGTATTGTGTGCAGTATATAGCTTCGTATTATTTTCTGGGTGGGGGATAATAAAAAACAGGACTTTGCCGATGGAAGTAGGGAGGACGAGAGAGGAGAGGAAAAAGAAGGAAACTGTGACGCTGAGTTACTTTGTGAGGTGTCTATTTTTTGACGTCGCACAGCTTGTATTGTTTACTTTCACATATACACACATAGGAAAGGGTGACTCAATAACAAGTACCCTTTCCTTTTGAAAAGTTGTGGAGCAAGGCTTGAAGATATGCGGTCTACACATACACACGCGCGCACAAGCAGAAGAACATAACGAGTCAGATCAGATGGTCTACTGCGATGAACTTACCCTGGTTTCACATCGTCCTATATAACAGTTGCGGGAATCTACACCGGAAGGAAGCCCGAGCTCTTCATTACATCCTTCCTCCTGACAATAAACGGAACGTGCTCTAAGATGAAGAATATAGAGGCGCACTGGCCGTGTTTTAGGTATATGAGGGAAGGACCCTGTATAGTGACTTTTTTGCCATGAGCGTCGCTCCGACGTTGGTAAACCATATAAGCTTTTCAAAAAGTAGCTGGCATTTTTTATTCGCCATCGGTTTGCACAACTTCGGCATCGATCAGATTGAGTCCCGTTCCGGTCATTTCCTTTCTAACTGTATAAAGTCATGCTTGTATAGGAATTGCAAAAATAATTTTTGATTGATTTCGGCAGGTGATATTTCCATCCACCGATGTCTCTAGTTATTCAAGTGCAATAGAGATGGAAATGAAGCAGTGCAGGCAATTGCAAGTTTCAAGTTGTACAAGGAGCGGTAGCAAAATACGCCAGCCCACGCTGTTGCTGAGCGCCGTGCTGTCGGGGTGAGGGCGGTTAATGGTTGGGTGACCACAGCGAAGAAACGGATGACTGTATTAGTCAGATTACTCACCGCAATAGGAGCCGGATAGACCATAACGGTCTAATTCATGTGCCAAATCATCGATAGGGAGGCTAGTCCATTTCAGCGTAATCGCATTCAATATCTCTCACATGTACTACGTATTTCCTAATAGTTCCAGAGGTCATGGGATCATCAAATTAAAGTCATGCACATCAACGAAATTTCGCGTATAAATTCAGTGGGAAGATACCAGGCAAAAAAATAGTACAAATCAATCTCCATCATTCCTCCTGCTAGTCTGCAGCCTTATTGATCTGCTTTTGTTCATATATTTATATACACACTGTGATGATCATGGAATAACTCAAATGTAACGCTGAGTAACGAAACCGCTGAAGCGATCAGTCTTGGGATATAAGAAACTTCAGAGACTGACACCACAAGTATTATGTATCAAAATGTACTGTGACAATTGATGCGTTGTCAAGCGCAAAGATTGGATCATCAAATATTTCAGGAAACATTGATCTCAATGACAATCTGTTAGTGTTGAAGCTGATCTTGGAAACTGGTTCACATTTACTACTGACTTCCTACAGAAGAACCGGGGCATCGCAATGAAGACGGTGTTGAAAAAAGCTAACTTGTGAGTAATCAGCCCGAATTATGGCAGAAATGTGCATCTGATTTGGCAAATACTACGAGACAGCGTATGTTTTTCATGACAGCTCTTGTCTTTGCACTGAGAATGGGCCGAGATGGTACATAGTATGAAGCTTCTTTTTGGCAACTGCGAAAAGGCTCTTACTTCTTACAACGTCTCTATATCGCATATAAACCGCTGGATACTGCGGAATCGGAATCCTTCTAAATGCCACGGATAGGCCTTGGGTAAGAAGAAAAAAATCTTATGGATTGGCGTAATTTATTGCGAGCGCAGCCTCTTCTCGTCTCCACGTGCGATGTTGGCAGCCCCTTCCTGGAAAAATCATGCGGTTACAAATTCATGTCTGGGAAGTCGGCAGGATAGGTATCTGCTTTTTCTCCACGGATCACTTACTATTTATGCACACAAAGACATGACCCATTGACTTTGTTATGTTTTTTTTCCTGGCTACACATTTAGGCTCTTATGTTGCACGAACATATGGAATATCTCTGAGTGAAACAGCTATATTTTCAGGGCAGCTGCATTGAGTGCAAAAACATTTCAGCGATCTTTACGCTAGTTAATCGAGAATCGATATAAGAGATTATTCCTCGCTTGCTTGTTGTTTCTCCTAGAAGCATCTCTATCATTAATCTTTCAAACAGTTCACCTACCAAAAAGTACATAAGCGTAAATCTGAATATATGGTCTTAGTGAATTTACATAAAACATGGTAAATATAATACTTACAATATGTAGTAAGTGCGATAGTACGTTGGAGAGGACGTAACATAGACAAGGCACGCTTGTATGCCAGCATGATGTGTATGATATATCCTTCATCTTTTGTTTGTTCATGGATAACTATGATACAGCCTCGCGTGTGGTTATTTTAATAAAGCGGAGACTCGGGAGCACGGAACTGAGACCCATATTCGTTGTTATCATCATCTTTCACGTACAACACAGCGTGCTTGAGTACGCTATTGCCATGCACATAAAATGCGTTTACTACATGTATTGAAAACTTTGTATCGGTAGGACAAAGCGGAAAGTAGTTTATTTAAAGGAATCATTTACCCATGCTCGTATGTAGTCTACATCTTTGATTTATTTTCTTCAACTATTATTATAGTTATTATTATTATTCGTCGCTCGCGTCATTTCACATCACTCTATATGCTTACTACTACTAGCCATTACCATCCGCCGCAATGTTCTCCCAGCCAACACGAGGCATATATATTTACACCAGTAACTTCACCAGCGGCAGTAGCAGCATTGCCAGGACAAGAGTGCGTTTTGTCTCTAAAAGAATCCAGCTCAGAAAAATAATAATACTCCATCGTATATAGCGACGACAAAAGAGAGGGGTTGGAATATTCGGCTGAACCTTACTATCGTAACCATTATCAGATGTCGCTCGAAATTTCAAAAGACGAAGATGAATATTTCAAACCTCCAGCGGATATCAATGTCAGCCTTCCTGCAACGAATGGCACTCAGGCACTGTCGGTTCCGACATCTCTTCATAGTACCCACGGATTTACTTCCGATGACAGCCTTGTCCTACCACGCACGTTTTATAATACAGACCAACAACTTTTTCCAATTTCTTCCTTCCAGCAGCAAGCGCCGCCGCCATCTCTTTCCATTATAAGGCATCCCGAACATCACCAATCTTCTATTCAACATTCAAAAGCAAGCGAGTCATTAACAACAGCATACACCAGCACCGCCTCAACAGTTTCCACTGCTCCTGCACGGTCCCTCCCATTAACATACCCGTTTTTGGTGGCACCAACAGATGCCACGGGACCATACGCTCAACCATCACCATCTCCCTCCGCGTCGTCGGTCGCTCCGTAAGTATCAAGTATAATCTCACTTAATGAGGAAAAGGGTAGAGAGAGAGAGAGAGAGAGAGAGAGAGAGAATAAGAAAAACATGACAAGCTTTCTGTGTGTGGTAAAATTATGTCCAGAGAATGCCCACACTAGCATTTGCATACAGACGTCTGTAAACCTTTCATTTGTCTCTGCGGATTTTACTGCTTTGCCAGAAAGTTAGGCGGTATGCAATACATGCACACATTTATATTATGTCGATATATCTTGCAATCGTTATTTATATCCAGAGGGGAAAAATGGGTTGCATACGTATACTCATGAGAAAGCATTATGTTTTCGCGCACGCGCCGCTTCTGTCTAGAACTACGCCTGCATCAACAGAAGTGCGCTTCTCTGTTATTCTTCAAGGTAAACGGATGCACGGTCGCCGCTTGGTTGTACCATGATAATTAAATAGCAGTTTCAATTCCGTAAGCACCCACCGCGGCTACGCAGATAAGCGATGGGCCTCCGACAACGTACCTCAACCGAGGCCAGCCTTATTGGCTTCGACTGATTGACAAATACGAGGACGACGTTGTCGTAAGGTCTACCTTGCTGATTTTGTTTCACGAACCCGCCCACCGCAAGGTGGCTTCCGACTATTGGAAATTTTGGCGAAGTCAACAGCCGAATCCACAAACTGCAAGAGCCATCTTCTTAGACGAACAATGCCCACCCGAAGGGATATATAACGTACGATTCCCTAGCTTTGACAGGATCGAGTTTGAGTGGAATTCCAGGATGGGTGCCAAGATGCTCATCAAGTTCAACTGTCTGTCTACGGATTTTTCGCGCATCAAGGGCGTCAAAGGTATCCCACTACGAGTTCAGATGGAATCAAGGGAAATCAATGCTGTTACGTCAAATAGACATGTCTTCCAGACAGAAGTACGTTGTCGTCATGACGTGAATACAAACAAAAATAACGACAAACTCCGTTAACTCGCAGACCCCACCATTCATAGCAATACGTCGAACAATCGTATTGTAAGATAAAACTCTTCCGAGACAAGGTAACACAGGGACCATATTCCTCACTTAACTACAGTACCAGTTCAGAATGTAACAAGACATTTGCATTTTTCATAGGGCGCCGAGCGCAAGAACAAGGACGATGCAAAGCAGATCTGGAAGCACATGGAACGCATTTACGGTAAGTCAAGGCCGTTCCCGTCCAACCATTGAAAATCAATATATTTTATTTAGGTTTCGGACGGCAGCAGCCATACTGGCTCATATATAATCAGCCCCGGCCATACACCGTATTTAGAAGTATAGGATCCATACCCTCTTCTCCCCAATCGAACGCTGCTGAGAATCTTAGCTGCGAAAACAGCAATTCATCTTCCTTCCGGGAAGGCCGGGCCCGTAAGAGGCACAAAACACTGACGCAACACCAAGTTGACGCGGGCCAAAGCGGACACAACCCCCCGGTGCCACGCAGTAGCGCCTGCGAAATGGCGGGAAATATTTCCGTAGCATCTGCAGCATCATCGGAATCACCAATTTCATCGGCCGTTTTGGAATCATCCGGACTACCACCGCCTATACCTACTCAATGCTCCTTTTTCATACATGTTAAAACAACTCAATGCCACGAGCCGTGCCTTCAAGGTGGCAAAAAGAGATGTCTGCACCCAATTCAACTTGACGAGAAGAGGACTCGTATCACCGATCTTATAAGTCTCGTATGCTCTGTGCTCTCCCTTGATTCCTCTCAGGTCTCTGAAATTCTCTGGAAGCAACAGCGACACGGGTCCTCTCAGTCGACGGCAGATAGCGTATTACTCCCTGTCACAGGTGCAGACGATGACAGCTCTCATTTTCCAATCACTCGCAAAATTACACGCGGTGCAATAGTTTCGGTCGAATGGGAAATCATTGCCAATGGCAGCGTGAGGCTTCTCTTTGGATTCTAGTACGCTATCTGCATGAATATTTCAACCATTTTTGTTCATCTTTATTTTTCGATGAACACGCTTTATATGACTCCAACTCTATGCCCTCTTTCCCTTTCTAGCTAGGTTAAATTTTATAAAATATACGTGTCTGCCGATCTTCCCTCTGTACACTAAATTTGCTGAAAATAAAGCATGCTATATTAGAATAAATACGTAGAGTGCTGATAATGTGTTTAAAATACAATTAGCCGCTGTACAATAAATAATTTAAATAGAAAATAATAGAATAGCACCGGTAGGAGGGCGCATCATTTACTTTTCGTGCTGTTCAACCTTGATGTCTGACGGCTTATCCTCGGTGATCTCACGCTCAATGTCGTTGGAGGGATTCTCATCGACGTATTTGATCCATTTGCAACCCCAGAGTCCATAAATAAATTCCATGACAAAACCGATCAATGGCAGGATAAAGGCAAGATGGATATTTCTGTGATCTTTGATGAGCGCCATAAGTGAGGGGAAAAGCGCGCCACCGGCGACGCCCATGATCATGATAGGCGCACCATATTTGTAATTGCGGCCCAAATCCTTTGTGCCTAGGGCGAAGTTCGTCGGAAACATGATACTTTCAAAGAAAAGTATAACCATCAACGTGTATGTCGCCTCGTGTGTGTTGACTGCAATAGCGCAGATCGTAGCAACTATAGCCGCGAAGGCATAGCCAGCCAGCAGGTGTTCTGCCTTAAATCGGCGCATCAAGGCAGCACCGACAAATCGACCAATAGTGAAACACATCTGCGCGAGCGCCAGTAACTTTGCTGAAAACTCATCTGTGTAACCGCCTACGATCGTTGCGTAGAAGATGAACAGAGATGCGATCCCTACTTGGTTTCCGGTGTATACAAACTGAGTGATAGCACCGAACCAAAGGTGGGGCGATAACATCGATGCGCGACGGACCTGACTGTCTGTTGCCTCTGCCTCAGCGCGCATTTGTGCCTCTTCATCAAACTCTGGAATCTTGGCAAATGCAAAGACGACAGCAATACAAAAAACAGCTGGAAAAAAGCAGAGTTATAGAAATGGGGAATGAGCAAAGCGTAGCGTATTAAGAATGGGATATAAACCTACCACATCCGACACCAACGTAAGTCCACTTGACTGAGTCGAGATTGCTGACCTCAGAGTCGTCGCCATCAAAAAAGGCATAAGCTGCAATAATCGGTGAAATTGTTGTACCTACACCGTTAAAGCCCTGTGCTATATTGATGCGGAGGGCAGCCCACCGTCGGGATCCGATAATGGTAATGTACGTGTTGGCACAGTTTTCAAGCATCGCAAGGCCGCAGGCAATTGTAAACAACGACCCGACAAACCCGCCGTAAGATTGGTTTACGGCCGATGGGTAGAAACAGAGGGCACCGAGAACATACAGAAGAAGGCCAATGACAATGGTCTTTTTGTAGCCGATACGTTTTAGAATAACTCCTGCACTATCGATAACAAGAAGTTCGCTGTGTCAGCTCTCACGCAGCTCTTCTCCTTTGCCATGGTTTTCGTGGATCCCCCGGCACTTACATGGGTGAGGTAACCAAATAGGCACCAAAATAAGCGACCTGCATGTACGTTGTTTCCGTAGTAGCTTTTATATAAAAAAAAAAGGAATCAAAGAGTCGGCCTTGAGCGACGGCTAGAGATTTCCAGTAACGATCCAGCTTACTGATTCCTAGTACATTCTGAAAATGCTTGTTCAGGGTGTCCAAAAGGCCGTAGCTAAAACCCCACAAGAAAAAGAGGGAAGTAACTAGAGCGCCGGGAATAAAATAGCTTGGAGTATCTTCATCCTCGACAGTTTTAGGAGGTACGATGTGCTTCAGGATCTTTTCATTCCAAGTTTCCTTGAAGCCCATAGTAGATATGTATCAACAGCAGCGTGATCTCGAAAGTACCGAAGGGGTAGGGGAGCATTTATACCCTCTATCTAGTTAGGTGGTTTCCTTTCTATGCCTGTCTTTTTTCCCACCCATGCCTCTTTTGCCTTCATTGCGAAACTTGGATGGATCATATGATTGGGAAGAAATTGTAGAGACAGATTAATTCATAGCGTCAAAGTATGGGTATAACAAGTTTTACAGCTTCTTATAGAAGGCTTAAACTGTCAGAGAATGGCCGCCAATCTAGCTTTTATTTTCATTCAGCGCGTAAGATTTATGCAGAGTTTTTCGGGGGATTTCGCGGAGGTTTAAGTGCTGATGTGAATTGCGGGGTGGGAAAAAAAGACTATGTTCATTCCGCTTGGGTCCTATGAAAAACCTTTTTTCTGGTTGACGCAAGCACAAAATAGAGGATGGTGATCATTTTAGTGTAAGGCATCACCCTATGTTACCAGTTAACTAAAAAAAACACATTAGCCTATAATATATCAGATATCGATGCTGTCTTTATTCAAATATCTCGGTACACTCGATAATAGGGACATATCCAGTGTGAGGCGTTCACATCTACATACTCCTGCTGATAAATGGATCATTAAACGGACGCCCGGCACTCGTAGTACTTTTGAGGACAATGTCTCAAAGGATTCTAGTGCACCAGTGGTTTGATCTCCTTCTCTTGTGGAATTCATAAATGGTCACGTCGATACGGAAACCGTTCAGAAAACATTCTTCTGCCCGGACACGTACCTAGCTTCAGTGCAATCCAATTCCTCGGATCAGCTGCCGCAGCCTAGTAACCCTGGGGATTGAACGCTAAAACATTGTAGAAATCACGCGGATTTCAACAGCTACAATAGGTCGTCCTAGCGAATCCAAATGGAACCGACGCTGTTGATGGTACGAAAGCGATTTGTTTGCTGATATATGGCGGACAAACGTCGGAGAGGTATGGACGTTCGATAAATTACTAACCTGCCCTTATTGAGAAGTTGAAGTTTCTTGACAAAAAGCTATAACAAGCAAACGCCGATTAGATGAAAAAAGAGAAGCGAGGAAAGCGTTATTCAAATGAGAAGGAGAGAAAGGGACAAAATATTTCGCCAAATTCATGACAATTCACCAACAGTTTTCCAGAACGTATCCATTGGCACACATAGCTTAAAATTAAAAGATCGGTGTATCAGAAAGAGTATTCGATGACATTGGCCTTTGAATTGTGTTTTGCCAAATTGGACAGAAAAAAATTAATTGGCTTCCCTTGTATGCGCAGCAGTAGGGTACTAGTGTCTATAGATGTACAGCAGACACAAGCAAAGACAGAATATACAGTAAACGGCGGCAGTAACCGATCTAGCGGTGAGCACGACAATTAGCCACAGACAGCAGTAACCCCATCACAAACAAAAGACAATATTGGATCAATGTATTAAAGCCGACAGTAGCAGGTACGCTTTATCAAAGTATATTAAGCAAGGGTACGAGATAAGAAAAGTACATAGGCCTGTTGATGGCTTGCATTTACTGAAATCACGGAATGCTTTGACATGGCGATAACATACAATGCCGGCGATGAAATGAGCAAGGTCTGTGGAGTTTCTGTTACTTCATGTTACATTTATGCATATAGCACTTAGTTGATTTCTTATTAGGCCATCTTATGCATATCCTTCTATAGGTTAGCTAGAGGGAGTCCAATAACTTATTATAATGAAGATACAAGAATAATTTACTCTTAGCTTCTTTGTATAAGAAGTAGTTGCCTTAAGTACGTATTTTGTGCTCATTAATTTTGAAATATGTATCACTTCGAGGTAGGGACCCTTGAAAGGCGATTACTATACACTCCACAAAGAACAGCCCTCTCTCTGCATGAAAAGTTCTTTATCCCCTGTTGCATTGATGTGTTTCTCTATATCTTTTACTATGCGACACCATGTTGGTCTCTAGTTTAGTTCAAATTTATAGCGTCTATTTCTTCATTATATCCAGGGCCCAACCTAATTTTCTCATGGTTCTATATAGAGGTATTGATCTTTGTATCTCAACTGTAGAATCATCAAAATTGGATCATAGGTTACCCCGTTACGACAGTTAACTAGACACCTGTAAGAATGAGAGACAAATCCTTCGAAATCTTTCAACTTTAAGCTATTCCATGCTTCACTAATTCGGGTCCTCAGTGTCTTGCTTTCCAAGAACCTATTGCGTTTTATTTTGTTTTTCACAATCGACTAAAACTCATCAATAGGATTAAGTGCAGGCAAGTAAATGGAAGGTAAGCACCGATATGCTCGAGATTCAATGTATTTAAGATATCATCAGATTTATGAATAGGTGCATTATCCACTACGAAATTACTGCCCTTCATATGTTCATACTTACCCATTTCATCCATGGTAGCCAAAAAAAAGCTGGGATTTTGGCATTGTAACTACTGCAGAAGTCCCTTTCTTGGACCATGCTATGCTGAGCTTCATGTTAATATGGAATCGAGACTCATCAATGAAAACACAGTTTCCATAAAGTCAACGTGAGTCACGTCCCATCGGTACACCCAGTCAAGGCGCTCTTGGATTTTACATCATTATTTCTGTCTACAGGCTGAAACCAAAACTTTTTCAGTAACAAGTTGGATTCATATCCCATAAATCGATGAAGCGTCGTTTTCGATACCTTAAGACCCTCAATCTACTGAGTAATTGCTCCATCAGTTGCTCGAGGGTAATCGACGGATCTCATCAAGCCATTCTAAAATAGAGCTCTTGTGCTCTTCGTTGAGAATACGTGAGTGTCCTGCCTCTACATTTCTTAAAAATGCTGTCAGGATCCTTTCATATTATGATTCCCATCGCTGAGCTGACCGAACATGGATTCATAGCTGTTTTTCAGTGGCTGATGCACTCAAGACCTTCTCAAACATCAGTTTGAAAAACCTGAGCTTATCTCTGTAGCTGTATATTGTATAGCCGCGCTTGAAGTCTGCTTCTTTCATTCGATTGTCTGTATCCTTCCGCTTGGGGATATGCCTAGCAACAAGGTCATGGTTGCCCCTACAAGATAAAGCTCGCAGATATTCTGTGTGAGAACAAACGAATTGAAGAAAGAATGCATATTATGGTAAAAAAAATGGATTGCGCATTTCCGAATGTAAAAAGAAAGAGCACTAGCATTGTCGGGATGGCTTTGTCACGCTGTTTTGTGCGATACTTTTCGCTGTGCATGTGACATTCGCTTTGGGCAAAATCCGACTTTAGAACTGTTAGGGGGACACGGTGTCCAATTTTGGGAAAACAGTAAATGTCCATTGCAATCTCATTGACATGCGGCTAAGATTTTATTGGCTGATAAGATTTATCGCCAGTGATTGCTATATAAGGATATGTGTTTTCTTTGATTCAGTGAAAATGAAAAAGACTGAAAACTATGCAACATTCTGTTTCTCTCTCTTATTCTTTAAAAACAATAAACATGAGTCCCTGGAACTATCCTGAATTTCAAATACAGGCGGAAGCCGTACATGCAAGGCATTCAGCCGTTAGAAAATTTTGCGGATGTATGTCACTTAGACCGGGATGTGCGTTGGCTTGTGCGTTGTGGATTGTAAGTTCACCTTCTCGTAAATGCACAAACCGACTGATGTGGTTATCAACTCTTTATATAGGGTATCAACCTCTACTGCGCCATACTTGCGTTTCGATACAGCAGCCGTAAGAATGAAATAATCGATGCACCCCCCAAACAATAATAAACTCATGCCTTGTTGATTTCAATATGTAGCAATTTTTTCCTACTTAAATGGATACGCTCTTGTCATATTTGGTGCCATATGCCTGCTTTTTACCATAGCAGCCGTATTTGGTTTAATATGTCTTTTTGTGGTACGTTGGTGCACCATGCGATTCAGTTCGTCTTTCGCTTCCATTAGATTCATGCTGAGTGCTCTATGTTTCAGGAATCTGCCGCGCTATTACGGACAGGACATAGAGTGATATGGGTCGTTGTTGTCATCTTTTTAATGGATTATTTTGGAACCATTATCGTGTTTAGCATTGAAGAAGAAGACTACACTACTTGGTGTATTCAAAATGTCCCTGCGGCAGTCAACAGCCGAATCAACAGCACTATCGCAGCGATACCGTCCACCGTAGGTACCGAGATTTTCAACTGTCACAAGCTGTGGGAAGACGAACTGAAGCTCGGTATCGCACTTTACATCATCGTTTTCATCTGCTATGTAAGTTTTTCAATGCTTGAGAGTTCATCATACCCCGGACACTATTCCCAAATCTACCCCCCCCAATCCGGTCAGCACATTTAACACTGTAGAACGTAAATAGCTCTACTGGGCCGCCTGTCTCTGGTCGTTTGCCCAAAAAATCATTGCTGTCCAGCAAAATATACCCGCAATCATTGCAAGAGGCCCACATCCTATACATCAAGGGATCATTGTCAATACTCCCCATGGCCCTCCTATGACCGGCATCATGAGTAATATCAAGCCGACTGACGCCATAGTCCTTGATAATGGCTACCTCACTACCCGCTCCTCAGGCCAAGAAACGCAACAACCTCATCCTATATCTGAAGGCCAATATGATGATGATATCCAAAAAAGCGCGGCTCAGTATGCTCGGATCCTATATAAAAAGATCAAGTCAAAATTAAGCGTATAGAAGCTTTTTCTTCTTTTTTTACAGCATAAAATTCTATACATAGTTGATCGTTTTTACGTGATTGAGTGTGTGTCAGCGCATTGTATGGTATATGTATGTACGTGTAGTGTAATGTGTGCGTGTAAAAGGTTTGTATCTACAAGGTGCTGGGCATCTCATCAGCATGCGCGCCGAGATTCTTGAACCGTTCAAAACTGGCTTCCATTTTGGGCACGAGCATCTGCTGCACTTTTGCGAACTTGAACACACAACGATCAATGCACACCATCTCCCCCTTGTGCAAATCAGGCTCGTGATAGTTGGATGGTATGCACTTCCTTCGACAGCGCTCCACGATGCTAGAGCGATCAGGCTGTCAGCTGGACGGACGATTCTTTTACTGGCGACAGGAAGAAGTTTTCAGGGCTTACGTCTTGTAGGTCTCAATCATACGATCATATTCTTCCTCTGCAGCGACTAGCTTGCTTTGATCGACGACAAATGTGGATGAATAACTGCCGCCATAACTCATTGTAGGGAAACTCTGTTTTCTCAATAAATGGAACAAAGAAATAGCTGAGTCACACAGTTCCCTTTTGTTTTCCTTCGGTTTCAGTACCCCTTCCCCGGTTCTCTACCTCCGCCCATGCCTCACCCCCAAATTCCTTCTGTTCTCGACACTCCGACAGTTGCTCTGTAGCGGGGATATCCCTTCTCCCCTAACTTATACTGTAGCTGTCTGTTGAAGATGATGATAGGAGCCTTGTCGCAAAGCATAATCTCGGTATGCATTAAACGTAATCATTTGAAGAATCAGAAGACGTAAAGAAGTGTAGATTTGCAAGAACCAAAATTGAGGGAAAATATGTACACAAGAGAGATAATAGAGATGTGTTGCGCTCCAATCAACACAGATGTTAGAGCACGATCACACGCAGGAGGCTGGGGAAGAGATGTCTACTGTGGGTTGGGTCGGACGAAGCGTACAGCCAGCACGGCAATAAAAGAGGGATGAAGGTTGGTAAACAGGAAAGAGAGGGTACAGGGGTTGCTTTTCATGCAATATAGGGTATCCAGTCGCGCTGAAGCAACGTATCAAAATGCCGCACTGTTTCCTCTTTCTCGTCCTTATCTTCCTGTGTCTCCTCTTCTGTCCCGTCCATCGTACCCAGCGGCGGTGACGACGGTAAGGACGCAGCCGCTGCTGTTGCGGCTGCTGCTTGTTCAGCAAACAGCGTGCTACTCCGCCGTCGCTTTCCCGTCTGCTTAGTTTCCACTTTTTGATCACTATCGATGCTATCTTTCTCCTGGTTTACTCTCTGCTCGCGTTCCCCCCGGACTCTTTCGTAACACGGGTGCTGAAGGATCAGTCTGGCGTAGTACTGCTGGAGCATTGCGCCAGAACTTGATAAATCCCAGTCAATCAGCTTTAGAAATTCAAGTTCGAGTTGGTTGAGTTCTTGTGTGGAAATACCACCCACTTTAGCATAGTGTGAATTGGTACAGTACGAGTCGCACAGCGATTTGCTGGAAACCGTTACCGCTGTAATGAGAAAGCGATGGACAGTGAGGGAAGATATTGTGAAATGAGGATGTCGCTCGCAGATCCGATCAATATAAATGAGTAAAACCAGCAGGCAGGCCTTCTCCACCGGTGCATATTTGACAATGCGCCGAAGATAATCATTGAGTGAGATGTTGGGTGGCATTCTTGAATGAAATCGCGTAATATTGCTTGACGTCAGAGGGATCAGGTCATTGTGCGATATTAGTCGGCCAAGCATATCAGCTATGTGGAGAGAATATGCGTTGGGTCAATATTACGTCCTGCAACAAGAGATACAGCCTTTCTGTTTACCAATCATATGGATGAGGTAATTAATGTCTATTGCATAAAAGTATTCAGGCACCTGGATGACGGTTACGTCAGTTTTGGCCGCCTCTGGGGGTGCTGATGCCATGACATTGAATACAACTGCTTGGTGATAGTAGGAGCAGAAAAGGCTCAGACCGATGTTTCGCTTTCCCCTGTTCACGCCAAGTCACGCTTTTTAACCACAGTCGGATTGGGTTAAAAGTTTACCAGATCAAAAAGTGCATAACTAACCCCGTGCGTTCATTACTTTAGCATTACTCTCTAAATTCACTTTTGCAATCATGGTCACAATGCCTCTCGAAGGAGATGGCGCACGTTATAATTTAATGGAACAACAATGCTTATCCCTTCTTCCCACCATCTCAAATAGAGAGAGCTGGTGACTGGCTTCCTACCGACCTCCTCATTTGGACTAAGCTAGTGACTTTTTGACAAAAACGCTGCATATACGGTTGATTATTTACCGCTAAAACAGGTAAGTTATGAATGATGAGATCAAACGAGAGGGCGAAAGCGAGGGAAGTTTACACGAGGGGGGCGACTTGAAATGCATGTGATCTCAGGGGAGCACCAGTGCTATGGATTTGGTATGGTCACGGGCTGGACGTGCTCCGCAAATGAACGATATAAAGCATTATATTGTATGGAATAGGAAGTTTATTATGCTTATCGGCCAAGTATACAATACATTGATCTTCTTTTTTATCGTAAGAACAAGAGGTAGCTAAATTGCTGCTGCTGTGCGAGGAAAGTGAAATCGGGGGGGGGAATTAAATGTTGAGTGGTAGTCGGAGTACGCTATCTATTGGCGAACAAGGAAACGAGACACTCCCAATCAGCACATGCTCTCATTCCTCTCATGAAACTTTTCATTCCAATACTCTCTCCTCTATGAAAACATACCTCTGTAACGAGCGGTATACAAGAAGCAAGTAACGGCATCAATTTCTTTGACCGTCTGGTTGGCAAAGTGGCGGGATACTGCAGCGACCAGCTCCTCCTTATTGCTCTTCGGATCCACTTTTACCTTGTGGACACGGCAGTATTTGCGCAACACTGACATGTCAAGTGAGCTGAAGTTGATCTGCAAGAAAAGTACTTTGCAATTTAGCGACATTGTGTGCGTGCCATTCCAAGCACGCCTGTTACTTGCCGTTTGGAATTCCTTGCCGACGTTATTATTGTCTATCACCCGTCGCTTCCGTTCACGCTCACGTTCGAGACCATGCTTTAGTGAAGTTGAGGTTGAGTTGCCATTCGTGTTATTAACTGCATTGGTGCGCTTGGTTTTCATTATTATCGTTTATCGGAATGGCGTGGAAAGAGACTATGCACGGAAGTAAAAAAAAAATTATGGGAAAGGAAAAAACGTTCAGGCTCCTTTTTTTTTTGGTTAAGACCGTCGGGAGTTCGGGAGTCCATTCTTCTATTTTTTTTTATTAAGGGGTGCGACTGCATCGTATGGCACCCGGCCCTCATAGGTCAGCGGCTGAAGACGCTCCATCGAGTTACCTATACAGTCAATTCTCCACTCATGGTGATGGTGTGGAAAGCGCAGTATGTCTGAATGTACTGACAGCCAAGATACAATGCTCCAGTTGAGCAATTGGCGAAGTCACTTGTCCAAAATTCTACAATTTTTTATGGGTGTTTCTACAGTAATTAAATGCCGGCAAACATAGCATTCCCCCATAGAAGGTGCTGTCGGACTGTCTCCTCACTTATATCACTGCCTACTCATCTTCGGAGGCGATATGTTGCTGCCCATTTGAACGTCATCACCACCGTATCGCCTTCCAAACTCCCCCGCCCCTACCCACATGGCACGACAGATCGTCATGAACAGTTTCACAGGGTAATAACTCCGGCGAGTGCCTGGTTTGTGATTTCATTGGCCGAGCCACCAGCATTATTTCAAGCAAGTATTTATGCTTTTCAAACCCAGCCAGCTGCTGCTATCTGTTTCCTTATCCAATGGAGGTGCACGCAGGTAGTAAACGAAAGCGTCACGCGACAGATATTATCGTCAAGGATATCAAAGCCAGCTCCAACTCGGATAATGCGGAACATTCCGGAGTCGAAGAAGCTGATGGCCGGATCTCCACTATGCATAATGCTATTGATTGCAATGATGAATTTTCACGACTTCCGAGCTGTACCATATGCATGCAGCCATATGTAAAACGCACCTACCTGCAACCGTGCTATCACTCTTACTGCTTCATGTGCATCCGTTATTGGATCAACATCGCGCCAACATGTCCACTCTGCAAACAAGGGATTGATTCGCTGGTATACAACATTGATGAACGCACCAATTCTTTCCAAGAATATTTCCTTGCCGGCAATAAAAGCCACAATCCATCTCCCGAGCGACCTGTAGAAACACGCCTCGATCGCGTTGCACAGCAGCGGCATCGTATCTATCGCGCTCTCTCTGATAAGGCCTTTGACAATACCATATATCCGCCAGCTCAAAGACTTCATGCTCAGGTTCAATATGTCACCCCAGAGCTCCTACCAAAGGTAAAGTGTAGCAATTAGGGGGGATGGTGATTTTTTTTTTCAAACTTTAGCTATAGCCTGTCTGGCATGTTTTTCTATAGGCCAGTATTTTTGCAACCCGTGAGGTACCGGCCGTTTTGGGCAGGCCATGCGACGAGGATATATTAAGCCATATCAAGGCCCTCTTGATGGTGCCGTACGATACGAATAAATCCAGACAGCGACAGCAAAGACAACAGCGAAAGGGGAAGGCATTGCTGTCATCACCGTTGGACCCAGCGTCTGATGTGACAATGGAATATACAGACCTACTGGATGAATTAGGAAGATGGCTGAATCTTGCAGATAAATCCGCAGATGGTAACATGCTGGCGAGACGATTCGTCAAAGAGCTCATGGCCTTCCTGCGCAGTGGGCTAGATTACTGGACATATGTGTCTCGAGTTCAATACCCCGAAGAGGATTAATATACATATATATTATATATATGTATATGTAAAAGAGTCGGCGTAGAGGGACGCAAATGGCCTGTCCCAGTTTGCTCTAATCGCGAATGATGCTGCCTAGCATGAAAATGAACGTTCCTAAGAGAAAATTATGTAGAGTACTGTGTCACACAAGGCGAGTTATTAAAAATATTGTTGATCCATCGAATTGCAGGTAATATGAACAGTAGATAGTGGGTATTTAATTTCTAATTTACATATTATACATATTTATGATACTTATTTACATAGAAACGAATAATGGGAGATCGAGAGATGAAGGAGGGTGAAAACGGCGTAGAAAATAGGTTGGATTCAATGAGTGACTTGTTCATACGTTGGTAGAATGGCAGTGGTAAAAGGATGAGGCTTTTGATTTTCGTGGGAGAGCAAGGTAGCCATGAGAGTTGGGTCGTAAGGCAAAGATGTCCGACCATCCTCCTCGTAGGCGGGTAGCCACTCAGCCAGGTCATAGTCGTTCGATGGACGGATCTTGACGGGGATAGTGAGCCTGATCTCAGTGAGCCGTCCGTCCTTGGGATCTATCAAACTCAAGACCAGCTTTATCTTGTGTCTGATCTTGACGATATCGTTGAGGGCATCAACTTGGCAATCCTCTAGAGAGTGGGGTACTGGGAATCTACATTCAATGGAATCGAGTTCGTCCCGGATCTGCACAGCCTGAATCACCCGGGAATGGACTTTTGGTTTGTTGCTAGGACCGTCTCGCATAAAGCGACATGTCATACATTCGACAAAATAACACGACAGATGGAGGAGTTCGAGATTGTCGACCAGCGCACCTATATGGCCGGAAAGCACGAGATCGCTACCTTGAGAGACGCTCTTATTCGGAATAGAAAATATGTACTCCACCATCCCATTAGCACAGTGACCAGCAATCGTCACCGGTTGTTGCGGCTCATCGCTGAGGTCGCCGCAATCACTAGAGTCATGGGTAGCATGGGTCCACGGCGAGCGCATTGTATATGTTGATAACTCAGCAGCTTCAATGACGTCGCGCCGGGAAATGTGCACAGGTTTTTCGCAAACATAATTCCGGAGGAATAGACCCGGGCGATCAGCTGTCGCGGTAAGTCTGTACTGGACAGCGTACACTTTGCCAACGCGAGTGGATTCGGGAACGTTGTTTGGTATGGGTAATTCAAAATCGTATGCGTATGTGCCTGGATGCAGAATGTGAGGTTGCTTGTTTTCTGCAACAGGTAAAAAGGTCCATGTGTGGTTGATAATCTCCTGATCTTGGTTTTCCTTAAGTTCGATTCTGTGGGCATACTCTGAACGCATACAAAACAGACCATGAGCAAAAGCGGAAGAAAGCATAGGTAGGACACTTACTCTTGGTATGACGCTGGGTTATCGTGCCTTGAAATTGGAGGATAATGGATCGGATGCGACAGACCTGGTCTAAACGAAGAACAGCCACACCACGGAGCACTCCTCCTGGTGCTTTAGACTTCGTTGATCCATGCAGCACAAGCGGATCGTGTTCGAGGTATATGTTAAGGGTGTCGTCTGGATGTGCTGATGACATTGTAAGATAAGTAAAGGAGATGGAAGAAGGATAATGAAACAGTCAATTTCGAAACAAAAAGAAGTAAATAAACAAGGAAAAGAGAGGAATTTGAGCTAATTATTCCATGCCGAATCTGCCAGAAAAAACAAAGAAAAAATGTTTTGGTGAAATGCCGCAAAGCGGTGACACGAATCTTGTTGTGCGGACGGGTACTGAATTTAATTGACGCAAGGCCACTCCTCCTGTCGAACCCGCATTCACTGGGACTCTCATTTTATCCCCGATGCTACGTGATTGGCATAACAGGATAGTTAGGTCATCCATATCCCGTCTACAGAAAACGAGCTGTCTCGTCGATAACGAATAGTGGGCGTACTCGGATGGTCCACAGAAGCAGGTTGCAAACATACACGCCCGAAGTTAGTTATAGCCTGAGAAGATAGGGATTTACAGAGGCGAAAATACCTCATACGTTGACTACCACGTATATCGAATGTGAAACGACTCAAAAATTGACCAAGAGAGCCAAAGTTCATATTGTCATGTGAACAACGTTCTTCAGTTCTCAACAAATCCTGTTGCGAAGTGGACCACATCTCAGGAAGTCGACACGATGCTTATCTTAGCTGCAAGGAATTCTCCTCTTTCAACACCCTTCTCAAGAGGAGAAGCATCCATAAATGAATTATCTCCTATTATTCGAAATATCTACCGGAGCTATTGATACCTGCGGCATGGACGCTGTTGCCAAAGATGCCAGATTGCTTGATCAACTTTTAGTCTCCGTCTAATACATCTTTTGCACTTTTTAAGATCTGAAGAAAAATTAGTCGCGTGACAGAAATTATTGAGAGGTCCGACTTCCGCTTATTTATCTCAATCAGAAGCATCCGGATGGGCCATCTAAATCATATTCATCCACAGCGTGATGGTTGCGACCATGCGAGATCACGGCAATAGACGTAGATCTTGCTCTGAAATTTTTACATGACGTAAGCCGTTTCTTTAATCAATTTATTTTACAAAAGATGGGCAGGCTCACGTCGTTGATGAGGAAGTAAGCATTTTGACACCGTTTCTCACATTAGATATTGAAAGACTCAATCTCGCTGCTAAATCAAATACTCAAATATGTTAAGTCGGCAGAAACTGAGAACTCCTTGCAATGTCATGTGTGTTTAAGTTTACAGCCCGCAACAGCCAAATTTTGGCACTGCAAATCTTCCTACTCGTATCCGATCCGAGTTCACGGATCCCGAGTCATATCGAGTGAAGGGTCTGACTCATGGATCCGTCTTATAGTAAACTCTGTTTTCGGTGCAGTTAAAGAAAAGAAATTTATTAAGCTCTTCAACTAAAAAACTATTACGAAAGAAGTGTAACGGAATAGAATCACACCACACCAATATTAGTTGATCTAGAACAATCTAATGGGAAGAATGAGAGAAGTAAAATCGACTATACTGTGGAGCATGGTGAGAGGAGTGGTATAAAAGGATAAATGGAGGTTATCGAACTGCAAGAGCGACGTACTTATGGTCATTGCAATTAGATTTGACGCCTCCATCCGTCTGTCTCCACTATGTAACGCACCATGCCGACCACTTGCTTCCAGCAGCAGTATAAATATCTGAGCCAAATTACATGTGCACGCAAACTGTCTCCTGCCACACATAACCGCTGCTAATCTAATCTAGAAACAGCAATCTCGCCATCTCCTTACAGAGATTAACCGTTGAACTTTCGTTGCTACTATTGAATTAAAAATTTGTCAATGCCCAATAGATCTAGTTGGATCATTCAAATTCCAACGCACCCATTCTTTGCAATCTAAGGTTAATGTTTTATATTACTCGTGAGCTAGTATATATTTCTATTAACTTCTGCTTACTTCTCAACCAGAGTACAACATGACAATAGAGATAGCAATGTATACGTAACAGTTCCACTGCTACAATTACTCTTTCACAAGACCTACTTTAGAGCATAGTATACATAATAAGTGGGATCGCGGCGGATCGGATCGGATCGAAAGGGCGGATCGCGAGCGAGAATGAAGAACCCTACCTCCGAGCCTGCCATCACGCATCAGCCTGGTCGAGTAGAGTGTTGTGGATGAACAGGAAATCATACATCTGGAAGTGACAACACGAGAGCAGTATCTGAAGAGATACACACTCGGTTGATCTCTAGAAGGAGGCTCTTGTGCACGACAAAAGAATGCTACAACTGCATCGCGATCTGTTGGATCGCCAATTGATAGTAAGCAGCATGGATATGGGACAACGTGGGACCCAAACCTCTCTTTAAGTCCATTTGTCTGTAACAGATCATGTCCCAAATGGAGGAAGCGAGGCTTGGATCAAACAATACCAACACCAAGTATCTAATAACAAAACGAATCGAAGAGCTTGAGGAGCTCTTTAAAATCCTCCAAAAAGAAGCTGAAAAAGCGAGGCAAGAAGCGGCCACCGCTAAATTATCGTTGATCGAAATACAGGCACAGGATGGAGATGAAAATGCAGCTCCGGGTGAACAATTTCTACAAGAACGCGGCATTTGTCGACCATTCAACGAAAACACAGAATTTCCCCCACTATTGCCGTCGGATTTCGTAACTCGCAAAAGACGCAGAGATGAGATAGCAGTGATGACAACATCGACAATAACGAAAATGCGGCATGTACAAGCCAACATTGTACAAACAGAAGATTTTCAATTTGAAATAAAACATTGCTGTTGAAAATGTCATGGAGATATAATAGGACATCCAAGCTGAAGGATATGTGGAAAGGAAATGGTCATCACCTCACGTCTAAAAAGCTCGAATCCTGCACCCTTAGCTTCTATAATGTCTCTTAATCCACATCTTCACACCATGTCCGACACTGAATCGCTTGCTGAACCTCCACAAGCCAATCCATAAAACAAAGGCCGAAAACGTCGTTAAAGACGAGGATGATCAACTCTGCAAATCCTGGATCTGCGTCTCGGAAGATCTAGTGGATTTGGTAGAGACAAAAAAAGTGAGGTGCTCGTACCATGAGAAATTTCAGCAGTAGTGATCCAACCTTCTGCGGGTCTGTTGCTCAGCAAGGGGACGCAGTATGCCGAGAGCGGACGCAGCGCAGTGATTTCGAGATCGCCTGCTTCGATAGCTCCATCCTTCCTGACACCACTTCCCAGAAGATTATCGCGCTGCTAAGGGAAAACTTTCATTGTCTTTCGAACGCACACCAACCTGACGATTAAAACTTGTGTGTGTTACGTATCTTGGTCTTTTGATTATTTTTCCCATCCATGTCTTATGGGTGATCAAAGAAAAAATACAAAGGCAACAATTGGGTACGAGGTAGCTGGTATCATCTCAACAGAATACAGCCATTGTTTATCTGAGAAGAGAGGGCACGAAAACCATCCTGTTTGTATCACAAAGATAGTCTGCATCATATCATTGAAGACGGGTAACCTACAGTGTCTGATCCTCTGAACCACGGCGTGGACGAGGGAAGTGTATATCCGCATTATGCATCTCTCAGTAGACCTATGGAGTTGCCGCGCAAGTGAGTCATGAAAGTGCTAGAGCGTAAACTGACGACGCGCAGCACCTGCCAGAAGCAGGGAGTTGAGCACCATAAACCCGGCCCCGAACGGAAAGGTTCCATGGAGAGTGCATTTGACAGCCTAAGCGCATTGGGCCTAGGAGCCTGGTTGCAAATACTTTCCGTTCCGCTAAGGATGAGTACACCGGGAAAAGTGCCGACTGGTCATGGCAGCTATGGCAGTGTTGCTGACGGTCTTCCGTAGAGCCTGGTATTGCTTGAGTATCTGGCGCCAAGTGGCCAATACTCGGATCAGGCCAGTATTCTTTTCCACCTCCCATGTTCTTGGCTTATCAGTGAGGTTAGAGCTTTGCCACAATTTTGCAGGCGACTGTCGCCTTGCTAAGCCTTGCCGAGCCTCCTTGGGAAATGGTAGAGACAGGACCGCGTCTACCAACGCTTTTGTTAAGCGTTGTGGCCAAGCCCTCTTGATTTCCTTCAAGGTAATCGAGAATGATTGCAATCTCCTCGAAGGAAATTTTGGTTCCATTATCAGGGTGAGCTTTTTCAGGGCGATCGTACTTCGTGTCGGACATGGTAGTGCAAATAAGAAGAGAAAGGGAGGCTGATTTACCAGAGTTGTGAGCTGACGATATTTATTTGGTATGAAAGAGTTAAAAAGGGAATATACAAGAGGGTGGTTATTTGATGAGAGATATGGCAGGTAATCATGAAGAGGCCTAATAGCTGAGGCGTAGTTTCTTGTGTCTTTGCGGTGGACTCGTGGCACATGGTGGTAGCGGTTCTGATGTTGCTGGGCTCATCTCTGCACCTTCAATTTCTTGTGTCTGCAAAGAAGCAAACGTACGACAAACGATCCCTTTGGCTTGCCAAACCAGTGCTAACAGGGAACCCATCCCGGCCGAAAAATGTACCAAGTTATCTGGAAAATACTTTGGCTTGCTCCGCGAAAGTCTACATGTAAGCCGAGATGGTCGATCCATTCTAAGGAGAGTCAGCTTCGGGCCTATGTACAAGTTGAGTAAACCTCAAAGGGATACCACAATTGTCTCAATTACCCATGATGATGAAACAAATTGTTTCCAGGTCTGTGGCAGATGGCGATGCAGAAATAAGTGCAGAGAGCATATCCTTCATCATTTTTGGAGCTTTGAGTAGCTCTTTGGTTCCAAATTCCCCTTGGTCACTCTTGCCTGCCTCGCCACAACCCAGTTCGCCAATCGTGCACTTCAAAAGTAAATCTGCTCTGTGGCCGTGGGACTTCCGACTTTCTAATTTGCGATCCTTGTTCTTCCGTTGACATGATGCTCGACTCTCCATCTCGCCACTATTTTGTCAGTGATAATATATCAGTTTAGTGATATTATTATTAAAGGACACAAAAATTACCTGCGGACATCCACGTCGACATTATCAAAAGCTTTGTCGATAAATATCCACATTCTCTTGAGAACATCGGATTCTGTGTGGTCGTTAAGGGGGATGTTCTTGCCAGGGAAACCGAAAAGGCGAAGTGCAGTTTCCATACTGTGTTGTGCCCAGTCCATGTCAAAATCATCCATGAAGTCGAAAAATTGACTCCGTGCATGACTCATCAGGCTCCTAAACTCACTCTATCAGGCTCAATGAGTATTTTGTCTAAACAGCATCGGAAAAGAAACCAGCAACTCACTTTCCCTATATAAGAGCTCAGATATTCTTTGAGTTCCGGCTTGATTTCTGGTAATGGGTTCCTCTTGTGTTCGAATAGGACCTTCCGGTCCATTTCATCCGGAAATAAGGTCAGCCAGATAGGATCATCAACATCAAGAATAAATGAGTGACAAGGGCTTCAAAAACAAATAAGTATACTCATCTTCGATCCGGCGAGCGATTAATCTTGTCCAAGTACTTACTTCTCATTGCGACAAGTGAGACCGTACGAAAACATAACGTCCTCCACAACCGCCCCCGAAGGCAGCACCCATTTGTCATTGTTGTCGAACGCGTCAAACATCGCGCGATAGCTTTCAATGAACGCAGTTGTCAGGGTTGCTGCTGTGTCGGTACTCGTCTTGGTACTCGTCTTGCTAGTTGACGCGGAAGGAATAGACTCTTCGATTCCATTGCGCTGCTCCTATGATATCAATGAATATTAAAACATTTCCCTCTCTCTCAGTTTCCTTGAGTAGGCTTACTTCTACTATTCGCTCCGCAACTTGACTCCAATTTGGCTTCTTGCCCTTCGTCGGTCTGATTTGAGATTCCTCGGATGATTCGCTTCGGAAAAATTCAAGAGCCTTTGCATAGCGCGTGGTCCAAACACTCTTCAAGTCTTCACCGAGATTATGCTGCCTTGCTATAAATGACGCGTTTTTGTCAACGAAGTCAGCGAGACTCGCGCTGTTTCTGGTCTCACGGAAATAAGCCTCAAACACTAAAAGCTCCATTTTAGAAAGTAGAAATGTTAAGCGCTAGCCATTCGCTTTTACCTTCATAAAAAGAGGGAGTCAGTGTTGTGGGGACGGTGATTGAGCCTTCAACTGATTTTGACATTGCTCTCCCAATTTGAAACCGCAACTGACATGGAAGTTGCTATGAAACGGAGGAAGTCAACTGGTCAATTTAAATGCCAGCTCTACAATACTACTAATACCAACTTTACTTCCACTTACCGATTACAAAGCCACACCAACTGCTGCAGCAACTAAAAATCAGCATGGAAAGCATAACGAGCCAGCAATAAAAGACATCTAAGTTCCTTTCTGTTATTAACAACACCTATCGCGCCAACTCTGGCTATGGCTTACCAGCTCAGACTACGGATACGGCCCGCTGTCGACTTTTTGCGGATATATCAGTAGCCAGTGGTGACGTGCTTGGAACGATGATTATAATAAAAGGAACTTCGAAAGTGACCGGATAAGGTTTCGTATATTGCGCTTCAGAGAGCTGCAAGTATTTTCAGAAACAAACTGAGTGACCTATTTTATCAAGTGCAGTGGCCAAGCACGTGGAAGAAGGGTTGCGCGCTGTGTCAGCATCACTTACTTTATGACAGATTTTCATAGCTTGAGTAGAGTGCTTGTTTCTGGGTGACTCGTCCATCCTCACTCATCATGGCAATCATGAGAACAACAATTCTCTTCAGTGGGTGACAGCAAGGAATCTCAATAAACCGCTTTCTGTGGCGGCTCGGCAAAAGCTGGCCTATTACATCTTGTTGAAGCCCGAAACTACGCCGAAGTCTGCTATTACAGTATAACGGCTGTCACTGTAACTGTAGCACCCCCTCATAGAGGTCTGGAATGCAGAGTCGAGAAGAAAGAAGAAGGCTGGCGGGATAATTGGGAGCGGTTCGTGGGAATTTCTTTTTTTATTTCATATTCCGCCCATTTTCCGGGGTATTCACGTAGAAACATCCAAATTCCGCGCGTCTAAGTCACGTGATAATGATTTTTGGGGGGGGGTACTCACGTAGAAACATCAATCCATCCCCATGTCACGTGAGTTTATTTTTCTTTGGGGGGTTGCCCATTGCTCACATAGAAAAATCCATCTCCCGCCTCTATAAACCACTCCAGACCTTAAAAACCATCTAACTGGTGGTTAGCTACCGAAGGACAATGGTGGATCGTGCGATTAAATGAAAAGAACTAAGAAATAATAGTAAAAGGGACAGACAGGAATTACGCCAAATGACGAGTATGATCGTGATTTGAGTGTCTTTTATATTCTTATCTCTTTGGCTATAGTTTATTGATTTGTATAAGTGTGATAAAACGTCCATTGGCATAAATGAATCCATATGGCTTACTCGTCTGAGTATTCGAGTATGTATAAGTGAAGCTTAAGAAAGGGAATGGAAGGGGTAGTATGTGAAATATATGTGGATCACTCGGCAGAAGGCCAAAGTGGGGTTTGACAAAATTGTGTCGACTCGCTTCACTCGTTAAAATCTCTGTACGTGCGATCTCGCAATCGCCCGTTCCTGTACGCAGACAGCGGCCATGTATTCGGGAATATTCCCTCGAGCCCTCACGTTGCTGAAAACTTGGCGCTGAGCTCACCGCAACGTCTGGGAATAGGCTTCGTTAGCGTCAAGCAGTCTCATCCTCAGATCACTCGTACTGACATCAACATCAGCAACTCTCGCTTGGTGCTCGGCGATCCTCGCCTGGAGCTCTTCCTTTGTTGCTTGGTTTTCAGCAATTGTTGAGCATAATTCGCAAACGTTAGTCTCCATCTGCACTTGTTGACGTTATCCATCTCGACCTGATTTTAAAATTTATTATTGGCGATTGGTTAAGACGTATCAGAAAATTTATGGATTAGACTTACAATAGCTGGAGCGGGCGACATTTGGGGCGATAATCGGCGTTGCTTCTCAGATCAATGACCGGTATATCATTTTTCTCGATCTGGCTGTTTAGAGCTGTTGATGCGGGAAGAGGAGAAGGAGAGCGAGGAGGAGCAGGCAAAGGAAGATTGTAAGGGTATAAATCCCGCTAAACAGATATTATCATTATAAACATGGTTGTCCGTTGATATTATTCTTTATCTTTACTGGTAAAATGCGGACATAAGGCGGCGTACTCTGCCTACAGATGTAAACTTCCAACGCAGTAAATGGTTACTGGTTATGTTTCAGGAAATATTGCCGAACCAAATGGTTGCAGAGCATACACCGGCTCATGCTGAATGTCGGACATCTACAGTCCACGTATCCAGAGACGTCAGATAGCTAAGGTGTATTCTTGATCTTTTAAGCGTCTCATACACTTGCTCCATTCCTTGGCGAAGGCAGTTTCCCATGCAAGTAGGCTTCGCCGGTTGATAATCGTCATTTGGAATTTCTCTTCCAATTTCGGCACCACTTGGGAGATGATGGTATAGACCAGAGCATCAAACCGCGGGCGGTTCTGGCGCAGGAGGAAATCGCGCCCCAGTACTTTCCACTGCGCCTCGACCATCATTGTAGTTTTCGCGAGTGGGATTGCATCCGGTCTGCTAGCTCTTGCCCATCGGTTCCACTACATGGCTGTGTACCATCGCGTGTACAAGTAAGCCCACGCGTCTGGTAGATCATTATCAAAGCAGTAGGTATACATCTCACGAGCACATGTCTGGTGGATGAACCGACCAGACATGGTCACTGGTGATGCTATAAAGTTACCAGGTTAATACTTTGATTTTTAATACTCTTAATATATCCTAGTAAATTATATGAAACAAGCCTTCATTTCACCTACACTCCCTCCGGTGGCTGATCCCCTCCGCTGCGCTTCGTGTCATCCGCCTGCGGTGCTCCGGGGAAAACGGCTTGCTGGGGGGTGAACCCCCCAGACCCCCCTATGTATCTCGTATGGAGATTTAAAGCTGTTTTCTGACACAAAAAGTGTAATTTATTGCTGAAAGGGCATAGAAAGGAGTGAAGAAAAAGGTATAGAGGGGAAGTGAAGATGAAAAAATAACATAGAGAGAAGGAATGGAGAAACATATAACATAGAGCGAGAAATGGAGAAAGGAATGGAATGGTGTGCTTGAGAAGAATGCTTAGGTTGAAGATGTAGAGTGTAGGAGGACTTCGGGGTAAACAACGTTTGCTGTAGAAGTCTCGTCCTTGTTGAGGGAAATGCGCAAGTTCTTGGGGTTGGTTGCACGTGAAAGAGCAACATACAGCTGGCCATGCGAAAACACCGGGTCGCTTAGGCGAAGACCAACGCGTGACAGTGTCTGCCCTTGAGCCTTATGAATGGTCATGGCAAAGGCAGGGCGGACAGGGAATTGACGGCGGCATAAAATAAACGGCAGCTCGCCTTCGGTTGAGCACATGTTGATCCTCGGAAGATAAAATTCGGAACCCTGGTATCCTTCACTGATGCGCCTAACGATGATGGAGCGGCTCAGAAGACCTGTGACAAAAAGCTTTGTTCCATTGCAAAGCCCTGCATCAGGGTCGAGGTTTCGGAGTAGAATCAAGGGCATTCCGAGTTTGAGTTCCAGGCAGTGTGGAGGAATCCCAGGGCAGGTCAGCGTGCGGATAAACTCGATGGGATATCGTGCACTGGCTGCATCAGGATCATTGGCATCTACAATACGGTCTATTGAGCTGTAAGTTTTGGTCTCCCCTGGGAAGATCTCAAACGCCTCCTTGTTTATAGCATCCACATCATCATTTCTCGTAGCAAGAATGGCACAGTCGTTAAAATCCTCGGGTTGAGGATTAGTGTGACGGATCCTAGATAGATTTCTTGAATTAAATCTATACTGTTACCTGAACCTATACGCCACTCTGGTGGGATCTAGACGCTCTGGCTATATGGAGTTTGGCCATCACCAATGGCAAGAAGTTGCTCTGCGAAGGCGGCGGCATCAGGGCCAGCATTGCGAACGCGCATGTTAATTGTCAGGTGCAACACGCGAACTGAACGCCAAAAGGAAGCTGCCTGTATGATTCCAGAGGTTATCTCTGGCCGGATGGTGTTTCTGATGACTGGAAGCAGCTGTCTAAAGTCGCCACCAAATACGACCACCTTGCCACCAAAAGGAACGTTCTCACATGCCGGGTTAGTGGCACCCATGACATCCTTGAGCGTGCGATTGACTGCCTCGAAGTTATTCTTGCAGCGCATGACGGCCTCATCCCAAACAATAAGGGATGCTTCTTGAATAAGCCGTGCATGCGAGCTACCAAGGCTCATGAAGCAGGTGCTGTTCTCATCTGCATTCAAAGGAATCTTGAAACGACTATGAGCGGTCCGACCGCCAGGGAGTAGAATTGCAGCAATCCCCGAGGAGGCAACTGGCAAGGCAATTGCTTGTTGAGCGCGCACATAGCTCAATAGTGCTTTAAACACCTGTGACTTTCCAGTACCACCTGGACCATTGAGAAAGAAGAGCCGAGGAATGGAAGGATCGCAATGCTGCTCTCGAATTGCGGAGGTAATGGCGTCATATGCAAATTGCTGATCATCATTGAGCATGTGGACCAACTCAGCATTGATCAAGGCCTGTTCTTCTGGATCGTAGTGGCGGCGCTCGGCGTGGATAAGGGCCTCACCACGTGGGATATTTTCACTGAGAGTTATCCGGGACTCCTGGGGCAAGGTAGGAAACTCGGATAAGCGGTGACCGGTAACCTGCAGACGTGAATTGATATCACCAAGTGTTCGCTGGTAGATGGCTTCAATATCACCTGGTTGAAGCTCATCCTCGTTTGCCATGCGATGAAGTCGGCGGAATTCAAAAAAGTAATCATCAGCCATCCTCTCGCGGTGGGTGTTCCACAGTTCAAGAGGATTACCGGGTGAACAGTTGGTAAGGATAATGCAGAAGAGTCCACGAAGCAATGATGCCGATGCAGTTAGTGACGACTCGGCCATGCTACGATCCCATTCTTCATCAGACTCCAAGAGGTCTCGTGCAAGTGCTGCTGCTTCGAAAGTTGGGTGTACAATACCATCATCTGTTGTGCGCAGAGCATCAAAACTTGTTGGACCTTGAACATTCAGCAAAAGCAAGCGAAGGCAGTAGAGTGGCATATTTGTAAGTGACGCAAAATATATCCGCGGCACTATATCTGCAAATGGTGGCTGAACTCTCCGCCTCCATTCGCGGTGATTTGAGTTCCAAGTGTAGTACCGAGGAACATCCATATACTTGAGAGTGCGGGCAAATTCATCCTGGCAGCAGAGAGCGAAGAATGCAAGGAGTTTTGTTCCTGTACTTGCTGCTTGTCGCGCTTCAGCAAGTTCTTGTGTAGTCATAGAGTCGCGAAATCTGACGTACTGCTGCTCAGGCAAGTGGAGATCCAAGCGATAAACGGGCGGATAATGCATGTGAATGTCATTTTCTACCGTTCGCCAGAATGCTTCACTTGGTGCAATGTACCTCGCATTCTGGTACTGAAGGATCTCGTCCTTGTCAGCAGAGACAGGAGCAGGAGTTGTGGTAGTAGCGGCGGATGTGGAGGCAGAGGCAGGACTTTGGTTTTCAGAAATCTCAAGCAGCGCTCGATCAGAACCTTTTGTGATGTACTTGCACAGATACTTGATCGCTCTGGATGTTGTGCAAATCTCGACATTAATATGGGCGTTATATTTGTAGGACAGGTATGGATTGTAAGGAACAACCCAAGAATTATCAACAGGAATGTCAAGGTTGGGAAATGTATATCCTTGGGCTGTGTTCATGCGTCTACGATATAGCGGAAATCCGTCACTGTTCTTGCGTGTTTCAGGGCAGAAGCTTTTTGGGAACATCTTATCGCATTTGCCAGTTTTTGCACAACAGGGTTGGCCCGCTTTATACTGCCCGCATGGTCCGTGGATCATTGTCGCCTTTACTGTACGAAAGAGCTCTGGTTGAGTAGCCTCGTCCGGAAGTTCTGCGCAAACAAAGCGATCCCAATCAGATACCGTATTTGGTCGGTCTTCTTCAGAAAGGATGAATATCATATGGATATGTGGTAAACCGCGTTTTTGGAATTCCACGGTTGCCACATACCCATCGACTTGGCCAAAACACCTATCGTCGGTGATATGCTTGATAATCTCCTTCATCTTCATGGAAAAGATTCGAGAGCAAAGGTCAGGACGGTCATGGGCTTTCTGTCCAGGGAGAAGTTCTCGTGTAATTTCGGGCCATCGCGGATTGCATGTGAAGGTGATAAAAAGGGATGGATCGCCCCTTTCACGTACGATCGCCAACGCGTCTTGCTCCATCTGCTTCATGTAGCGCGTCCCACCAGTAAAGCTTGAAGGTAAGATGGTCCGCTGCCCCACCTGCCGCGGGTCAACATTATCACCAATACCACTGTAGACCTCCCTTCGCAGGTCATCCTGATTTTGACGTAGGTAGTCAAGGCGAGCACTCTCAATCCGTGCGAAGTTATCCACCAACAATTGTTGGAAAAGCCTGCCGAAATGATGGTCGAATGTTTGCCTGGGGCCTTGACGAACCATGAGCATATACGCCGAATATGCTCGCAGAGTGACTTTCACAGGCGCACCCTGGGATGACTGGCTCCACAGATCGGGGTACCATCCTTCTTCTCCAAATGGATGCATGAGTACATAATGCAGCGGGATGTACGCTGAATGCAGAGAGCTGACCCTTCGGAGAGCACCTGATCTTCGATCTTCCAGAATAATATCGTGCGGCTGAACAGTCCCATCCACTGACTGCTCAACAATCAAAGCTGCGACCTCAGGTGAAGACTGTGGGTCATAGCGCCTCCCCATTTGGTGCGCTGGGCGAATAAAAGCCTGTAGAGATCCGATAGGTTGATCTTTGAAACGCTCCGCAGCAGACATGTATATCTGAGCATATGGGTTATCACGCTCCATTACACGCTGGAGAGTCTTGATAGTTTCTTGATTCAGGCCCGTGAACATTGACGTCCTTCTTGCCAGCTGTTCCTCTGTATCAGCAAAGTATATCTGGGAGAATGCCGGTACCTCGTGGGCGTCTGCTCGTAACGATCCCATTCGATGATACATGGCGCCATTGATCCGGAACGTTGGAACGCCGCTTGACCCGTCAGCCAATCGGTGATCGAAGTTTGCCTCGATAGAGGCAAAGGAAAAAGCGTTGTTGAAGGCTCTAATGCACCTTCGAAATTCCTTGCTGGCGTCATCAGTTCCGGTTAAAAGAGCAATGATTTCGTCTGAAGGAGGGCGAGGCAATGCAAGTTGGATTCTCCCGCTTTTGCAGCACATTCCGAATTGGGGATTGCTGCGAGACGTGTTGCTAAGCCGCTCGTCAATCCACATCCGAGCATGGCAATATGGGCATTCAGCCTCCATGGGACCAAAGACGTGTCGCCGAAAGTTTACACCTTGGGTGTAACAAATATTGGGACCAAAAATGTCCTCCAGCTCAAAAGACCCTTTGCATGCAATTTTGTACTGGGCATGTTGGTTGCCGTAAAATGGACAGACCCGTGAAGATGATCGACGATGAGATGGAGAGCCACAACTACTGCATGGAGTTTGGTTTGCTGACAATAGGACAGCCTCTTGCTCGCCTATACAAAAATAAATTAACACACAATCTAGTATAAGTTTCGTTTGATAGTAACACCTTGACGGTTCAAAATATTCATTGGGCATTGACGGTTTGTTGACCGGAGATATGTTGTTGATCCACAGCTAGAACATGATCTAAGAGGAATCTCTTGGTTTTCTGTAGTCATGCTGTTTTGCGTCTACTTCGATATCAATATCTTTGGTCATAGCATCAAATGATGAGTAGAACATACTGCAACCTGCTCAATTCTGGGGCGAACCCTGCGAAGGCTCTAAGGGCATTCGTTTGAAATTGTACTGGAGTGAGCGGAGGAGCCACAGATGCACGAACCTAGAACCTGATCTCCCTTGATCAGAGAGTGTAATTAGTATGGCGGGTTATGTTATACGGGAGATTTACATCAGTTACCATGGTTTATGTGCAAAAGAGTTGTAATGTCTTGTTGTGATATAGAGAGCAATGGGATTACTATAGAAAATAACGGTGCTTAATATATATACAATCAGACCTTACCTATAGCTGAGGGGGATCAAAGCAGATGTTTAATGTGATCTGCGTTAGATGTAGATATATACATATATGAAATCCAAGACTTTCACATGAATGTTGCAGCTACGAAGAGCCATTAATATAACATGCAGAAAAAATACACGCGTAAAGGTATCCGATAAGGAGATATAGCAACAACCTCATTACAATTCTATTTATGGCAGGACAGGAACCGCAGATATCGTTCCCTATTTTTTCAGCCATACGTGAGAGGAACCCGACCATATCTCAACGACCACAAACAGGTTCCCAGTGCTACCAACCTCGCCACGAAACCTTCCACGACTACTATAGAGTCTGTATGGAAGCTATCAGCAAAGCTTTCTATACTTGATTTTCCAAGAAACCATTCAAAAAATAAATTCAGCATTCTTCTAATCTATATGAAACCTGCAATATAATAAAACCTCCAATAAACGTATAAAGATATTGACCCATCTGGCACTGCGTTATGAAGATGGAAGAATAAGTATACCACAGAAAAACCTTTTAACTTTACATGGCCAACTATAGATTGCCAAAACTTTGCGCATGTTAAATATAAAGCCAATCATGTCGCTAATTTCGTCCGCGATTACCATAAAAGGGCTGCTTACGTAACAGAATCGTAAGTACCCTTTGTAATTTAATAGTAGACGAGCCTCCAGCCTCTTTCGCCCGTCTGCTGACTGAGCCCCTGCGCTGCGCTCCGTGTCAGTCGCTTCCTGGGCTACAGAGAATTCGGCTCGCTGGGGGGTAAACCCCCCTAGACCCCCGTACGTGTCGTGGAGAATAGATTTTTGCTTTGTGGCGCAAGTTGGTTACACGGGACAGGTCTTGGTTTTTATTATTATTGACGAAAAAGAAAGGAACGGTAGAAGGGCATAGGTGAATGAATGGAGAAAAAAGTTGGCGTCATAAGTAAAAAGGAACGGTATGGGCATAGTTAATGTTTATATAGAGGTCGACTGGCGGAGAAGAACCTCGGGATACACCACATTCGCTGTTGCGGGGTGGGTAGCTGTCATATCACCATAGACTGCCACGTGCAGGTTGTCAGGGTTTGTTGCTCGTGACAGTGCGACATATAACTGCCCGTGTGTAAATACAGGTTCGCGAAGATGAATACCCACACGGGACAGTGTTTGGCCTTGTGCCTTATGGATGGTCATTGCAAACGCGGGACGAACAGGCAGTTGGCGACGGCACAGGACAAATGGCATCTCGCCCTCTTTGGTACAGAGGTTGATTCGAGGAATAATATGCTCCACGCCCTGTTGGCCATGGGCAATGGATCTGACGACAATGCAATGGTCCATAAGCCGCGTGAGGATGAGTTTGGTGCCATTGCAGAGGCCTGCAGCGGGGTCGAGATTTCGGAGCAGCACCAAAGGCATACCCACCTTTAGCCTCAAGCAGTGTGGGGGAACACCTGAGGAATTGAGGCTGTTGAGGAACTCTGGAGGGTAGCTTGATGCCGCTACATCTGGGTCATCGGCGTCAATAATGCGGTCGTGGGAATGGTACTCTCTGCTTTCACCGGGAAAGACACTGAAAGCCTTGTTGTTGATATCGTCAACGTCGGCGTTCTTGGTGGCAAGAATAGCACCATCGCGGAACTGAACCGATGGCTGGTTTGGGAGGCGGATCGAAGGGTAGATGACATGAATGAGATCCATGCTGTCGTTGGCCTCAATACGCCACTGTTGCGGGATCTCGAAACTCTCGTGGTATGGTGGCCTTCTATCACCAACAGCAAGGAGCAGGTCAGCAAAGGCAGCAGCTTGAGGACCGGCATTTCGCACTCTCATGTTGATGTTGAGATGCAGAATGCGGACATGGCGCCAGAACGTAGTGCGTTGGATGGTGCCAGCGACGATCTCTGGGCGTGTACCCTTCTTGAGAACTGGAAGCAATTGGCGAAAGTCGCCGCCAAAGACAACCACCTTGCCACCAAAGGGAATGTGTTCGCAGGGAGGGTCGACTGCACCCATAATGTCCTTGAGGGTCTTGTCCACGGCCTCAAAGGAGTACTTGCCACCCATGACGGCCTCATCCCTCACGATCAGAGAAGCACTTTGAATGAGATGCGCGTGTGCGCTGGTCAGGCTAATGCTGCAGGTGCTTGTTTCGTCTGGATCGAGTGGGATCTTGAAGCAGCTGTGAGCTGTGCGGCCACCGGGAAGCAGAATTGCGGCAATGCCGGATGAGGCGACAGGTAACGCAATCTCCTGTTGAGCGCGTACATGGGTCAAGAGAGCTTTAAAGACTTGCGACTTTCCTGTACCGCCGGGACCATTGATGAAGAAAATGCGCGGTACATGAGGGTTGCTGGCTTGCTCAGCAATTGATGTGACAATAGCATTGTACGCAGCTCTCTGGTCATCATTGAGGGTATGAACCAATTCGGCATTTTGCAAGGCTTGTTCGTACTGATCATATTGCGTGCGCTCGGCATTGATTAGGACTTGAGCCGGTGGCACGGATTCTTCGAGGGTGTCTCGGGACTCCTGGGGCAGGGTCGGAAAATCCGAGAGGCGGCGGCCTGATGCCTGCATGATCGAGTCAATGGCGCCAAGCGTGCGTTGGTAGATGATATCCACGTCTTGTTGCTGCAAGTCCTGCTCACTGGGCATATTACGGATCCGTCGGAACTCGAAAAAGTAATTGTCCGCCATTCGTTCGCGGTGGTTGTTCCAGAGCTGCAACGGGTCAGCAGGAGAGCTGTGGATCAATATGCAGACAAAAAGTGCGCGCAAGGATGCCGCAGAAGCAATAAGCGATGCCTCCGCCATACACTGTTCCCACTCGTCGTCAGATTCCAAGTAACCTCTTGCAAGAGCAGCAGCCTGGAAGGTCGGGTGTGGAGCACCGAGCCCATTCGCGAGTAGGTCCTCGAAGCTTGTCACAACAATTTTCCAGCCCAGCTTAGCGGTTACCATTTTTGTAAGTTACGTCGGAACATCAAGCCAAGTACCTTGCATACTTGAGCGAATCAGGGCAGGGCACCCCGACCACACAAACGAATGAAAACTTTTCCCTTTCTACTTCTGTAGTGTCACCCATTCCATGAACCTCTTTACTGTTTCCACACAACCATTTTTCTAAGCAAACTCCTCCAAAACTCCCCGCCACCCCCACAAAGATCAATGTACTCCATCAACTGTGCTCATCCAAAAAAAATCCACTGCAAATAAAACTAAAAATGACAACCACCAAAAAACCCCCTCCACAGACACATTTCCCAGAATGAGCAAACCAACATTCAAACGTAAAAGCAAACGGTTCAATGATAGCAAGTAAAGGGTAAGGACCTTCCATATATAGAGTTAGCGCCTTCCAAATTGAGCTAAGTACCAAGGCGTTTTAAAAAGGGGCTAGGACTAGGACTAGGATTACTCGTGAGCTAGTATATATTTCTATTAACTTCTGCTTACTTCTCAACCAGAGTACAACATGACAATAGAGATAGCAATGTATACGTAACAGTTCCACTGCTACAATTACTCTTTCACAAGACCTACTTTAGAGCATAGTATACATAATAAGTCGGATCGCGAGCGAGAATGAAGAACCCTACCTCCGAGCCTGCCATCACGCATCAGCCTGGTCGAGCAGAGTGTTGTGGATGAACAGGAAATCATACATCTGGAAGTGACAACACGAGAGCAGTATCTGAAGAGATACACACTCGGTTGATCTCTAGAAGGAGGCTCTTGTGCACGACAAAAGAATGCTACAACTGCATCGCGATCTGTTGGATCGCCAATTGATAGTAAGCAGCATGGATATGGGACAACGTGGGACCCAAACCTCTCTTTAAGTCCGTTTGTCTGTAACAGATCATGTCCCAAATGGAGGAAGCGAGGCTTGGATCAAACAATACCAACACCAAGTATCTAATAACAAAACGAATCGAAGAGCTTGAGGAGCTCTTTAAAATCCTCCAAAAAGAAGCTGAAAAAGCGAGGCAAGAAGCGGCCACCGCTAAATTATCGTTGATCGAAATACAGGCACAGGATGGAGATGAAAATGCAGCTCCGGGTGAACAATTTCTACAAGAACGCGGCATTTGTCGACCATTCAACGAAAACACAGAATTTCCCCCACTATTGCCGTCGGATTTCGTAACTCGCAAAAGACGCAGAGATGAGATAGCAGTGATGACAACATCGACAATAACGAAAATGCGGCATGTACAAGCCAACATTGTACAAACAGAAGATTTTCAATTTGAAATAAAACATTGCTGTTGAAAATGTCATGGAGATATAATAGGACATCCAAGCTGAAGGATATGTGGAAAGGAAATGGTCATCACCTCACGTCTAAAAAGCTCGAATCCTGCACCCTTAGCTTCTATAATGTCTCTTAATCCACATCTTCACACCATGTCCGACACTGAATCGCTTGCTGAACCTCCACAAGCCAATCCATAAAACAAAGGCCGAAAACGTCGTTAAAGACGAGGATGATCAACTCTGCAAATCCTGGATCTGCGTCTCGGAAGATCTAGTGGATTTGGTAGAGACAAAAAAAGTGAGGTGCTCTTACCATGAGAAATTTCAGCAGTAGTGATCCAACCTTCTGCGGGTCTGTTGCTCAGCAAGGGGACGCAGTATGCCGAGAGCGGACGCAGCGCAGTGATTTCGAGATCGCCTGCTTCGATAGCTCCATCCTTCCTGACACCACTTCCCAGAAGATTATCGCGCTGCTAAGGGAAAACCTTCGTTGTCTTTCGAACGCACACCAACCTGACGATTAAAACTTGTGTGTGTTACGTATCTTGGTCTTTTGATTATTTTTCCCATCCATGTCTTATGGGTGATCAAAGAAAAAATACAAAGGCAACAATTGGGTACGAGGTAGCTGGTATCATCTCAACAGAATACAGCCATTGATTATCTGAGAAGAGAGGGCACGAAAACCATCCTGTTTGTATCACAAAGATAGTCTGCATCATATCATTGAAGACGGGTAACCTACAGTGTCTGATCCTCTGAGCCACGGCGTGGACGAGGGAAGTGTATATCCCCGTTATGCATCTCTCAGTAAACCTATGGAGTTGCCGCGCAAGTGAGTCATGAGAAAGTGCTAGAGCGTAAACTGACGACGCGCAGCACCTGCCAGAAGCAGGGAGTTGAGCACCATAAACCCGGCCCCGAACGGAAAGGTTCCATGGAGAGTGCATTTGACAGCCTAAGCGCATTGGGCCTAGGAGCCTGGTTGCAAATACTTTCCGTTCCGCTAAGGATGAGTACACCGGGAAAAGTGCCGACTGGTCATGGCAGCTATGGCAGTGTTGCTGACGGTCTTCCGTAGAGCCTGGTATTGCTTGAGTATTTGGCGCCAAGTGGCCAATACTCGGATCAGGCCAGTATTCTTTTCCGCCTCCCATGTTCTTGGCTTATCAGTGAGGTTAGAGCTTTGCCACAATCTTGCAGGTGACTGTCGCCTTGCTAAGCCTTGCCGAGCCTCCTTGGGAAATGGTAGAGCCAGGACCGCGTCTACCAACGCTTTTGTTAAGCGTTGTGGCCAAGCCCTCTTGATTTCCTTCAAGGTAATCGAGAATGATTGCAATCTCCTCGTAGGAAATTTTGGTTCCATTATCAGGGTGAGCTTTTTCAGGGCGATCGTACTTCGTGTCGGACATGGTAGCAGCTGTTGCAAATAAGAAGAGAAAGGGAGGCTGATTTACCAGAGTTGTGAGCTGACGATATTTATTTGGTATGAAAAAGTTAAAAAGGGAATATACAAGAGGGTGGTTATTTGATGAGAGATATGGCAGGTAATCATGAAGAGGCCTAATAGCTGAGGCGTAGTTTCTTGTGTCTTTGCGGTGGGCTCGTGGCACATGGTGGTAGCGGTTCTGATGTTGCTGGGCTCATCTCTGCACCTTCAATTTCTTGTGTCTGCAAAGAAGCAAACGTACGACAAACGATCCCTTTCGCTTGCCAAACCAGTGCTAACAGGGAACCCATCCCGGCCGAAAAATGTACCAAGTTATCTGGAAAATACTTTGGCTTGCTCCGCGAAAGTCTACATGTAAGCCGAGATGGTCGATCCATTCTAAGGAGAGTCAGCTTCGGGCCTATGTACAAGTTGAGTAAACCTCAAAGGGATACCACAATTGTCTCAATTACCCATGATGATGAAACAAATTGTTTCCAGGTCTGTGGCAGATGGGGATGCAGAAATAAGTGCAGAGAGCATATCCTTCATCATTTTTGGAGCTTTGAGGCCTCCCTCGAATAGCTCTTTGGTTCCAAATTCTCCTTGGTCTCTCTTGCCTGCCTCGCCACAACCCAGTTCGCCAATCGTGCACTTCAAAAGTAAATCTGCTCTGTGGCCGTGGGACTTCCGACTTCCTAATTTGCGATCCTTGTTCCTCCGTTGACATGATGCTCGACTCTCCATCTCGCCACTATTTTGTCAGTGATAATATATCAGTTTAGTGATATTATTATTAAAGGACACAAAAATTACCTGCGGACATCCACGTCGACATTATCAAAAGCTTTGTCGATAAATATCCACATTCTCTTGAGAACATCGGATTCTGTGTGGTCGTTAAGGGGGATGTTCTTGCCAGGGAAACCGAAAAGGCGAAGTGCAGTTTCCATACTGTGTTGTGCCCAGTCCATGTCAAAATCATCCATGAAGTCGAAAAATTGACTCCGTGCATGACTCATCAGGCTCCTAAACTCACTCTATCAGGCTCAGTGAGCATTTTGTCTAAACAGCATCGGAAAAGAAACCAGCAACTCACTTTCCCTATATAAGAGCTCAGATATTCTTTGAGTTCCGGCTTGATTTCTGGTAATGGGTTCCTCTTGTGTTCGAATAGGACCTTCCGGTCCATTTCATCCGGAAATAAGGTCAGCCAGATAGGATCATCAACATCAAGAATAAATGAGTGACAAGGGCTTCAAAAACAAATAAGTATACTCATCTTCGATCCGGCGAGCGATTAATCTTGTCCAAGTACTTACTTCTCATTGCGACAAGTGAGACCGTACGAAAACATAACGTCCTCCACAACCGCCCCCGAAGGCAGCACCCATTTGTCATTGTTGTCGAACGCGTCAAACATCGCGCGATAGCTTTCAATGAACGCAGTTGTCAGGGTTGCTGCTGTGTCGGTACTCGTCTTGGTACTCGTCTTGCTAGTTGACGCGGAAGGAATAGACTCTTCGATTCCATTGCGCTGCTCCTATGATATCAATGAATATTAAAACATTTCCCTCTCTCTCAGTTTCCTTGAGTAGGCTTACTTCTACTATTCGCTCCGCAACTTGACTCCAATTTGGCTTCTTGCCCTTCGTCGGTCTGATTTGAGATTCCTCGGATGATTCGCTTCGGAAAAATTCAAGAGCCTTTGCATAGCGCGTGGTCCAAACACTCTTCAAGTCTTCACCGAGATTATGCTGCCTTGCTATAAATGACGCGTTTTTGTCAACGAAGTCAGCGAGACTCGCGCTGTTTCTGGTCTCACGGAAATAAGCCTCAAACACTAAAAGCTCCATTTTAGAAAGTAGAAATGTTAAGCGCTAGCCATTCGCTTTTACCTTCATAAAAAGAGGGAGTCAGTGTTGTGGGGACGGTGATTGAGCCTTCAACTGATTTTGACATTGCTCTCCCAATTTGAAACCGCAACTGACATGGAAGTTGCTATGAAACGGAGGAAGTCAACTGGTCAATTTAAATGCCAGCTCTACAATACTACTAATACCAACTTTACTTCCACTTACCGATTACAAAGCCACACCAACTGCTGCAGCAACTAAAAATCAGCATGGAAAGCATAACGAGCCAGCAATAAAAGACATCTAAGTTCCTTTCTGTTATTAACAACACCTATCGCGCCAACTCTGGCTATGGCTTACCAGCTCAGACTACGGATACGGCCCGCTGTCGACTTTTTGCGGATATATCAGTAGCCAGTGGTGACGTGCTTGGAACGATGATTATAATAAAAGGAACTTCGAAAGTGACCGGATAAGGTTTCGTATATTGCGCTTCAGAGAGCTGCAAGTATTTTCAGAAACAAACTGAGTGACCTATTTTATCAAGTGCAGTGGCCAAGCACGTGGAAGAAGGGTTGCGCGCTGTGTCAGCATCACTTACTTTATGACAGATTTTCATAGCTTGAGTAGAGTGCTTGTTTCTGGGTGACTCGTCCATCCTCACTCATCATGGCAATCATGAGAACAACAATTCTCTTCAGTGGGTGACAGCAAGGAATCTCAATAAACCGCTTTCTGTGGCGGCTCGGCAAAAGCTGGCCTATTACATCTTGTTGAAGCCCGAAACTACGCCGAAGTCTGCTATTACAGTATAACGACTGTCACTGTAACTGTAGCACCCCCTCATAGAGGTCTGGAATGCAGAGTCGAGAGGAGAGATGAAGCTGACGGGATAATTGAGAGCGGTAAAAAAAGCCCCGGCTTGAACGTAAGTGTCGTACCGTTGGCGGATTAAACGGCAGAAACAGATAAGCATAACATGTAGAGATAATTTTGAAGCTATCCATTTATTGTGTGTACTGGGAGGGAGTATTTATATGTTTTCTAGCTATTGTGGTGATACCAAATATAAAACAATGGTTATGTGTCATGCTTAGGGATGACTACGTGTTCAATGGAGAGAAGATTACATATTGACGGCGACGGGTGTTAACGAGAGGCGACTACGAGTTCGTACGGTAATAATGGTGTGATTACTAAAAAGAGAAAACCCCGCCAAATCCGCCTACGACATAAGATTACGTTCGCCGACCATGAACCCCACTGACTATGGTGCTTGCAATGTTCAGGTCATTGATGGAAACGGGGGTGTCCTCAGACCATACTCCAACATGCGCTTCTTGTGTTTTGTCCCGAAGATAGGCTTTGGCCCCTTCTGCGATTCCTTTTATATATCTCATCATGTTTGCTCTCTCGTTTTACGTATGACCAGACTCCCAACACTTACCGATCATAAGATTTTGATGGCAGGGATTGTTGAGCGTTGTTATAGTTTGGGATTAGGATATCTTCAAAATATTTGTTCAATATTCCATTGTTTAGTTCCACAGAATATAATGGGCGGCGGTGGTAGACAGCAGATAAAGATGATATTTATTTAATGCGATTGTTGAACGCTAGCTGCTCGCAGCTCCTCCGCTCTTGCGCAATTCTGAAAGAAAGGAAACTAAAAAACCCCAAGAGCATATGGGGGAAAAGGGAGATGCAAGGATGGTGAGATAGAAATTATGGGGAATAGAAGAAATGATGCAACGAGTTAGACATATCAAGCAATAAAAGAGAAAAGTGTGTGTACGGGTTCTATTTAAGAGCTGGTGGGGAGGATGGAAGATGGAAGAAAAGAAAGTTGACTTAGGTGGCGGGGCACGCAGCGAGAGTGGCGATATAGATTGTTGTAGCTATTCAACGAGAGCTTTGCCAGCGGCGGTCGTGCTATAGATGGATAAACGTTCGTATTCAGGTGCTGAATGCTTTCCATTTCATCCAGGATGTCGCAGATGATAGGCCAAATATGGGTCCAGTACCGTTGGCGTGCAGGATTTGTAGGGCGTAACTTGGGAAGCATATTTAGGGCGAAGAAAACTGGATCAAGCGTTTTGCGGGCAATGCTAAGTCAGTTATGGAGGTCGAGACATGCAATAAGGTTTGTTCTCGTGGTGGCGCGTTCTATACGTGTCATCGGAAGCCACAATATTGGTCTACGCCTGGACATGGGCAGCAAAAGCTAAGCAAAACATTATTGCGTCGACTGCAGTACACTGAAAGCATGTCAGCCATATACTAGCGGCTCTCACCAGTGAGGCAAGTTAGGCTAGTGCCCTTTCTGGGAGATGGTAAGCGCATCCAGAATTTATTAGTGGACCTGAGAGTACGCCAGGAGTCGCTGCGCGTACGGCATATGAGGTAATAGCTGTGAGAAGACTGTGTGGCCAGGGAGATTGTGCGCACGAAGCAAGAATTGTGTTTGGAGAATAGTGACGCGATCAGCAATAGGGGGAATCGAGCGATGTGGGCCATGAACATGGGAAGCCGTTCGGTGAGCACCATATACCATCCGCAGAAAAGTGCATTGCGCGGATTCGAGAGATGGATTTCTTTTTTGTTGAGTACAATGGCCAGCCCATATATTCCATCTTTGGACGAATGAACTGGCGGTAGGTGATAGACAGCAGTCGACGTCGCCCCGATGAACCGAGGCAATATCGTTTTCTTCTGTACGGACGGAATAAGCTGCAACAAGACTATCGATTATGTTCACAGCGTCGGCGATTACTTGACGCAGAGACTCTGATGTTCTTGCAGAAATGCTGCCCGACAAAAAAGTAGCATGAGTCTATATAGACTGTCGACCATTGACATCTCGCATTGCCTAATCATCACTCTGATTACTACCATTCCTTTCCACATGCCTTAGACTAACCTTCAACAAACCAAGTAATCGTAGGCACAACTGTGGAACTCTGAAAACCTGACGAATCAACAAGAACTGAAATCAAGGAAGTAAACAACGACATCGCAACCACCGCAGAGGGACAAGGAACGGGCTACCACTCCAAGTATCATGCAGTAATCACTCGGCCCTAGCCCAACTCGACGGCACAAGAAGGGAGACCTTGAAGAAAAAAAGGAAAGGAAATCAAAGAAAGTAAAGAACAATATCGCAACCACCGCAGAGGGACAAGGAACGGGCTACCACTCCAAGTATCATGCAGTAATCACTCGGTCCTAGCCCAACTCGACGGCACAAGAAGGGAGACCTTGAAGAAAAAAAGGAAAGGAAATCAAAGAAAGTAAAGAACAATATCGCAACCACCGCAGAGGGACAAGGAACGGGCTACCACTCCAAGTATCATGCAGCAATCACTCGGTCCTAGCCCAACTCGACGGCACAAGAAGGGAGACCTTGAAGAAAAAAAGGAAGGAAATCAAAGAAAGTAAAGAATGACATCGCAACCACCGCAGAGGGACAAGGAACAGGCTACCACTCCAAGTATCATGCAGCAATCACTCGGCCCTAGCCCAACTCGACGGCACAAGAAGGGAGACCTTGAAGAAAAAAGGAAAGGAAATCAAAGAAAGTAAAGAACAATATCGCAACCACCGCAGAGGGACAAGGAACGGGCTACCACTCCAAGTATCATGCAGTAATCACTCGGTCCTAGCCCAACTCGACGGCACAAGAAGGGAGACCTTGAAGAAAAAAAGGAAAGGAAATCAAAGAAAGTAAAGAACAATATCGCAACCACCGCAGAGGGACAAGGAACGGGCTACCACTCCAAGTATCATGCAGCAATCACTCGGTCCTAGCCCAACTCGACGGCACAAGAAGGGAGACCTTGAAGAAAAAAAGGAAGGAAATCAAAGAAAGTAAAGAATGACATCGCAACCACCGCAGAGGGACAAGGAACAGGCTACCACTCCAAGTATCATGCAGCAATCACTCGGCCCTAGCCCAACTCGACGGCACAAGAAGGGAGACCTTGAAGAAAAAAGGAAAGGAAATCAAAGAAAGTAAAGAATGACATCGCAACCACCGCAGAGGGACAAGGAACGGGCTACCACTCCAAGTATCATGCAGCAATCACTCGGCCCTAGCCCAACTCGACGGCACAAGAAGGGAGACCTTGAAGAAAAAAGGAAAGGAAATCAAAGAAAGTAAAGAATGACATCGCAACCACCGCAGAGGGACAAGGAACGGGCTACCACTCCAAGTATCATGCAGCAATCACTCGGTCCTAGCCCAACTCGACGGCACAAGAAGGGAGACCTTGAAGAAAAAAGGAAAGGAAATCAAAGAAAGTAAAGAATGACATCGCAACCACCGCAGAGGGACAAGGAACGGGCTACCACTCCAAGTATCATGCAGCAATCACTCGGCCCTAGCCCAACTCGACGGCACAAGAAGGGAGACCTTGAAGAAAAAAGGAAAGGAAATCAAAGAAAGTAAAGAATGACATCGCAACCACCGCAGAGGGACAAGGAACGGGCTACCACTCCAAGTATCATGCAGCAATCACTCGGTCCTAGCCCAACTCGACGGCACAAGAAGGGAGACCTTGAAGAAAAAAGGAAATCAAAGAAAGTAAAGAATGACATCGCAACCACCGCAGAGGGACAAGGAACAGGCTACCACTCCAAGTATCATGCAGCAATCACTCGGTCCTAGCCCAACTCGACGGCACAAGAAGGGAGACCTTGAAGAAAAAAAGGAAAGGAAATCAAAGAAAGTAAAGAATGACATCGCAACCACCGCAGAGGGACAAGGAACGGGCTACCACTCCAAGTATCATGCAGCAATCACTCGGCCCTAGCCCAACTCGACGGCACAAGAAGGGAGACCTTGAAGAAAAAAGGAAAGGAAATCAAAGAAAGTAAAGAATGACATCGCAACCACCGCAGAGGGACAAGGAACGGGCTACCACTCCAAGTATCATGCAGTAATCACTCGGTCCTAGCCCAACTCGACGGCACAAGAAGGGAGACCTTGAAGAAAAAAAGGAAAGGAAATCAAAGAAAGTAAAGAACAATATCGCAACCACCGCAGAGGGACAAGGAACGGGCTACCACTCCAAGTATCATGCAGCAATCACTCGGTCCTAGCCCAACTCGACGGCACAAGAAGGGAGACCTTGAAGAAAAAAGGAAAGGAAATCAAAGAAAGTAAAGAATGACATCGCAACCACCGCAGAGGGACAAGGAACGGGCTACCACTCCAAGTATCATGCAGCAATCACTCGGCCCTAGCCCAACTCGACGGCACAAGAAGGGAGACCTTGAAGAAAAAAAGGAAAGGAAATCAAAGAAAGTAAAGAATGACATCGCAACCACCGCAGAGGGACAAGGAACGGGCTACCACTCCAAGTATCATGCAGTAATCACTCGGTCCTAGCCCAACTCGACGGCACAAGAAGGGAGACCTTGAAGAAAAAAGGAAAGGAAATCAAAGAAAGTAAAGAATGACATCGCAACCACCGCAGAGGGACAAGGAACGGGCTACCACTCCAAGTATCATGCAGTAATCACTCGGTCCTAGCCCAACTCGACGGCACAAGAAGGGAGACCTTGAAGAAAAAAAGGAAAGGAAATCAAAGAAAGTAAAGAACAATATCGCAACCACCGCAGAGGGACAAGGAACGGGCTACCACTCCAAGTATCATGCAGCAATCACTCGGTCCTAGCCCAACTCGACGGCACAAGAAGGGAGACCTTGAAGAAAAAAGGAAAGGAAATCAAAGAAAGTAAAGAATGACATCGCAACCACCGCAGAGGGACAAGGAACGGGCTACCACTCCAAGTATCATGCAGCAATCACTCGGCCCTAGCCCAACTCGACGGCACAAGAAGGGAGACCTTGAAGAAAAAAGGAAATCAAAGAAAGTAAAGAACAATATCGCAACCACCGCAGAGGGACAAGGAACAGGCTACCACTCCAAGTATCATGCAGCAATCACTCGGCCCTAGCCCAACTCGACGGCACAAGAAGGGAGACCTTGAAGAAAAAAGGAAAGGAAATCAAAGAAAGTAAAGAATGACATCGCAACCACCGCAGAGGGACAAGGAACAGGCTACCACTCCAAGTATCATGCAGCAATCACTCGGCCCTAGCCCAACTCGACGGCACAAGAAGGGAGACCTTGAAGAAAAAAGGAAAGGAAATCAAAGAAAGTAAAGAATGACATCGCAACCACCGCAGAGGGACAAGGAACGGGCTACCACTCCAAGTATCATGCAGTAATCACTCGGTCCTAGCCCAACTCGACGGCACAAGAAGGGAGACCTTGAAGAAAAAAGGAAAGGAAATCAAAGAAAGTAAAGAATGACATCGCAACCACCGCAGAGGGACAAGGAACGGGCTACCACTCCAAGTATCATGCAGTAATCACTCGGTCCTAGCCCAACTCGACGGCACAAGAAGGGAGACCTTGAAGAAAAAAAGGAAAGGAAATCAAAGAAAGTAAAGAATGACATCGCAACCACCGCAGAGGGACAAGGAACGGGCTACCACTCCAAGTATCATGCAGCAATCACTCGGCCCTAGCCCAACTCGACGGCACAAGAAGGGAGACCTTGAAGAAAAAAGGAAAGGAAATCAAAGAAAGTAAAGAACAATATCGCAACCACCGCAGAGGGACAAGGAACAGGCTACCACTCCAAGTATCATGCAGCAATCACTCGGCCCTAGCCCAACTCGACGGCACAAGAAGGGAGACCTTGAAGAAAAAAAGGAAAGGAAATCAAAGAAAGTAAACAACGACATCGCAACCACCGCAGAGGGACAAGGAAATGAATCTGAATAAACAAATTGATTGATTAGATGGTGAAAATTTGCAATAGGAGAATAGCGATCGTTACTTTTGAAGAGCAGGTATCAACTCGAGATAATGTTAAAAGACTAGAAGTGTTCTGATGTCGGAATGAGGCGTATGAACAGTCATGGTGAACGGTGGAAGGATTCTGTCAAAGGCCAGCGGGGGGGTGGACAATTGATTTTTGCGCCGATATTCCATTGGACAGAAATTTTGATAGTCTGAACCAATAACCAACGACATTTGTACAAAAGATGATTGGAGCGGAACCGGCCATGATCCTCAAGCCCGCACTGGAACTAGCTCCGGAGTAATTGTTGGAGTTCCCTGACTGTAAGTCAATATGAATAGAAGGCAAACCGGCGATCGCAAACTGAAAACCAGAAGGGAAAACCGAATACGAAGTCTGACTTCAGCAATAAACAGATCTCAGAAGGTACACTTGCCTAATTATGGTCCGCATCATTGATATTCTGAATCGTCATGGCTTCTTTCCAGGAGCACGGCATTCGTGTCGAAAATCATAGTCGAGGGAGAGAATGCAGCAGCACCCAAAAGAGCGATTTAATTTGCAGCACGAAATAGAGATAGGCATACAGGAAATAAGGCTTGACAGAAACTGTCACCGATACAAGAACTGCGAAGTGTCATCCCAGATTTAAGAAACCACTAGGGTGTGTTTTATCACGAGCGGAAGTAAGTGACTGGATAAAAGTGCTCTTTATTGTACCATGAGCTGCCTCGCTATAACAAATTGGTAAGCGGTGTTTCAAGAGCTACTAAGAAGATCATGTGATCTCCGTTCTTGAATGATAACTACGGCAAGGGGGTTTCACCGTTTAATCTTCAACAGAACAGTTTACTTCCACATCATTCACTCCGTTAAGGGCCTTTTCGCCAAGAAGGATTTTTTGTTTGTGGGGTATTAAGTTAGGGTTAACAGGTGGGTGGCTAGCCTGGGGGCTCTTCAAAACTCGGATCGGATCGGATACAGTGTCTGCAAACATTAAGGTTTTGAGGTTTTACTCTCTGTATACGCCAGTGCATCTCGTCATGCTAGCATACGCAGAATATTATTTCGTACTTTGTCAAAAGCATTGGTGTTCTTCAAGAAAAGAAAATATCAAGCGTTTCGAGCATTTTATGCATTCTGTCTGGATCAGCTCAAAGGCGATCTCTGTTTGTTTGAATTTTGCGACAGATTCCGGATCTCGTTGATATGAAGGCTTTACTCATTAATCATGATATGTGATATTCGATGGCGAGATATAATGAGATATGATAATGCCGCTTTGCTATCGAGCTTGGAGGCGTGTACAACTACTGCTAACCTTTCCATCGAAGGCTTGGTACCGTGCTTATTGCTTAATTGTCTTCCGGAAGACGAAACAAATAAATCGAAAGATGACTCGGATAATGCGTAGAAACACCGTACTCCATTTTTGAACTCGAACAACACCGCAAGGGTATCAGATAAATTGATCCTTCCCGTTCTCATCTCCTTTTTTATACTCCCAGATACCTCTGCACGGATTATATGCTTCTTCGCCTCTTCTATTCTTGATGATTATGGGGAAGGGTAAACGCTCCCACACCATCAGCAGTACACCTACGATCACATCACTTTTGCCTCGTCGTACGCCGAGCGATCTAGTCTTCAGCTTGACACAGAACCATTTTCTCTCATCTAACAAACACGGCAACAATAACAGCAGTAACTACGGTGATCAATTAACGACTTCAGGCGCGGCTGCTTCCCAGGATGATATGCTTCTGATGCCGCCGCCATCTAGAAGGCGACCGACGCACACGGCGTGTCCGAAGCGATTCTACAAGGACATTGCGCACAAAATGGAAGCAGCACCGCTTTTTGTGCTCGTGTCGACGTATCTCAACTGGTTTGTACTGATACTTCTTGGTCATCTGAGTGATATCCTCAGCAGAACATTTAAACCCAAGGAGAACGCTCACCTTCAGGCGGCAGAGGTAGGGCGCGTATCTGTGTATTATTCGCTGATTCTGAACAGCTGATTTCGTTTGCGCTATGCTTTAGGGTTATGCACCTCTTGTCTCGGATTTTGACTCGTTCTACACAAGAAGGCTCTACATGCGTATTCGGTAAACATTTTATCCAGGCTGGCTCCAAAAGCTCTCTTGCTCATGCTTTTTGGGTTTTCATTTTGCTTAGGGACTGTTGGAACCGGCCCATCACAGGTGTTCCATCTCGAACGGTTCGCCTCCTTGAGCGCGAAAGCACAGACTTTAACAAGACCTACCGACTCACAGGCAACATAGTAGAATGCCTTAATTTTGCTTCATATAACTATCTCGGCTTCTCGCAGTCCACCGGCCAATGCGCGGACTCCGTCGAGAGCGCTGTAAAGCAACTCGGGCTGGTCTCGCCAAGCCCCCGTGCGGATGCGGGAGGAACAACCGATCTGCTTGTTGAGCTGGAGCGGACAGTGGCCCAGTTTGTTGGGACCGAGGCGGCCATGGTGGTCTCGATGGGCTTTGCAACGAATTCCACAACGTTGCCTGCGCTGGTTAATAAGGGGTGCCTGATCATCTCAGACGAGCTAAACCATTCATCCATTGTTTTCGGTGCACGGTTGTCGGGAGCATCCGTACGCGTATTCAAGCATAATAATATGGAGGACCTACAGGTGCTGCTGCGTGAGGTCATCTCCCAAGGCCAGCCGCGAACACACCGGCCCTGGAAAAAGATTCTCGTTGTGGTAGAAGGCCTCTATTCGATGGAAGGAACAATTGTCAATCTACCTGAGCTGGTTAAGCTCCGAGATGAGTACAAATTTTATCTCTACGTGGACGAGGCCCATTCTATTGGCGCTTTGGGTGACAGCGGAGGCGGTATATGCGACTTTTATGGAATTGATCCTGCCAGGGTGGATATCTTGATGGGCACATTCACCAAGTCATTTGGGTCGGCGGGTGGGTATATTGCAGCGAGCAAGACTGTAATCGAGCACCTGAAGGCACAAAATCATGCATACATTTATGCCGAGACAATGTCCGTACCGGTTATTCAGCAAATCATCACGAGCATGCGATTGATTTGGTACGGGTTAACAGTATCCAGGCACTTTACTCTCTCGTCCAAACCTTAGTATCTAAAAAAAAAGAATAGTGGACATGAAGAAGGCCAGTGGCGAATCAAACAGCTTGCGAAAAACGCCCAGTACTTTGCCAGCCGGCTTCGTGAGATGGGATTTATCGTGTATGGAGACCACGGGAGTCCAGTGATCCCCTTACTTCTTTTTAATCCTGCTAAGATCGGGTTTGTTTCCTACCTTCACGCTTAACGTCGCAACTGATCAGCAACTTATATGTCTCCACAGAGCCTTTTCGCGCGAATTGCTCAATCGAGGCATCGCTGTGTGTGTTGTGGGTTATCCTGCGACTTCCATCATCTCTTCGCGTGCAAGATTCTGCTTGTCAGCAGCCCATACAACAGAAGATATTGGTAAGTCATAATCATGATGAAGCTAATGAATTTAACAGCCATCCCGTTGTATGTACAAAACGATAGACCATGCGCTCGAGGTTATCAGCGAGATGGGAGACTTGATGATGCTTAAATTCAGCAAGAAAAAGCGATGATAGACCAGAGATAAAAGATAATTAAAACAATCACTTATGTACCATTGGGGGCTGTATCCGGTGTATAACCTCGACGATACACAGTGTCTTACATGGTTTAATGTTTAGTTCACAGACAACAGTAACGCTTCCATTCATGTTCCTCTTCGTTCCATCTACAGGAACCGATACGACTAAATCATTAGTACCTGGGTGTCCTTATCTACCAGAGTCTTCCTTTTGTAATACGTTACAGTGGGCGAAGTAATAACGGTCCTGTAGGTTAATTTTCGGCACTGCTCTTCCACTCACCCCACTCAGCCGCTAACGGTACAGGGATGACCGCATCACCCTCTGTTTCAGAACAATCATCTTGTGCCTCTATAAGCGAGAGCGGCAGTATTGATTATGCTGCACGCCGACGACTTCTTCAAGATCCAAGCTTTCGACTTGTGAAAGCAACCTTTAGCGACAATAACACGGGCCCGACCTTGTGGTCCGATATAGAATCGCTCACTGTCGTGACGCCTGCCTTAGATCCTGCAATTGCCGAAGAGGTCGAAATGTGTGGATGGCACGTCATCTCTCATTTATGGGGGGATCCTTTAACCTGGATTGAATGGGAAGACGCTAATGTGGTCGATGTGGTCACAGGTGAACTAATCAAGCCCAAAGTCCATGAAAGCAAACGCGAAGAGTTCACAGCTCTACTGCGCGGGTCGGGGGACATCACCTTTTGGTGGATCGACGTCTTTTGTGCAAGATGTGATACCCCACTGGTCATTATGGGTGATATTTACAAGCTCTCAAATTGGTGTTATGCCTTTGTTGATAGCACCTACGAAGGGCTCTACGACCGACCTTATGGCGCATTCAAAATGTCAGTTGACCATTCCATGGATCACCTTGACGACGCTGCGCGCAAATACATTGATGCTCTTCATCGAAGGCCACAAGGCAAAGAATGGGCCGGATGGAAACAAATACTACAAGACTTGTTGCAATGGTCCTTCGATCACTTTGACGACGCTGCATCCAAGTCTTTACAAGAACTTCAGGATTTTCACTCGGAGAATCCAAGGCTGAAACCGCTTTTTGAGGCTGTAAAGAGCGGGATACCAGGTTGTGAGCAAAGCGCTATTGCACAGGCATACCTTAATGACGACGAGCGAAAAGAAGACACTCTGGAAGACTGGGAACAAGGATTGGTGTCACGCTGGCTGGGCATCTGGAATAGAGACAGTCTCACAGACTTCATCAAATTCGTATCCGAGTTCCTCGAGAGTCGCTGGATGAACCGAGTCTGGACTCTGCAAGAACTTGCTTTGCCTGCCAACGTTAACTTTAAGCCTTCCTGGGCAAAAGGAGGACCTGAACAGTTCGAAGATGTGGAATCATTCGAACACTTTAAGCGGGAACTTGGGAAGCTTTTAAAAATTGTAGCAAAAGCGTACGACATTCGTCGGGCAACTGCTGACGATCTTGGAAGCCAGGAACTCAGCGGCTCATCTCAGCTTCAAACCACCGCAGAATTCTTGGAAGCTTATCAAAACTCAGACCCCGTGTTGGCGCATCTTTACCGTGACTACCGGAAGCTGTTTGAGGTGGTGATGTCGATCGGCCGTATTCAACCTTCGGAATACGATCCTGAGGAGATAGAGCAAGTAGCAATCGATCAGCTGAAGCTTCTGAAACTATATCTCGCATCGTTTTCGACGTCACAACGCAAAGCGCTATACCATGTGGATTATGTGTACGGCGTGCTGGGAGTATTAGACATTGATATCCCACGTCTGGAGAACCCTGAGGAAGTATGGCGCGTGTTCAGTGATAGACTTCAGGAGCGACATCCGGATATTCATGTGCCTCGCGACGTTGATCTGCTGAAAGCCACCAACATGGAAGATGTATATGGAAAATTCAAGTTTAGTGATGAGGATAACCGGATATGTGCGGATGTAGCAACATTTTACGCTAGAGATCCACCCTGTTCCCAAAGATAATCTTTTGCTTCAAAGATATAAAATTAAGAAAGCGGAGAGGATACATACCAGGCGAAATAGTCTAGAGAAAACATTAGCCCTGCATCATCATGCACATACGCTGGAAAGTTGGTAGACCGGTCATGCGTCTGACATAGCTCGGTGCTGCTTCTACCAGGAGTTTCCAGCTATCCACTATGTGATTTATCGCCGTGTATACTTTGTGATCCATTTTAACGCGGAGCGAGGGAGACTAATCTAACATGAAAAAAAAAGATTTTCCGTGGTTAGTAGTTTCCCCCTTCTCGTTATTGCGATAAAGCTTCAGGCCATTGTTACCGAAAAGATTTACCCTGTTACTCCGATAACTTTGAATGATTTTATGCGACGTTATGATATCTGCTTTACATGAGAGAGCTAGGTAGGAAGCGATATCTTAATCAAGTGGTATGGAGGAGAAAGAATGTACATCGTTCACGGCGCCGGAGAAACACTTGACTCATCGTCCTCGTCACTTCCTTTCTGTTTGTTTTTTCCACTGCTGGAAAGTGTCTTTGCATATTTAAGACCACAAGCATTACAGAGTTCCTTGGGTCCCCCTGGACCACGGCGCCATTCAGGTGAGTCCGTACGGTGGCAGTGGGCACATATCTTGCTGGGGTCATCATCAACGAGTGCCGCCGCCTTTTTTTTCTGTGAGAAGGGTTTGGTAAGTAAAGACGATGATAACGGAGATTCGCGAGGCCGTAGCACACCTTCTTGTCACTACCAGGTTCCAGAGCTTCGATTTGAGCCCGCAGTTTGGCATTGGCCTGCTCAAGCTGGTGCAGCTCGTACTGCCAGCTCGTGCTACGGACCGTCTCCAGCTCAGCAAATAGGTTATCATCATCTGACCGTGAAGGGTCCACGACAGGATAGACACCGTTAACCAGCTTTCCGTCAGCCGGTGAGGCAAGCCTTGTTTGTACCAGCGCAAATGTAGCCATACCAACGCCAAACGCCACGTCGCCAGGATAGAAGGTCGATAGCATCTTCACATACATACCGCGATGATTGCGCATTGTGTGGGACAGATTGACAATCTTGCCGACGGTCACAAGGCCAAGAACCCGCGAAATATCTGGGATGTACGCGTCACCTGCAAATCGGAATAGGGAACTTCCCTCAAGCGTCTGGCATTTATGTCCAAGCACATCAACGACAGATGAAGTTACTCGTAAAAACAACCCATTCAGGCTCATTTTAGACCAAAACTCAGTCGTCAGGGGATCAGAAGGATGTCGTTGACCAATTGACCGTGCAAAAAGGGCGTTTGCGTGAGAGAGCTCCTTGACAGATAGACGGTAAACGGGGCGCTCGCGCCCGGAGAGGATGAGGCATTTGCGGCCCTTGGAGACATCAACATGGAGCTTGCCCTGACACTCAATCCACATGTACCCAGAGTACTTGCGGCGTACTCGATACAGCAGGCTCACCATCTTGTCCGAGTCACCTACAGCAGCATCCTTGATGTCTCGCATAAGCGGTACAATATCCGACGGATGGCAAATGGAGCTCAGTGCGTGGCCCACAAGCTCCTCCGAATCATACTCGAGTAACGAGGCGCATGCGCGCGAGCAATAAAGGAAAAATCCCTTCAGCGACAGCACATGCACAAAATCCCGCGACTGGTCAAGCAGTAGCCGGTTCCATTCTTGCTGTACCTGCTGCTCATTGTTCATTGGGCAGGTGATCATGCGCATTATTTCCGGTTGGACAAGCGGGGTTGCAGCTGCAGACGACGGAAGCTCACGGAAGTATTCATCGACAGGGTCCGTAGCAATGCCTATGCGGTCAAGTTAGGATAGAGCCCGATGGCATGAAATACTAGCATACCATAACCAGGAATATAAGGCGGAATATTCATCTGCTGATAATTGATAACGTACGTGCCATCTGGAGCGGGAGGGAAGCAAAAGGTGGGTTGCGTAAGTCTACGGATTTTCACAGAAAGCGACTGGGATACACCCACTCTTCATCTTCTCCAGGATTGCATTCGGCTGCTCGACAAGATCAACCTGAAGTCCTACAAAAAACGAAACGGCATCGTTATCATCCGGCACTGGGATGACAGTCACCAAATTCACAAATGGCTATGGGGTGGAGGGAAAAGGGGTGCAGTAGGGGGTCTCAAAGTAGAAATCTATGCAGATATCTGCCGAGAGAAAATTTTCGGCTGACATTCAAATGAGCCAATCACAGAAGAAATCTTTTAAGTTACTTTGAGACCCCTTTTTTTTTCGAAGAAGCTTCTTTCGCGTATTTTTCTTTTTTCGTCAATGTTCTTTGAGAGAGCCCTTTAATCAAAGTACTATTTTTTTGGAACTTATTCTTTGAGATTCTTCAAAAGCAGTACTTCTTCGTACTTATTCTTTGAGTCTATCTAACCATAAGCGGCACTTTTTCCTGGTTATTCTTGCAGTATCGTATATAAGGAGCAATTTTATTTTTTCCTTACAAGTACTGTTACATCTCATTTCAATAATAATACATATTCTACTATGCCCAACTTCTCGGAACGTCAGAAAACTCTTCATGCTCTGGAAGAACAGATCATCGCTGAAAATGTGCACGAAATGCTTTTTGAAAGCGACTCAGATGATGATGGCGATATCATCAGGGATACTGAGGGATCTAAGGACAGCGACGCCGACGATGGTTTTGATGAAACGATGACTTCAACGAATGCCATGTACATCCATATCTCCAGTAGAAGATATATGGTGACTAAGCGTTCCCGGT